>VXBQ01016507.1:128444-235136 GCA_013400175.1 Phainopepla nitens | reverse complement strand
GGCGGCAGCTGGGGGAGCGCGGGCGGCCCCGGCGGTCCCGGCCCTGGGCCCGGTCCCGGTCCCGGGGGGCTGCAGCGCCGAGCGTCCCAGAAGGAGCTGCGGAAGAGCTTCGCCCGCTCCAAGGCTATCCACGTCAACCTCACCTACGACGAGCATGTGCACGCCCGGGCGCAGGAGCCGCTGAGCAGCGTGCGGCGGCGGGCGCTGCTGCGGAAAGCCAGCTCCTTGCCCCCCACCACGGCCCACATCCTCAGCGCCCTGCTGGAGTCCCGCGTCAGCCTGCCCCAGTACCCCCCCACCGCCCTGGACTACAAGCGCTACCTCAAGGAGCACAACGAGCGCCAGTTCTTCCTCGAACTGGTCAAGGACATCTCCAATGACCTGGACCTCACCAGCCTCAGCTACAAGATCCTCATCTTCGTCTGCCTAATGGTAGACGCGGACCGGGGGTCCCTTTTCCTCGTGGAGGGGACCTCCGCCGGCAAGAAGACCCTGGTNCCCGGCGCGTCCCTCCCGCCGCAGCCTCGCCCGGGCCGGCCCGGCCGGGAATGCCGCGGTGTGCGCGGGGCCAGGGCCGGGGGCCGCCGGGGAACGCGGGAGGGGAGCCCCGCCTGGGTGGCCGATGAGGCTAAAGGGGCCCTACAATCGGCACAGCAGTGCTCTGGATATCGCAGGAGCGATAGGCGCTTTATGTGTTCCTAAAGCATGTTTTGGAACCGGCTGAAGAAAAGTTTAAAAAAATGATCGTGACGGTCCCAATGATAATGTTCTTAAATTTCTGTCTCAATGTTCACTGCTGAAAAAATCTCATTGCTTTTAAGAGAGTATATATTTTCACCTTTGCATATGCCCACTCAGCCCACATGGTATGTGTTTTCAAACCTATTCCCTTAGTGATATAGCCTATGTCCTGTTATTCTCCAGCAAAGAATTTCCCCCCCTTTTACTTCTTTGGAGGCTACAGTGTGAAATGTGAAAATGTAGTTCTGACCTCCAGGCAGACATTGACCCCTGGCTTCAGCAGGGACAGACGAGCCTTTGCTCAAATGTGTCAATGTAGAGCAGACCCTTCACTTTCCTGGCTTGAAATTTACCTCTCTTTCGGGGGTTCTGTTTCTAGTGTTTATTTATGTAAGACACTATCAGCAATTGGAGGTTCTTGAGAAAATGAAGAACCACAAAGTGACATGTTTTCTCAGTTAGGATCTTGGAAAGCTTGAGAAAGGTGGGAGATGTATGTCTTGAAGAATTTTAGTAGTAATCATTGTCCAGTGTCGTATTCTACACTACAATAATAACAAAAACAAGAAACATTTAAAAACTGATGATGCTTTACAGCAGACTATAAGGAAGAAAGCTGAAAAATAAGATTTGTTTATTTTGGGGTTTTAAATACAGAAGAAGAAGAACCAGGGTATATGTATTGGGGGCTGAATATTTATTTATTTATTTATTTATTTATTTGTCAAGCAGTATTTGAAAAATACTAGGCACCTCACAGATCCAGCCTGCCAGAGGTTCCTAACCCACAGATTTCAAAGAGAATGGTAAAAATATTCAGACTAAAATGAATATTGGATCGCCTTTAATAAAAATTCAACTGGCTCTCTTCCTTTATTTTTTTCCCCTTTCTGCATTATTCACTTTTTCTTGCAATCTGATTTTGTTACTTTCACTTGTAGAACTGTGCAATTCCCAGAATATCTGCTGTTGTAGATGAAGCAGTATGTTCTCAGTAGTTCCAACTTCCAAAACAGATAAAGGATATCTGAGTTTGGCTAGGAAGGAACTTGATCCCTCCTAACTCTGGATAGCTCCAGCCACCCTTTCTTTGGAGGTGAGAATGCCCCTGAAAGGGCATTGTTTTCTAGTCCTAGGGACATATATTGTTTTATTGGTTAATTTTTTTCTTCAGTGTTTGTTCACTTTGTGTTCACTTCCCTGTGAAAGAGTCCAGCTTCTCTGAACAGTTTCTTTTCTGTTTCATCNCCCGAGGACAGCAACGAGGTGCAGGTGCCCTGGGGCAAGGGCATCATCGGCTACGTGGCGGAGCACGGAGAGACGGTCAACATTCCCGACGCCTATCAGGTAGGAGGCGGGCAGGCTCCCCCGGCCCGCGGCGTGGAGCGAGGAGCCCCCGGTCGCCGGGCCCTGCCTCCCCCGGCGCGTCCCTCCCGCCGCAGCCTCGCCCGGGCCGGCCCGGCCGGGAATGCCGCGGTGTGCGCGGGGCCAGGGCCGGGGGACGCCGGGGAACGCGGGAGGGGAGCCCCGCCTGGGTGGCCGATGAGGCTAAAGGGGCCCTACAATCGGCACAGCAGTGCTCTGGATATCGCAGGAGCGATAGGCGCTTTATGTGTTCCTAAAGCATGTTTTGGAACCGGCTGAAGAAAAGTTTAAAAAAATGATCGTGACGGTCCCAATGATAATGTTCTTAAATTTCTGTCTCAATGTTCACTGCTGAAAAAATCTCATTGCTTTTAAGAGAGTATATATTTTCACCTTTGCATATGCCCACTCAGCCCACATGGTATGTGTTTTCAAACCTATTCCCTTAGTGATATAGCCTATGTCCTGTTATTCTCCAGCAAAGAATTTCCCCCCCTTTTACTTCTTTGGAGGCTACAGTGTGAAATGTGAAAATGTAGTTCTGACCTCCAGGCAGACATTGACCCCTGGCTTCAGCAGGGACAGACGAGCCTTTGCTCAAATGTGTCAATGTAGAGCAGACCCTTCACTTTCCTGGCTTGAAATTTACCTCTCTTTCGGGGGTTCTGTTTCTAGTGTTTATTTATGTAAGACACTATCAGCAATTGGAGGTTCTTGAGAAAATGAAGAACCACAAAGTGACATGTTTTCTCAGTTAGGATCTTGGAAAGCTTGAGAAAGGTGGGAGATGTATGTCTTGAAGAATTTTAGTAGTAATCATTGTCCAGTGTCGTATTCTACACTACAATAATAACAAAAACAAGAAACATTTAAAAACTGATGATGCTTTACAGCAGACTATAAGGAAGAAAGCTGAAAAATAAGATTTGTTTATTTTGGGGTTTTAAATACAGAAGAAGAAGAACCAGGGTATATGTATTGGGGGCTGAATATTTATTTATTTATTTATTTATTTATTTGTCAAGCAGTATTTGAAAAATACTAGGCACCTCACAGATCCAGCCTGCCAGAGGTTCCTAACCCACAGATTTCAAAGAGAATGGTAAAAATATTCAGACTAAAATGAATATTGGATCGCCTTTAATAAAAATTCAACTGGCTCTCTTCCTTTATTTTTTTCCCCTTTCTGCATTATTCACTTTTTCTTGCAATCTGATTTTGTTACTTTCACTTGTAGAACTGTGCAATTCCCAGAATATCTGCTGTTGTAGATGAAGCAGTATGTTCTCAGTAGTTCCAACTTCCAAAACAGATAAAGGATATCTGAGTTTGGCTAGGAAGGAACTTGATCCCTCCTAACTCTGGATAGCTCCAGCCACCCTTTCTTTGGAGGTGAGAATGCCCCTGAAAGGGCATTGTTTTCTAGTCCTAGGGACATATATTGTTTTATTGGTTAATTTTTTTCTTCAGTGTTTGTTCACTTTGTGTTCACTTCCCTGTGAAAGAGTCCAGCTTCTCTGAACAGTTTCTTTTCTGTTTCATCCACAGAGAAAAGTGAAAAGCAATCCATCCAGTTCCCATTCCCGGTGCTATTTATATTATACTTTTGTCTGGCTCTTATTCAAAATCAATTTAAATATTACAAATAATGCAATTATTTGTATCTTTAAGCTCTAAGTACATTAGTTGCAGTAGATGGGCAAGTTCTAATCCAAGTCCATCCAGTAATTACATCAAATGCAACTTCCCCACTTTCAGTGGAGCTACTTTGATTGACTTAGTTGCAAATGAAACTTAAGACCTTCCAACTGTAATCAGAGTTTTGCTTGATAATAAAACAGGGCCCTGCTTTCAGTTATGCTTCTGAGTTATTACAGTTTATCTTCTCTTACTTGGCAAGGATATATATCCATTGTGCATCATCAAATGGAGACATTTCTAATTTGATGGTATAAAGAGCTCTGTGGAAGCCCAGGTAGCTGTGCGTGAAGAGGTGACAGCTGTTCCATGTCAGACGGTTGTAATGCTCACAATGGAGCACTTTAAAAATTAATAAATATGATAATATTATTTTCTGCCACTGATGATGAAAGTGTTTAATCAGCTGTCAGGTGAAAAAAACCAGCACCACCAGGAAACTCTCTCAGGTGGAGCTGAAGAAAAAGGGGTGACAGCAGAGCACCATTTTTTTTGTCCATTGAAGAGGGTTTCTACACTGATGCTAACTGTTTGGCAAGAAAAGGCCTTACACAAGGTCAGAGGAACTTCTAGATTAATTTAAACTTCTTTTGCTTGTTTTCTAAATTAACAAACTTGTTTAAAATAGGTAAACATACTTCCTTATCATCAATTAGCTAGCTTACTGTATTGGGAAATTTATTGTTATTCAGCCTCTCTATTTTCTCTGATCAAATACCATTTGGAATCGTACCACTGAGTACAAATTGGGTTTCCTGCTTCTACTGTCAGCTAAGACTGACATTAATGGTACTTCAGTGTAATCAACATCACAACTAAATGCTGTCATGTCTTGTAATGTGTTCCATGCAGGCAGTCCCCTGTGCCCATCAGACTGATTGTTTCAGGAAGTATTTGTAAGTGACTGATTGTGTCATTGTCAGAGACAGCATACTAGTTCAATTACACATTTATTCTTCTAAAAATAAAAAATAATAAAAAAATAATTTATAAGATGGTGCTTTTCCACAATCCAGGTAATTACTTCTAACTACTTCTGTTACTTCTACTGTTGAGTGGGACTTTCAAGATCTGCTCATGTGAACAATCTTTCTTAATTCAATAAACATACATAGATACAAAGTTTGGAATTAATATCAAATATTGAGGACTGTATAATAATCACTTCTTTTGCTATTAATCCATGACCATATGAGATCTCAGTAGTTTAATTTAGGAAGTTCAGCTTTGACTGATCAAACTTGTGGAGGCTCACAGCAATAGAGAATTCAACAATTTATGGAAAGGTTTAGATGAATGTCATATAACGTATTCAAAAGATGCACAATTTCATTCATGGCATTAAAAGCTTTATTTATTACATTGCAAAGTCATTTGGTGAAAGTGAGTTGATAATTTTAACTGTAACATGCATGATCTGATATGCGAGTGTTAGCAGTACAGAGAATTTGAGAAAAGGAAAGCAATTAGATACTTTCTTTCATTTTCATTTTGAAGCCAATCTAAAACTGTTTCTCCTGAAATTAATCCAGTTGAATTGTAAATTAAACTTTCAGTCACTTCAAGTTCTAAAATAAGGCCTTGGACGCTCCCATATGTAAATTCTGGGAAGCATTTCTGACTCCTTTTTCATATGGGAATAATGCATTATATCTTGAGCACGTGTTGGAAGAAGAATCAGGTCATACTGGCAAGGAAATTTGAGGCCTAAATGTCCATTGAGGCTCCTTTTGACAGAGAATAGATATAGCTTCCATCATCATATATGAAGACTATTAAGCCTATTGTAAGTACACAGACAGAGACCATTACTTGTAGTTCTTAGAAGCTCTTTTCAAACTTAAGGTTTGTTCCTATTTGAAGCTGTGGATTTTTTCATGTCATACATTCTTCTAACAGGACATCCATGGTGTTTAGCTGCAATTACTGAGAATTTCAATTTTGTTCCATCTTTTAGAGCAGTATTTAAATAATAAACATTTTCAATTACGAGTAATGTCTGGTTATTGTTATACCTTTAGCTGTGCAAAATTAGGAAACAATTTAATAGCATCCCAAATCCTTCTAACTAGTGGAAAAAAATATTACCCTCTAGAATAGTAAGCATATACCAGAAATGTGTTCTGCCATTTTCCAGTGTCAGCTGAATAAAGTTTCTGCACATCTGATGTTAAATGTGGAATTTAAAAAGTAGCTTTAAAAGACAGAAGACAAAAATGGCTTACCAGATGGATGTTTTAATAAAGAGTGTAGCAAAGACGAGAAATATTAAATGGAGTCACACTAAGACATGGGTTTTGTAAGTTATAGAAAGTGCCGTAAAATATGACTAGTTATTTTTCAATATAGCTCAAGTCCTCAAAAAGAAAGTGTAACCACATTACTGCAGCTGAAATCAAGGAAAGTAAAAACCAAATCGAGCTCTGTTTGTAGGGGACTCTCCTGTTACCTCTTTCAAGCTTAGGCCACGTGTAACAGAGTTAACAGAGTTAACGTGCACACAGCCCTTCACAGCAAGTTTTAGACATCCTTGGATACTTAGGTACAGGCATGGGTGGTGTCTTTTCCAAGCCCTCCTGGTGAGCTCTGAGCATTGTGTGTCTCCTGCTGTGCCGGGGCAGCATCACAGAGTCCCTGCTCAGGGGTGCAGCCCTCGGAGCCTGGCAGGGCCTGTGGTGGGCTGGCTGTGGTGCAGAAGGTCAGGAAGAGGCGTGAGCCACCACCCGTCCTTGCACAGGGCAGCTGTTTGGCATCTGCAGTGTTAACAGCAGGTCTCTCTCAGTTTGGAAGGGCAGTTAAAGCACTAAAATCCCAGGGCCTGGGAGGTTCAGCTCTGCAGATGGGAAGCACTTAGTTCTACTCAGCAGCATTGGACAGTGGCACCAACAGCTCTATGAATTTCAGTGTTGACTCTTAACAAGGACAGAGGTTGTTCTTAAGAGAGCAAAGATCATAAGACCTGGCAAGCAGAATACACTGTGGTCTTTAAAGTTTCCATTTAATACAGAAAAAGCATAAAGAACCAGATTTTCTTTGCTACACATTAAATATGACTAGGAAGTACCATGGCGAATGCAGAAAATAACTGCAGCAGTAAAAACTAAGATGCTCTGATGTGCTTTGCAGAAAAGGGCACTCCAGCCCATCATGCAAAATTTAGGAAAACTTGAAATTCTAAGTACAAGTCCATAAATTGGTGAAGGGGTGTTGTAATTATCCCTGTGTCTGCAGCCCACTGGCTGTGAACACGCCCTTCATACTTCATGTCACAGTGGTGCTGTGAGAGAGGGATCTTTCTAGAGGAGGCAAGTCCTGGGAAGGAAAGGCAGAGAGCCCTCAGGGGAGTAAGCTGAGGATATCTCTTCACCTCCTGTCACCTCTCTCACTCCATAAATCCTCTTCTCCAGGAGCATTTCTGACTGATATGTACAACATCCTAAGACCTTCCCAGGTCACACCACCACAGCTGTCTGGAGATGCCCGCCAGGGGCAGGAGCTCTTGGCTGACACCAGGGACACATTTTGGACACCTGTCCAAAGCCAAGGCTCAGTTGTTTCATGTCCCTGTGCTGCTACTGTGGATCCCAGGACAGACAGGGCAGGACAGGGCAGTGCATGCTGCTGGGGGCAGCCCTCAGGTATGGTGAGGAGTCACACCTTCCCTCCACACTTGTGTGAGCAGCTGAGGTTGCCTCCCCCACCAGGCAGGCAGTGGCCTGTCCTCCAGGGTTGCTCAGCCGTTACTCCGTGGATCCTCACCACCCGCTTGCTGCCCGTGGATCTGATGCTGAGATATTCGGGAGGAGCAGTGGGCCAGCAGTGGCTCTGCTCAGGGTGCCCAGGTGGGGCTTCTTTGCCACAAGTCCCTGCCCTAGTCCCCAGCTCTCCTTCCTGCAGCAGGTCCCTGGGCTGCTGGCCCTGCAGAGCTTTGGCAGGAAAAGCTTTTTGGACAGCTGGGATGGTTTTCCTTTTGGTGAGCCGGTAGACATTATCTGGTTTATTGCTCAGCCGATACATCTGTCTGAGGAGTACAGATGTTTTCAGGGTTTTTTTTTTGTGTTTTTTTTTTTTTTTTTGCCTCAGACATTCTAGAACATCTTTGTAGAGCAGATGTGAAACCGGTGACATTCTGTGGCCTACAGTTCCTCAGGAGAAAGTAGCGTATGTATATATTTGATGAGAGCAGGTCAGTGACAAGGAGAAAAAAACTGCAGGATTTGGCCCTTCAGATTCTAGTTGAGCTCCTGTTACAACAGTGAGAAAAGCTGTAGTTCTGTGTGGTAAATTATTTTGGTGTTCTGCTTGATTGGCTTTCAATTTTTCAAAACAAATGGTTATTTCATTTTGGTTATTTACAGTTGTATGCTATTGCACAGCTTTTCTAGAGAATAACAAATTTAAGAAGTATACATGCATCGTCATGTAAGTTAATTTGTTTTACTTTTCTAAAATAACCCTACTGGCAAACTGTGAAAAATAAATGAAAGTAATGGCTCAGGAGTTATGTGTTAACAGAGCAACAGCAGCTCTGGGCAGTCTGAGCTTCATGTCTCTAGAGTGCACACTTCAAAATGAGTGCTGCTTTGTCAATAACAAACACTACTGCTTTGTCAAAATCAGACTGCTACTGTAACACTTGAAGTTGTGTTGCCCACCTGAGTAATCTCCTGCAGGTGCTAGGTTTAAACCCCTACACAGATTTCTCTTGAAACACTCAGGAGTCTTGTTGGTTTCCTTGCTCAGAGGGGTATTAGCTTTCTAAAGCCACCTGTGTGTATATGCCTCGTATAAAGAATCATTACTACTTAGGAAGTCAGCACTAATCCCTGTCCCAAAGAAATGTTGGAACAAGATGGGAACATGGGCATGGTTCTAGTTGGTGCCCAGTGGGGCATCAGTCAGTACTGGTACAGGAGGGGAGAGAAAATCACTGTGATGGAGTAACCAGATGTCATCGCTAGATACTGAAAGTTAGAGGAAAAATATTTTTCTTTGTAAACAATTTATTTAGTAGTGATACAACCCGACTAGAAGTGCACAGGATCTGCTGTATGTAAGGCCACAAGTTGACTCACTGTTGTGCTATTGGTGATCTCCCTGGAGTTTGTTTTGAAGGAAGAAAACAACGTCCTTATTTTATGGATCTAGGTAATGTCCTGCAGAGGACTATTTTCTGACCCCTACTGCTGATCAGTTCAGACTATGAAGCATGAGCTGTAATTATGCTTATTAGCTAGGCACTCATGTTTGCAGACTTGCTACTGCTTATAAAGTCTTTTCTTCCTGTTTAAGACTATTATATGATCTTTTCACATTAATTTTGTGCAAGTCATAATTAAACAAACATATATTGTTACTAATGTCTATTGTCAAAATAATAACTGAAACAGTCCTCAGAAAAAGGGTATAAGTCATATGGGACAGCCCCATCAATCAAACTGAACAAAGCCCCAAACTTCTGACATATGTGGGGGGAAAAAACACCAAAAAAAAATAGTATTGCATTGCTGCAAATTAACACCTTTTCCGTTTTTTCAAAGTAAGCTACCTTATAAATTCAGACTATATATGGTCGTAGTTTTAAATCTGGAACTTAAAAAATTTTGAAGATCAGTGTTCTTTCCTTTTATAAGAATTGTTTTGGGAGTAAAGAAATAAGAGTTGGCTGAGCTGTTTGATGTGTCCTATCTGTTGAAGTAATTTTTTTCTTATAAGAAATATTGCTGGCACTGTATAAATAGTCACAATATAACTGGACTGTGCTTATTTACTTGGGAGAATTAGGTTTGCAATGCTGCAGCCTGGTACTAGTTTGTTCTCCTGCTGCCTTTGTCTCTGGAGATTTAGGGATTTTGGGGGAGATGACAGGAGTAGCTGCAGCAGTCCTTACGTGGAAGTCTCTTCAGAGATTGCTTTTTTACTTGTATTTTGTGTGTTTCTTGTCTACAAGGTTTCCTCATATCTCCTTTAGTGGTTTATTGCTTGGGTTTTGTTTCCTGTTTATGCACAATGTAATTTGCACCATATGTGACTTTTAGAAAAGTGTATCTAGAACAGACTGCATGCCCTAATTTTTTTATTTGTATTTAGCTTTTTTAATGTTATGCTTTGAATCTAGAGAACTTGATGTCTTTTAAATTGCTCTTTTAGCTTTCTTGCTCTTTTTCTTTCTATAAAACCTTATGTATTATACTTACAGGAAGTGTGATTAGGAAAGTGAATCGAGTTCTGAAATCTTCCAACTTCAATTTCATTATTTTTATAAAGGCTCTTGGAGAATGGCTTTCTATAAATTCACTCAAACTTGCCTATCCCATGCAGTTTGGTACTACAGGTATTAATACTAATGTATTAATGATGCTGTCATAGTACTTGTATTAGTTGGTTTTGATGCAACTTAATCCATAATTTAAATACAGTATAATCCAGGAAATTTTGATGCAAGTTTGTGTTTGTTTTTTTTTTTTTTTTTTAAATAGAGCCCTTTCTAAAAAAAAAAAACACCAAAAAAAAAATAAAGCAACAAAAATGGTGTTGTAAATGGTAAAATATAATAGACCAGGCCTGTTAATTCAACATTTTTGTAGTGTTCTCTTCTGTGTCATGAAAAGATCTGAAAAGTGTTTTCAAATCATGAAATCAAAAATGGCTTTCTCTTTAAGCTGTCACCTTTGGCTGAGGCATTTGGTGCATTTCAGTAGACTAAACATTTTTCCTTAGATACTGATGAAAGAGGAAGTGGCTTTGTCATGAAGATTTAATTCTTGGAAATGTTATCAAGCAGGTTTAATCCTTCATTATAATATTTGATTCTTAGCTAACTTGGCTTATACTTTTTTCTTTTGTTCTAAATCATGGTAATAATGCTCACACAAAATGTACTAGTTTTGATAATGTTATAAAAAGACATGTTTTCAAGTTCAAAGAGTTTTCCTGTGTTGAAAAAAACAGAAAAACACAGTGAAACTTGTATGTTTGCTAACAATGTAAGAACTATCAACTTTGACTGAAACTTGACACTGAAAGGCAGTTGGTGAAACTGCTCAGAAGCCAAAACTTTAGTTGAAAGTTTAGATTCTGATAATATTGGTTTCTAGAACCCTAATGGAAAACAAACAAACAAACAAAAAAACTCTTCTGTACCTTTATCTGGTTTTCTGTTGAATGAAACCATGAAGATATTTGTCTGTTCTCATTCACTGGCAATATTCAGATATGTCAAGAAACCTGGAACTACATTGTTCCTGTACAGATAACTGGATTACCAGCACTTGGATTTATGCATCCAACTTGCTTTCTTCTACATCTTTACTTCATTCACCTTTCACAGGGTAACATTTACAAGCAATAAATATCCTTAAGACTAGGATAGGGTTTGTCCTATGGAGTAACTTTTCCTTGATGGCAGATGTGAAATTCCAGTTAAAAGTGCCTCAGCCTCCACATTTTTAATATCTCTGTGTAGAAAACTCATTATATAGGACCAAAGCAGTGTTCAGTAATGCTTTAAACAGTCAGTGGAAGACTTTCATTCATGAGTATTCTTGCATGAAAATACTGTAAGTACAATTACAATTATGGTGAAGTCTCTCTCTCAAAAGCTTTTATCTAGTCTCCCCCTGATTTCTGAATATCTGTATTAATTGTAAAAAACTTAAAAGCAAGAGCTACATTTGTGTCACAAACACTGAGACTCCTTGCTACCCAGGAGCCTGGTGCAAATGAGGACCCTGTTGTGTTGCAGGCTGTTCCAACACGCGCGATAATACAGTTTATGTCTCAAGATGTTTGCAATCTGACACAGCTTCTCTCTGATTTACCAGCTTTGTTATCAGCTGCTAAACAGGCCTCCTTGCTCAAGGTTACTACCCTGTGAGGAGAGGGAGGTATAAATTTTGTCCATTCTTGGCCATCACAGTTCACACCTGGGCATTAAAGTTTTTATTGGTACAGTTATATTCAGTAAAGCCTCTCTCTTAGATCCTGCCATGTATGTCCTATTATGACAATAACAGATGAAAGAAAAGAGTGTGGGGATAAGAGGTTTGGAACATAAGGCAGGTCATCCAGTTCAGTGTTTTCTGTGCATATTGCATGTTCAACAATATCAATGTTACCAGGAGCAGCATTTTATTTTGTTCACTTATATATCTATCCTCAACACTTTCACAAATGTCACCCAAATGAAATTCCAGCATGCTTTTCCACAAAAAATTATGGGTAGGTTCACTTCACATCTTGACGATTCTCAGCTTTTACCAAGTTATTGAGTTTTTTCTCAATAATGTCTCATTTTTCCAATTAAACACATGAACTTTCTTAGACTACTGTACCTTTAGTTTCAGCTCCAAGATGTAATACCCTTCTGCAAAAGGCCATCTAGTTCTCTGGCATCAGTGGGTATAATCTGGTATCTTGCTTCCTCCTAGTGTAGAGGTTCCAGGGAGAGATACAAACAGGAAACTTCCATGATCTGTCTGAAAAGAGAAGCAATGCAGCAGGAAGGAGCTGCACATTAAAGGGAACACCAACACTTTCCAGACTGCTAATCCCCCCTGTGTCTCTGCTACTCCACAGCATCCAGTAAGGAACAGTGGCTCCAGAGCTGATCACTCCATCTGCTGCTGACATTGGCAGCTGTACTGCGTGTAGCTCATTCAGACGGGTCCACCAGCCCCTGTCCTGTGTGCCACCACACCCTGCAGATCAACCAGCACTTTTTCTGTTAATCTTGAGCCCTGTTGGAAAGGCAATGATTAACATCTGCCACATGTATGAAGTGTGTTCAGATGAGAAAATCTCAATGCACTTTTGTTGTGACCAACGGCTGTTTTGGTTTTTTTCAGTTAAATTGCCCCTTGAAGGTTTACTTTTTGTAAGGCCCACTAGGTGTCAATCAACAGCAGTATTGCTACTCAAGGCACACTGTTGTTGTTTCAGCGTTCTCCCCATGTACTCTGCTTTGCTTGGTACAAAATTAGTAGAGCAGGGACTGCCTCTTCAGTAGCACAAAATATCTTATCAATATTTCATCAACAACAACTAATTCCAAATAGCAGTTCAGATATTACCAGGAAGTACTGGAAGAAATATTTAATTTATTCATTAGTGAAGCCTACTGTGTGATAATTGCATTGCTCTTTCCATTCTTCTGTTGTAGAAGAACTGTATCTTTCTAGGCAGGATTCTCTGTGGTGATGAACAGTTCGGCTTCTATCGAAGTTGATATAAAAGTGTTTAAAAGCATATGGAACGATCACAAGATCAGGCAGATCTGCGTCCTTGATGCTGTTATTAAAAAACATCCATCATGGGAGTTCTGGTTCTCCCAAAGAAGTTGTTGGGTGCATTTGGTATTAATTCCCTCTGGTTGAGATGTTGGAAAATGTGCAGGAAGTAATAAAGTAGCCAAATATATATGTTAATCTTTATGATGGGTAAAACTAGAGCCTTTCTTAAATCATGTCTCAAAGTGACTGGAAGAGACTATTCCTATAGCATCTGGAATTTACAACAGGGAAATAGAAATAGATATAAAATTTTCAAGAAAAAATTGTCAGTTTTTAGTATCAGTAAAAAATTAATGAATTCCTCATCACAATCAAATTAAGGACTGTGTGGATGGTTTTCATGACTTGAGAAAAGTATGGGCATTATTTCACAGCCAATATTGTTTAAACCTTTGAAAACAAAAAAATTGTGCCTAATTTTGTACAACAGCTTATTTCCCTTATGTTAGGAGAGTCTGAACTGGCTATAACTAGTGCCTGCAGCACAATGCTAACTTCACCCTGGAGGAACAGAACTGCTACCAGTGAAAAGCAGTAATTTCCTCTCTAGCTGATAGAAGAGCTGTTGAAGACTGTGCTCTACCAAGATGAACAAAAGTGATGTCAGCACTACCTCTTAAGTTTTCAGCCTCCTTTGAGTTACTTTATGATCTGTAGTCTGGGCTTTACTGTTCCAGAGAATGGATTGCTGCACAGTGCCTTTTTTAAACAGGGACATTCCTGCACTGTTTTTAGAAAAAGCTGAGGTTTTGACTGTATTTCTTTGAGAATGTGTTTGTACTGCACTGGAATAGCAGTCCACATACCCAGACAGAAATGGGGCCAAAAATAGTTTCCATTTAGTTGAGAGACATCGTGAGCATCTACAGAATATGGGTGTGAAATGGCAGCAGGGCCTAGCAGAAGTGTGTATGTATGGTCAGATATCAGCCTTTGCTGACATTCTTCTAATTGAGGTAGAAATGTGGGACTTCTGTGAATGAGATTATGTAATGGTAAATCTTGTACTGATCCCCTGAGAAAAGTGAGGAAAACCAGCTAATAAAGAATGGGCTGATAACAGAGAAGCAGCAGCCTAATGCTACTGAAAGATACCATACCAGACACTGTGGAAAGTACTTTGCTGTCTGAAGAAAGCTCAGGTATATGACAGGTATGTTAGTGTTTCCTTATTTTCTTTTGAAGGATCGACGCTTTAATGATGAGATTGACAAACTGACTGGATACAAGACCAAGTCACTCTTGTGCATGCCCATAAGAAACAGTGATGGAGAGATTATTGGTGTTGCCCAAGCAATAAATAAGACTCCAGGAGGTGGCCCTTTTTCTGATGATGATGAAAAGGTAAGGTTACCTTTACTTTTGCATGCTTTCCAAATTTTTTCACTAATTCAGTAGGCTTGTCTAAAGAGACAAGCTAAATTAGTAAATATCACACCATTTGTGTTTAAGATGTTTTTCTGGAAGTGCATAACAAAGTGTACATTTTTGATTTTTTCAATAGAAAATGTGATAGAAATAAGAAAGAAAATAGAAAATCTGTTCTGTAAATGTCTGAGTTCCTCTCGCTGAAACTTCAACTTAATCTTATGCAGACTTTTTTTATGCAGTAGACCTTAGTAGGAAGACTTTATTTTTGAAAACTTCACCTGTAAGAATTAGTTTAGGAGGAAATTATCACAGAGATACTCCTAAGCTTGCTGGCTAAAAATCAAGATCTTCTCTTAGTACTTGCCATGGGATAAGTGCCTGTCGCATATGCAAAAGAAATTTTATTTTAGAGGAAATTATGCATATACAAATCTGTTATTCGAAAATATTTGAGACTTAAAAAGGACTAAAGGACAAAGAGGATGAGAAAGAACACCAGCTATGTGTATCTCAGCTGGAATTTGGAGAGTAAAGTGAGCTCAAAAGGCAGGAAAGTAGATGTATCTGCAAAGAAGGAACTTTAATTAAAGAGAGGGGCAAAGAGGAAATGCTGCTGTTGGAAGCACGGGTATTCAGCTGACCTTGGAGGGAAGATGTGTACAAAGCCAAAACAAGACTGGGGAAGAGAATGGCAGAGGGCAGCAAAGTGGGGAGGAGCAGAACTGCAACTCTGTCAGTCCAGGAGAGAGAAATGGCACATAATAGGGAACTACTCTTCTGAATATTGAAATAGTGTTGAATCTCATTTTTATGGAAGTGTAGTTAGAGGCAGATTTTTCCTCCAAAAAGCTCTTTATATTGATTCAAATGCAGTTAATGTTATACACCCTTTTTAAAAAAAATAAAAATAATTAACTCTTGTTTTTTTATTTTTGCAAGGTGTTGGTGTAACTGATTTGGCATAGTGATTTAGATTGAATTAACTAACTTTAAATATAACTCTCCATTTTCACATGGTACTTTATCTGAAGTTAGCCAGTACTTCTTAAATTCCTTCTTTAGAAGCTGTCTAAACTTGTGTAACCATAGGTTGCTTCTGAGTGACTTTTGATTCTTGAGAATTCTGGAAATTGAATACTGATTTATTAGCAATGTATGCCTCAACGGGCAACTAAATGCAAATTAAATCTTCCCAGTATAGGGGTTTTCAGCACTTCTTTTTATTAGTACTGTCCTTGTAAAGGGAATTTTGTTTAAAATACAGCTTTTTTAATTGTACATTTGATTATCATTCATTCAACTAGCAAAACAGCTGTGTACATTTGAATTGTGTATTACATAAATATTCTAATGTGTGAATATTTGATGCTGATGCATTTGCTTCCATTCAGTGACTACCAAACATTATCTAAAAATCAGCAAATTGCCCATACTTTGTCATCTTTGTTTTTAGTAATTTATATCACTGTTATAGTTATAAGCCTGTATGTTAGAACTCTTCAGCAATATATTGAATGAGTTCTGACATGTAGATTTTATGGAAAAGTAAATGAGAACATAACCATCATTTTGCCCTGTAATAAATCTTGGATTTAATGAGGGCTGGCAGACCACGTGCTGTCATTTCAAAACTCTTGCTTTTAAGTTTTTTTCACTCAGTTGGTAACCTAGAAAGCATGATATACATCTGGGAAGCAAGAGAGTATACGTACTTTTGGGAGTACCGTCTTGCAGGATTAGCAAACAGGGTTTTTTAACCATAATATCAACATAGATGTTTGTGAGGAAAGGAGGCAGGTGAAAATTGAGAAACCGTCTTCAGAATAAGAAAAGAAAACTTTGGTAGCCTGGGAATTGAGGTGGGTTTTGCAGAAAAGCCTGACAAGTAGGTGGCAAAAGACCTATGTGGAGCTTTATGTTGATGTTATTGTTTCTGATGATCAGCAGCTTCAGAATGGTTCGAAAATGAAAATGTAAATTAACAGTCTTTTTCCTACCCCTGAAACCCTCTCAGAGAAATGTCAGTGTCATTTGAGTCTGGCTCTTGTTTGTAAGTGTTGTTCCTCTCTTAGTATTGTGCAAAGCAATTAAAATAATCTGTTGGAGTTTTTTTATAAAACGACAAGACTATATTGTATAATGAAGTGTCTCTTGGCGGCACTGCTGTCTTGAGTCAATAGGAAAAAAAGACTTATGTTTTCAATTAGAATTAAGTAGATGCTAGCATCATTTTTATGTACTCTTAGTTGTTTTCAGGAAGTTAATAGCAAATAAAATATTTAAGGTTTGAGGAGTTTTTAATGCTCTCAAGCTGTAACCAAGTTTATATTTTGCAGTATCTAAAATGGAGTGTTATATTGCAAAGTTCCTCTGGTTTTGTTTCTCATGGCAAATTCTCAGGGTTTTCTTTTACATGTCTGACCACAGTGTTAAAAGCTCAGCACTAAGAACAAATAGAAGTGAATTTTCCACATTAAATATTGTTTCCCACTGCTGAATTTCTTTTCCCTTTTTGGTGTTAGGGATGTTTCAGCCAATTCATTGTTTAAGTGCAGAATTAGATGACAGCCACAGGCATGAGAGAAAGATGTTCAGTGTCACAATGCATTTTGTCACCCCACCATTAGCGGTTCAGTTGAACAGACTGATTTTGGAGATTTTCAATTTGATACAAACAATATTAGAATAACTTATTACCTATAACAGCCATCACTATTACACTGTGTTGTGTAATTGGTATCTTTCTGGAAAAATAACAGGTGATACACTTTTACTTGTATTTTGCAAATGAAGGGACCAGTCCATTTGCACAGACACTGAGTAGAAAGATAAAAGCCCCAAAGTCTTGGAAAGAAGTGTGCACTCAACGTGCATTCCCTGTACTGTGCTGAAGATTCACTTAAGGGTATGTGCTGTTTGCTGGTGAGTCATGCTTGTTCCAGGACTGGTGAGAAAAGCCTAACAAGAGTTTGACAGTCTGTGGTTTAGATTACTGTCTGCCCTTTAGAGTCTTCTGAAATTCAGTGCCAAAGCAAATCTAGTCCTCCATCAGAGAGGCTTAACAAACAGCAACAGCAGCTCCATGGTCACTTAAATTGGCATCCTGGTTCTCTCTGTCTCTGACATCCTCCTCGTCTGAAAGAAGTGAATTGACTGCAGGGAAAGTACCCAGGGCTGCCATCTCAAATTAAACCCTGCTGGTTTTGCTGAAAACCAGTAGTCTGAATGCAGTGAGACCTGGGAGGGGAAAGTAAGAACTGGATTTGGTTGTCTGTGCTCTGTGGATAGTTTTATTGAGAAGTATGTATGTCTATAGGTTCCAGGATTTATCTGACGTGTATTTGGTTTTTGGGGCTTGAAGGTAAGTGTTCTCATGCTCCAGCATCTTATTTCTTACATTCCTAATGATTCCTTGTGCAAACAGGGTTTCCAATTTATTGTGCTCTTCTTGGTCCATATTTGCTAAAGCTTTAATATATCCTACATCAGGTCTACCATAGTGAGGAATGATTTCCAGGGATTTTGCTATACCTGCTAATTCATTTTCTGTGAGTTTTTGTATAATGAGCTTAGAGTCACACTGGCAGATAGCAATTTTAAAGTCAGTAAGGACCATTCCTTTATCTCGAGGAAATAAGGAACTGTAAATAAAACTACTAGGAAAGGAAGTGATCCAGAACAGGCAAGCATCTCTGGCTGCTATGAAAGTGATAACTTCAGCTCTGTGAACGTGTGGAATTTACAAAAAAAAAAAAAAAAAACAAAAAACAACTAAAAGAAACTTAAGGGANAATAAAACTACTAGGAAAGGAAGTGATCCAGAACAGGCAAGCATCTCTGGCTGCTATGAAAATGATAACTTCAGCTCTGTGAACGTGTGGAATTTAACAAAAAAAAAAAAAGTCTCCTGAAAATAATTGATGGATCCACTCTGAAGGAACATGAGAAACAAATTAAATAAAGAATTTTTTTGTGTGTTCCATATATTGCAGTGTGTGACAACCTCCTGCTAATACCTGCCTTGGTTCTCTGGCATGGCAGTGAGACTTTAAAAGCTATTATTTAAAAATGGCATAATCCTCAAAGGTATCATATGGCCCATATGTTACTTACCTCCCAGTGCAAGAGGCAAATTTGCTGAAAGAAGACTGAAAATAACGAAGACATTTGAAGGATGAAGGTGCTGAAGCACCACAGCTATCTGGGAAAACTCTAATGGCTTATTAGGCACACTTCTCAAAAAGTACTTGGTACACAAATTTAAATTAAAATAAATCACAGTAAGTGAACTGTCTTGCTGGGGGAGTTCACAGCAATTTGCCACGAGGATATTTGCTTTATCAAGGCATCTTAACGCCATTGGTTTGCAACCAACAGCACAAATTGACTGCCATGAAACATTTGCATGGACTTCTTTCAGTCTTGTAAACATTCAGTCATGCTTTCAAGTTAAGCTGAAAGACTAGATTTCTTTTTAATTTCAGAACTCAAAATGTACTTGAAACTTAACAAAAACTTCCCTATATCAGCACCTCTGTTTTGAGACTGGTGGTTAATATTTGAATTGGACATCTTTATCTCTGAGATATGGAAACCTGCCCAAGATGTGTCGCAGGGATATTTCAGTGAACTATATATTTTTTCAAATATAAATGTGAATTTTCCTAGACTTGTGGGCTGCTTTGTTGCTGTATGTTTATGGTACATATTACACTAAATTCTTGATACTTGCTTGATGCCTCTAATGTTACCATAAAACAAATAAACTATCAGATCTGGTGTCAGGAAGGGTTTCCTCTATAGAACAGCTCAAGGTAAATTGTCAAGGGGGTTTTTGTGGGGACTGGTGTTTTGTTCTAACCTTCTTTACTGTCTCCCTATTATACAAGACATCAGGATTCTCCCTGCAATTGCCAGCAGGAATCTGAACCTGTTAGTTCTGCCCATATTGCCTGTGCTTGTATCTTCTTAATTAATATGGAGAGACTTGAATAAATAAGAGCTCTTATCTTTAAACCTTGACTGTCATTTGGCTAGTATTTGTAGTATTTGACTCAGAGCTGAGTAAACTAGATGGAAGAATCTCGGCTGACTTGAAGGGCTTTTAAAAATTAAACTTCTGTTCCTTTCTAACATAGGAACATTTAATTAATGCAGACCCCCAAGTCTGTTTATGAAGCTTAAATTCATCCATGTCAGATCACTGAAAAGAGATTGTTTAAGGAGCAGTTTTGGCTCCTGTTGCTTCCACTGGAGGAGACAGGCGACTGTGCTGCTTTCCTTCATGCTTTGTTCAGTCACATTCAGTCATCAGAAATTGCTTTTACTAATTATATCCCTGTTTGAAAAAAATCCAGAGGAGTGATGAGGATAACTCATATATTCAGAGACATGAATTATGAAGTATTCAGTAGTACCTTCAGTCTAAATCTTACTAAGAGAAATGCTGGGTATTCCTGCAGATTCTGAAGCACAGAAATAGCCCTGGAGCTTGTGTTCTGTTTTCTCCTCTCGTTAGTATTCACAAGGCATTGCAGCAGGAGAAAGGAGCCCAGATCTCTACTGGTCAAATACAAGAAAAACTTCTCAGGAAGACTGGTAATGGAACTAGATGCCATGAGCATGGAAGCCTTTGTGCAGCCATACTACATTACTCAATCAGAAGCAGAATAAATTTTTCAACAGGAAGCCTAAAAGTTAAGGATTCTGCAGTTCTGATGGTAACTCTCAGACACCTTAGTAACTAGAAGCGGTGATGTTAATATTACATTTTTTTTATAAATAGATTTTTCACTTAAAAGCTCGGAATACCAAAACAACAATAATACAAAGGCTCAGGAGGATTAGAATTTTGTTTGATATGTCTGTCATCAGAAAGAACGCCTGTGGGTCTTTAAAGCTATGATATGTACTTGTGTTACTGTGTAACTCTTAGGTACTGTCTATATAAGAAATTTATTAGAAAAGCTAGCTTTTATTGTTTGTTTGTTGGTTGGTTTTTATTTTTGGTTTTTTTTTTTTTTTCTGGAGAAAACCCTGTTTTTCCATTACCTAAGGAATAAAGTTTTTACTTTCAGCTGTCTTTCTCTTTTTGGCAAAACTCCCGTAAACCAAGAAAATTATTTTGATCAGACGGCTTATTAGAAAAATCTTGTTTTCTTGAAGTGAAATCTGCACTGGGGCCCTGTTACAGAAGCATGTAAGAGGAAACCTTTGTGGTCAGCAGCTGGTGAAGCCTTTATTTGTGACAGTTACTGGAGATGTGCCCTGTGGGCTGGATGGGAGGACTTGGTCCCTAGTGAAGTGTTTTCTGAACTTCTGTCAGTCTATTCAGTTCTCCCTAGCTGTTCTTCATAATAACTTCAAGGCTTGATATACTTTCAGAAAATAGCATTTTGCGTCTCCTGTGAATTGCCTATCTTTCCTGAAGCAGAATGAAATGTTCATACAGCAGTTCCTGCCATCAAAAGTATTTCCCCCTGGAATAGTAATGCAGAGCCTATCTGTAGCTATAGGTTACATGATGAGACATTGAAAACTTCTTAGCAAATAATTTTGCTAAAAATTAAGTCAACCTCTGATCTTCAACAAGTTAATACAGCTTAATAAAAAACTCTAATTAAAACAGTATTGTTCTAGCACTGATTCACAGTATCCCTGTGAGCAAATCACTTTACAGTGATCTCTCTTCTGAAACATAATTTGAAAAATGTCATTAGGTGGTTCCATATGTGCTATCAGATTTTCAATTTTAAGTATTCTTACTTTATAAAAAGGAAATAATTTTCCTTAATTTTGACTCAGCCTGAGCTTTTGAAGCCTTGTTGATTGCTTTCTTTGCATGTAGCATCCCTTATTTGAACAGATCTGGTTAAAAAACACCAAAGCAATGTCATAAAAAATCAGTTTCAGGAGTTTGTTTAATAGTCCCAGCTTTGAATATAATATTTCACATCTCTGTCCCAGCTTTACCTGTAATGTTTCTCACTCCCGTGAAAATTGTGCCACCCTGCTGTTTTTATTTTTGGTTTTTTTGTGTAGCTGCTCTTTAAGAGGCAAACTCCTGATTGTACATTAGAAGGAATTCAGCCCTCCATTGTACATTAGAGGGAATTCACCCCTCCTCCATGCTATCTTTGCAAGTGTCCATCTGAGAATTTTCTGTCTGCATCCCAGCAGCTGGAGTATGTAAGCAGCAAGGAGGACACAGCAATGTGTTTCCCCTATATCTGGGAAATGGCTGTTTAAATCTGTGGCCACAAATGAATAAAACTCTTGTCCTCATCTTTCATGGGACCTTTCTCTGTCAGCAGCTGAAAGCAGATGCCTGGAATGAGGCAAGCATAGGATGGTATTTCTCTCATATAGCCCACCAATGTACTGTTATTTGCAGCTCAGGACGAGACATGGTATCTGTATTTAATACCACCCTAGGGATTTTCTGCTTAGGAATTTATTCAGGCATTTCTTGAAGCAAGAAAAGTTATAACTTTCACAATATCCTGCACATTCTGTGAAGAACTGCCATGTGACTTTAATTAATTTAATGTTATTACTTCTTGTTTTGCTTTTAGTGAACAGAGTGAAAAGTCATTCCCTATTAATTTTCATCCCAATTGTTTTGCCCTAAAAATCTTCACCAGTTCCCACCCAGTGCAGCAGTTTTTTCTGTAGTCATCTGTTTGCTTTGGAAGCAGGGGTGCCCAAAACCTCTGGTGAGTGCCTCTTCACTGCTCTGACCATTAGTACTTTTCATGTCTGGAAAAGGAGAAGACATTTGAACCAATTTTTTGTACACTCGAGCCTGAAAAACCAACGACTGCACTTTTCTTAGTGTTTTCAGACTACCTTTTAGTTATTCCCAGAACTGTTTTTGAAAGCCTAGAATTGTCTTCATTGCTTCTGTTGTCATCTTGCTGTCACTGCATTACCGTGAAAAAAAAGTTTTGTTTTTCCCTTAACTAGATAGTTCATTTTGCTAATTGTTAATTTTAGCAAAAACTATGTCTGTTCATATGGAAGATTCCAGAGCTCACTGAATCGCTGTGGATGTTGGGTTTTTAATTCAAAAAATGCTAACCTAAAACAAAGCATGAAAAACATGGGTTACCAGTAAAATTAGTCACCGACATTAAGAGTTACTGGGCAGCCAGATTACATGTTCTAGACTAGAGCTCACTGAAATTATGAATGCTCAAGTAGTTTAACCATTAATGATAATAATTTTGCATCTCCTGCATAGCTGGCAAACACTAAACTAGGGTTAAAACAATATTATGATGATTTTTGCAATTGAAATGTTGAAGCTTTAAAGGAATTGAGGCACATTGTTCATAATAGTGAATGGTGGTCAGAAATTTCAGGCAGGAGATTATGCAGTGCACTTCAGATAACCTTTAACAGGTTTATCGAACTGTACTTAGAAAAATGTTTCCTGTGAACAGCATAAGGAGAGAGGTGGGGCACCAGGAAGAATGCTTCATTTAACAAGGCTTTGTGTAAGCTCTGAGTAGGACTCTTAATTGTGAATTTGGTCTCTGGGGGACCTTATTACTTAGAATAATTATCCACATACATTTTTAGTGAAACAAAACAATATTTTGGCAGCTATTAAGGCTAAAGTCTTTGGAGTAAACTTGACATAGATTTAACCTTAGTATTAATTTGCTGGCAGCTTGCTGTCCATGTGGTAGAATGGGTACAAACAAACCTTGGTTTTTTTCTCTTTTCTGTTTTTTTGGAGTGGGGTTTGTGATGAGTTTTGGGGGGGTTTTTCTGTAAGAAAAAGCTTTTGCTGTATAAAATAGACTAGCATTTTGCAAAGCTGGTGTCATGGTTACAAAGCAAATTCATTGATAATAGCTCTCCAGTGTTGTGGCATGGTTTTAGTGCCAAGCAGCGATGGGCTTGTGGACATCCAAGAGCTGAGGATGTCCGAGCTGCCTGTGGTGAGTGTCAGTGGGATATCTTACAGGACAGCAGCACCTTGTGTTGTGGTCTGAGCTGGAGCAGCCCTGCAGACTCGTCCCACTGAGCAGAGTAGCTGTGAATATGGTACTGATCCCTACTAAGGAGAGGAGGCTTTGAAAGGAGGAAGTTTGCCAAGACATGTTACCATAAATGCAATCTGAATTTTCTTTTTCTGTCACCCCAAGTAGAAAATATAGCTAGTGGGGCCTGTAGACTTGCTTCTGTGCTTGAATCATAAAGGCTGGTAATCTGCTCAGCATAGGGTTTCAGGGCTTCTTCAAGTTAAAGTGTATAGTCATGAGCTTTTAGTCCTGAATGTCCAGAAATTTTGATTCTCAGTGGTGACAAAGTTTGTTGCTACCCTACTGGACATGCACAGCAGCTAAAATGTCACCTCTATAATACAGCAGTTTCAAGGGTAAACTCTGATCCCTCGTCTCTTAAACAATATCAAATAATTCTGAACTTCAAGAAGTTGGTAAAATTAGAACAGTGAAGATGTGGATGACTTACAAAAGCTGAAGTCTGCTGCAGAAGTGTTAAACCAGCAGATTGACGAGAAGCTTCTCACTAACAAATTAGAGCAACTGCATTTAACCTACGTTTTGGAAAAGCACGTAATGTAGAGACTGTAGTTTGCCCTATAAGTGGAGAAATTACCTCTGATGTGATTTCATGAACATCTGACCACTGGTGATGAATTCAGTAGTTGTTGCCAGACCAGGCAGTTCATATGGAAATGGAAAGCATTTTGTTTTTCTGAAGTGGGTTTTGAGAAATCACCACAATATAGGAAGCAGAGGCCATTCCAGTGAGATATGAAAAGCCACCATAAAAGCCTATGGGAATGAGCTTGAGCCTTTTACATGTTTAGCTGTCAGTTTGAAGTTGTGGGGATTGTTGGTTGGTTGGGGTTTTTCCCCCCTCAACCTATTAGAGCTTTTAACATTCTTTTAAAGTTAATATTTAAAAATTAAATTCCATTTTCAGAGTAGGAATGGTGAGAAACTTATTTGATAAGCCTCTGTGTATAAGGAGGATTCAATAAAATTAATATGAAAATGAGTTCCACTGAGTAACTACTCAGTCATCATGTTCTTCACTGATGTCATACTTCAGTAGTATGTCCTGAATATTAAAACAAAATACTTCAATTATTGTTTCATCAGGTACTTAGATTTTCTTTTAATGAAAACTGAAGTAGAGATGAATAATCAGAATTGATTCTAATTTAATTTTATTATAATATGCATGGCCTTCTGTTTTGCATCTGCTGTCAGTTTTGTGGATTGTATTAGAATAGCTATGTCAAGTCAGATACTAAGATCTATTTTTGCTTATATAAAAAGATTAAATGTTAGATGCTTGTAGTAGAATGTGATGTTGGAGCAGGAAGTATCTAACTGTTAAAACAGTATCTCATGAATATTTTTAAACAGGACCTGCTTTTCTGGCATAGTTGGTGTACTTCTGATGGGAAGTTACAGTGCGACTTTATATAAATAGAATTGTGAACACTTGAATATTACTGTGAATCATGAAAGTGAGTATCAGGAACAATAACCAGAACATTGTGTATCTGGATGTATCTTTTACAATGGCAGAGTTACAACAGTAGAACTGTGTTAGGTTTTTATCTTTAATGGAATTATTTTGCATTTCCTTTTCTCTCAGTATTTTAATTTTGTGAGTTGATTCTGCTTTTCTTGGAGGAAAGAGGACTCTGCTGCGAGTTTCTGCTGCCATGCCTAATGGCATGGTTATAATTCTCCTTAGTATGGCAGTGGGACTGCTGAGTTCATACTCAGATCTGTGGTCTTGTGATTGTACTTTTGCAGTAACCAGAGCTGCACGCTGATACCTTATCCCTTTCATTTGTCATAGAGGAGAAAACCGAACAAGAATGGGCTGGTTGTTAAATAGCATTATAAGCACGTGTAGGGATGTAGAAACTGTTACTGCTTTAAGGCAGGTTTTTGCAACTGGGAGAGAGGAAGTGGAGGCAGGAAAGGACCGGGCTGAGGGAGTGAAAAGCTGGCTGAGGACCAGGCTGAGGACGCAGTGACTAGTGATGGAAAGCATCCTGCGCTCCTGTGCTTGAGGCTCGCACTCGTGTGCTACCAGAAAAGGGTCTCACCCCCTCTAGCGGCTTGCATTCCTCTTTGGTGGTGATAATACTACGAACTTAGGCGAGCACATGTTGCGAGAGTGGGGGCTCCCGAAGATAGGGGGCGGCGGCTCTCCTGTAGCTTCACGTTTCTGCTGTTTTTTGTACATGCAGCATGTTTCGTAAGCGTTAATTGAGCATAAATCGGGTCAGCCACCCTTATGGTGCCTCTGCGCTTTGGGATAGGCATTCTCTCAGCTTCGGGCCGGGCAGGCTCCCGCGCTTGCAGCTCTCCTCTCCGCGCTGCTGCCCACGCCCGGGCTCGCCGCTGTCCCCGCCGGAGCCCCGCCGCCCGTTCACAGTGCCATCCGGCACCGCCGCGCCAGCCTCGCCTTTCCTGTCCCGTTTTATTACCTCAAAATCCTGCTGGACCTAACCTCACGTACCTGCGCTTCTGATTCTGACACCTGCCTAGGAGAGGCTTCTCATATCCGCCTTCAATACTGAACAAACAATGTTTGCTATTTCTTTGTCTTGGCTTCATTGTGAAGCCTCAGACCTTATTTGCCTCCCACTTTTCAGCATTTTTCTGAGGCTGACAGGATAAGGAGACTTTAAGTGTACTTCAGGTATCATCACTCAAAAATAGGCTTATGGCTACCTGATCCAAGAAGTGGCTTGCACTCAATAGCTGTCTCCCTGTTTGTCCATAAAATTATCCAGCATTTCTGCATGTATTGGTGCTTCAGTCTAGCAGCATCGTGAATTATTAGAAATTGAACAACATTTCCTTTTGTCAGATGCTGAAAGTGGCTGAACATTTTTCCGACAGAATGGTTTTTTGAGTGACTTAAAGCTTTATCACATTTTAGATGTTTAAGGTGAATGTTTTGGTTTTTTTCTCAAGAAGAAACTCCTTTGAATTTTGCCTTTTTTCTTTTAGTGTATTCAAAATACTTTTTTTGTTCAAACAGTTTTTGAAAATATTTTCTTTGACAAGCTATTGCACATTAAAGTTCTGGAAAGGAATTCTTGACACTTGGCTGTGAGTGGGATATACGCAGCCTGGGTACTATGAAAAGCCCAACACTGTTCAAGTGATTTAAAAAAGTATTTTTGTCTTTTAATTGCATCTTCAGAACTTTATAATTCTCCTTGCTAATTTATAGCGCATTCTACATCTCTCTGATTTTTCTTCTCCTACTTCAACAGCTGCATCACCATTTTTGCAACAAGCAGTGTTGTCTTCCTTCAGCATATTCCCTTTTATCCTGTTGCCATGCTTTTGCTAGCATTCCTCTTTCTCCTTATGCCTTGTGCAGATGGAAGTATTTGTGACGGAGGTAAGAGTCTCAATAGATTTGTTATTTGCTAGAACTCATGTGTCATTTCTCATTCAAACACTGAACAAATGTTTGGCGGTGGCAAAAAATCTTTTGGTTTTATAACAACTTCTGCATCTTCAAAAGATTACACAGTAGAGAAATTCTTCCTCCTATTCACATGGAACTTCCTGTGAATCAGTTTTCTGCCCACTGCATTTTGTCCTGTTGCGGCCCCACTCAGCTCCTTCAGACTTTTCTTGTAAGAGAGGTGCTCCAGTCTCCTAATTGCTGAACCCCTCCATGGACCTGCTCCAGGATCTCCTTGCCTCTCTTGTACAGAGGTGCCCAGAACTGGGCACAGTAAGAGAGTGTTCTTCATTTCACGTTGTTCAATGGAATAAAAGTGCGTTAATAATGTGCACGTTATCATTTCAAGTGTTGGGCTAAACCTTAAAGTCAGTAGCTTTAATCACTGGGCTCTTCATGTCTTGACAGCCATGTGAAGCAATTAGGCTCCTGTATAGAATACAAGGCTCAAGCCAGTAGATGTCCCGAGAAGTAGCAGAGCCCTGAGTAAGGTAAGCTTTTGTGTGAAGGCTAACTCAGAGGGTTAGCACTTAGAGCAAAAAAATATGCCTCTGATTATTTTCTTCTTGGTTCAATCTGATAAGATTAATACACTCATTATATAAAATAACATTGCTTAAAAGCAAATCTACTTCTTTAGTCTAGTTCTTCTTTTAATGGCACCAACTTGCAGCCACAATTGTGCTAAATGGCCCTGAAAAGAGTGTGTAAATGGGCCTAAATCAGTGTGTAAAATCCAGTACTTCTATAAAAATATAAATTTTAATTCTCTACCTGTTTAATTGTCTCATGATCAGAAATATCTCCTCAATTAAACAAGTCCAATCCAACTCATGTATCTGAAGCTTCCCCATGCATTTCTACAAATGGCAGAAGTTTTTGTGGTAGCCATTCATGACCTGACTTTTTCCTTCAGAAATCTAAAGAGTATAAAATGACTGGTTTCTACCTTTGACATTTCTCTTGCACTTACATGAAAGGTACCAGTTTGCTACTGATTTTGTTAATGTGATGCCATTGCTGTTGTCTGCCTTCACACAGTGTGTGGGAAGGGAAAGATTTTTTTCCATAAATACAAACTACTTATAAATTCAAGTGCAAGTTAGGTGCGTTTTTTTTGTGAAGAATGTAAATGGGTGCTGAACATATCAGCAGGAAATGTATTTTTATATGCAAAATGAAGCTTTATGGGTATTTGTGTATTTATTGCAGTCAGTCTGGTAGCTCTGGTGTAGCCAGGTAATGAGCCTGGTTAGTTATGGTAGGAAGTACAACATTTGTCATCACGTAAATCACATGGCTGCAGAATCACTGTGGAAGTCTTGCTTTTCAGCAGGCCTGGCCACATACTGGACTGGACACTGCCACATTTTGACACAGAAATTCATTGTTTCTGTTTCCTTTGACTTCATGGCACTTCATTTCCCAGCTACTAGCATCTGAACAGAGGCATCTCCTCCCAAGGAGACCTAAGAGCAGTGTCACTGCTACTCGTAGGCCCAAAAAAGGGAAATATTGATGTGCTTTCTCAGCTGCAGGACAAGGAGAAGGTCTGGCACCTCTGAAGTTGGAGTCTGCAACCCACAGTGGTAACTAACACAGAAAACAAGCCATGCCTGTCCAGTGCCTTGGCTCTCCCTCAGTACAGAGAAACTGTGGGAGAAAGGAAAGAGCTGCTTGGGGAACAGGGCAAAATTCACATTCTATTGTTACAGACAGATTTATTTAGCAAGAACTTAAACTTTGATAGTATATGGGAGCAGGGGAAAAATCTGGTTTTCAAGAAGATTCCTTAGGATATGATAACATTTTGTTCTTTGTACTTTTGTGGGGATTTCATGGTACTTTAAAATCTTCTACTGACATTCATTTAGAAGCAATGGCTTGCAGTAAACCTCCAGGTCACTGGCAGAGCTGAGAAAGAAACCACAACACTCTGACTGTTTACTTCTACGTGTCCTGGCTACTGGACTTAATCTTCCATTTAAAAAAGAGAAAACAGTTGTATGCTGATTATATTCTGAGTGAGATGGTGACACTGAAGGCAGCATAACTGCAGCTATCATGAGGAAAAGTGAATTGTTGAATTTGGTTAACGGAAATTAAGAACTCAGTGTAATTATTGAGTAGACAGCTGAGTATTTGGAGACAAGTAAAGCTACTCTACCCAGGTGTTTTAGAACAGTCCCTTGGAGCAATGAGGGACTGTCACCTGCCAGGTCAGTCTGGGGAGAGAACAGAAAGGCACTCCAGGCTTCTAGGCTGGATTTGTGTGCAGTTCGTTTCAAGACCATCAGGAATATGCCCTGTAGTGCTTGTGGGCCCCCATGTGCTGCTCTGCACAAGTGGCACTGCTCAGCCACCAGTGAGATTGTGTGACACTGCAGAGATTGCCCGCCAACCACATGCATGAAGGCAGATAAAATCAGAAATACTCCTGTGCTCTGGAGCCTCCTTTCCCCTGTTAGTATGGATTTGGGTTTTGGCTTTCCATGAATCTGCGCATGGGAAAAGTAGCTAGATGGGGAAGGAAGGAGCAGCAATGCCAAAGCCAGAAAAGGCTAGTTGTTAGACCAGCAGCTGTGAGAAACAAGAGACTGAAGAAGTGTGGCGAGGGCTTTGTTTGTTTGTTTTTTTGTTGGTTTTGGGGGTTTTTTCCAGAGATTTTGGGGGTTTTTTTAGAGGTTTGGGGGTTTTTTCCTGTTTGTTTTTTTTTTTTGGTGGTTTTTTTTTTGTTAGTTTGGTTTTGTTCTTGGGTTTGTTTTTTTTTTCCCCCAGCATATAAAATCAGATTTACAATTACAAATTAAAATCATCTGTTTTCAGAATCAATAAAGTCCTTGCAACAAGCTCTTTATTTATAAAATGCCTTAGGCAATTTGTATAAGGATATAGAGCTCTTTGATTCTTTGGATTTGATAGTACTGCACCATCTATTGGTCTTTTTCAGTGAAATCAATTTATGCTTTGGGTTCAGTTCCTAAAAACACCATAAAATCCCCTGTGGCACAGGTACTGGTAAAAATTTTGTCATGAAAAAGTAGCAAGAACAAATCTCATTTACAAGACTGTGTAGTATTTCATGACAATTGACAGGCAGGCCTGCAGAATTCATCAGTTCTTTCTTGGGCTGTTCTAGTTCCATGAATAAAGAAATTACTTTCCTTAAGGAAGTAGTGAATTTCTTACTATTAAAGAAATTACCTACTGAATTAAAGACATTTTTTATTTTGAGAAATATTAGATAAATTAGTTGCTTCATAAACAGACATGAAGTTGAAAATAATAGTTTTGAGAAGAGAATAAACTAAAAATAAGACAGAAAAGATGGAAAAATGAGTGGGTTAAGAACTGCAACAAGACTGAATGCATATGAAAAGATACTCTAAAAATTATAATTTCTCAAGCAGTTAAGAAATACTGGGCATTGGGAAAATCTTAAACTCATGGAAAAGGAATAGAAGCAGAGGGAGATCAAACATGGACAAATGAGAAGTGAACTGAATATGAATTTTTGGTTGTAATTCTACTCAGCTGTAAGAAGCAGGGGTGTATGACCCAGGGCACCTCCCTGATCAGACAGCCTTACCTTGGTGAGTATTCACTGCTTGATTAATGTCAACTTGTGCAGTCAAAAATTATGGAGACAAAAAAAGAGCAAACCTACTCAACCCCTAATCAAATCAAAGAACACTCTTCTCTTCTTGCACTTTTTAGTAAAATATCTATGAGGGGAGCACAGCCTGTGTGATAAAAGGAAATAGTTTTCCTATTATTTCTGTAGCTTAAAGACAAGATATCCTTACTCAGTTTGTGAAGTATTTTAACCTCTGGTACTACAGAATCAAGCTAAATTAACTATGATAGTACTTAAAGGCTAATTAACTATGATACAATTTAACTGGAAGCAAAGCCTTATTTTGCAGAGTGATCTGTAAAAGTTTAAAATAATTTGGCCTTCTATTGAACTGCTAATAACGTAGGCAGAAGCAAACCCTTAACATCAGTGAATTTACACCAAGGAAGACAGCAGCATATTGATTTCTGAACACAACTCAGCTACCTGAAATCAAATGCCCCCCAGTGTGCAGTTCAACAGCCATATTAATATTGATACCTTACGGTTTTTCTTCTGAGGCACACAGTGAGAAGTGGACGTAAGTATATGTGTGGAAGAACCTTGTGTTGCTGGAAGAAAAATGCATGTCCGTAAGTAACAGGCTTGCTTATATACCTGATTTTCTGTATAAAGGCTTCCTTTATGGTTTGTTTTTGGTTTTGTTTTGTTTGTTTGTTTGTTTTTCATTTGAACAGAGCTTTGTTTAGATAAACAATCACTTCAATCCAAGATTCAAAACATTATATGATTTTCAGAATTAAGGGGCAGGATGCTGTGTGCTTACTAGGCGTGAGATTAATATCTTTGAAAATTTACACTGCAGCAGATGACTGTTTTATCTCTCTGAGAATGTAACCCATTGTATGTTTCATAATGCTCTTCTCACTGAGAGGTCATTCAGGCAGTTGTTCTGAACTATTTTTCTTCTGTGCTCTTCACCAAGTTGCCCCAGAGAAAGAAAGGAGGACAAATGGCCTCATGTGAAGCTGTAGGAAAAACAGTTCATGGCCACTTGCAGATGAAGGAGAAAGAGATATGGAATTGGTACCAAATACTGATGCTTCTACAATCATAGCTAGCAAAAGCCTGAGCACTGGGGAAGAGTGTCTGAAGGCAGAGACTCTAATGTGAAAATTTAAATACTTTTCTGGACCAGTGAGCAAGACACTGCAGCAAGACTGTAATGATAAGCTCGGGGCAACTGTATTTTTACTTGAATAAAAGATTTGTTTTGTTTGGTTGTTTGTCTGGTTTTTTTTAAGTCTGCAACATGCAAGTCTCCAAGTATAAAAAAACCACTATAGGAAATAATTCCAATAGCTGCTATGAGAGAAGATAGGATGTTTTTTTCTGTGTGTGTGGGATCCTGGAATCCTGTGCTTATCTTGCAGCCATGTAAAAAGTAGTATGTTACCTCACCAAATCCATAGAAGTCTGCAAGATAAAAATTGCAATGTGGGTTTTATCAGGGAGAAGCTGCATCCAGCTTTCATGGCTCCTCAAAGGCGAGTGAACTCTGTGTCCCCAAATTGTCTGTGCTTCACAGACAAGCACTTTAGGTAAATTATGACTGGTATAGTTACACCGCCAGAATTTGGCAGTGCTGTTCCAGTTTATAAATAACTTTGTCTAGAAATCAGATAGCAGCATGTGCAGGTGTGAGTCATTAGTGCAGGAGACACAATGATGTGTGGAAAAAGCATGGCTCACATCCAAACCAGCCCACGCACTTTCATCAGCCCCTTGAAGTCTGCAGCACAGAAAATAAATTTTTCACGTCAGGATGCTGAAGCCCATCCAGACTTAAAACTCAAAAGTGCAATAATATGGAGTCCAGTGCTTCTCCCAGTACCTTGTTGATCAGTCATGCTCAAAAAGCAGTTTTGTAAGTCACTAATTTACTGTCTTAATTAGTTATCACAATTTCAATTAACATACACAAATGTGTGTCAAAGCTGCTTTCTGTAAATCATTGTTTTAGAATAGGTACTTATAAGTTCTAAGGAACTAGGGAAATATCGAAATTTTTAAAATGTCATGAGTTGAAACTGGGAACAGTTAATGATATTGACCCCTTGGTTGCAGAGTTAATGGAGGATGTAATGAAAAAATCAACAAGTACCAAAATAGCACTTAGGATAAGGTGCTGGTTTTGGAGAGAATTCAAAGGAAAGAAAAAAAGGACCTTTTAGTTCAAGAACTTGCCTGATTTAGTTTTAACTGGTCTGGCAAACTTGATCCTTTCAAGGCTTAAGTGGAAAGTGGATGCCTTGAGTCCTGATGCCAGGTGAGGGTTCTCAGCAAAACAAGTGAATTTTCAAACAGGATTCAAGTTATTTTTATAGCTGAAGTTTAAAGACAGAAGTAAGTGAATCCTTTTTCATATGAAAGCACATTTGCATCCTAGAACTGGTATGTTTTCAATACAGCAGATTGAATCATTGTTTATCTTCATAAGTTGCACATTTTACTGTTTGTTGGACAATCTTTTTTGCCATATGTCTTCTTTTTCCTATTTTTGCAGTGAAGTAAAGAGAGAAAATTGAAGCACAAGTTTGGATCACTTTCTCTAAAATTTTGAGATCAGGTCTTACCAAAAGGCATCATATATTTTTTTTTGCTTACTGTCATTGAAATTTCAATTAGGATTCAAAATTCTGTGCAGAGATTAGAATCTCCTTTCCTTTTTCTGTTGGCATGTTCTTGTGCATGGACTAAACAGTAAAATGTGATATTTGGACATTGTGGTAGACACAGAATATCATTATAGAAAAAGCAGGGAATGTCAAACCATTCAGGCTGTATTAAAAATTACCTGGTTCCACAGAAATTCTGTTAATATTTATGTTCAACTTCATCTGACTGACATCTGCCAGGAAAGGGTAAATAAAATTAATCTCAGCCTGCCTTCAGTGAAATTAGTACAGCCAGAGCTGATTAAAAATGGCCTGAGGCATCAACCACCTTTCCACATTTTTAAAGACAACAAAATTCTGTAAATTGCAGCCATGTAAATCCAAATAAAGATGTCAGAGGTATAAGTACAGGCTCACAGTGATGTAAATCAGAGCATTATTTGGCTCAGCTACATTTCTGCTATTGTTTCTTGAAACTGTGCACATAATGAAGGAGAGATAATATGTAATAGGTCAGCATACTGCAACTACTGTTCTGTAGTTTTATTAAGAAAGCAGTTCAGGAATTTTTCTGTACTTTGTGATGGCTTTCAAAATCCCATTTCATTAGAAACAAAAATTAGCCTTTTTCTTCCTTCTTGTGGTTTTAGAAGTTATTCTGTTGTCTTGGAATCAGGTTAATTTTCATGTCACCAATTCAGTAGTTGCCAACCTCAAAGCACTAAGAATGACTGTGTAGATATATAGATAAGTTTCCTTCCAGCAAATTCTCTGTCACTTTATATAGTAACTGTTCTAAAGATATTATTACTATACGGTTCTTTTTTTCTTCCTCAGATATGAGCTCAGCATGAGGGTTTGAGCTGTTTTCTTAAAGGCAAAGATTTGTTGGGTTTATTCTCCTTCTTCCTTGTGTGAAACTTTATCACAATGTAATGGGTACAGATTAAAGTATATGTCAGAAGTGCTTTTAATCAGGTCTGGAGATGCTATAATTGATACCAGTTCAGATTACCTCATCTGTATAATCAGATTCAAATAACAGCATGTGTCAAGTGTGTCCAGTTGTATAATCAGTTCTTCTAGAATAAGATTCTGTGCTTTTGCAGCAACATTACATTCCTAAGAAAAAATTTATGAGTAAAAATGATACATTAAAAATACACTACATTCCTTTCCATTATTCTTCATGGAAAAAAAAGGGGAAAAAAGAGGAAGAGCAACTCTCTGTAGAAATATATGAAGAGTAGACAGGTGTCACTAGCATGAAGTGCTGTGACATTCAGTACAGTATTAGTCACTAAATATACATAAATTCAAAATAGTCAACTGTAGAAGACCACTGGCAAATTTCCCAATGTTGAGGAGAAACTCAACAAAATTATGTAAGGATATATGTAAAAAGTATGATGTGATTATGTTGTGTTGTGGTGCTTCTGTGTATTATGGAAGGGAGGGTCAAGGTACAGATGCATCTTGGTTGGAAGAGAGATATAAAATGATGTGCTGAAAGGAAGGCTCCTCTATGCTATTTGTTGTCCTTTATAGGATATTTCCACTCAGTTGAAGATTTTTTTCTGTTTGAGGGTAAATTTTTTGTTGCCTGAGAAACACTAGAGACGCTTTGTTTGATAACCAGCAATGTAAGGGAATACAGTTGGTGTCTTGACTCCCTGGCTTTCTTTTAAGCTGTCACCAGATTATGCATCTCACTTAAGAAAAATTGCTTCACATTTTTTTCTAGTGGAACAGAAGCAACCTTTTCCATCCCCCCGGAACTGATGCTGCAAGCAGTGAGAAGTTGGGTGAGCTAAACTTATTCACATTGGGCACAATGTAACCTGGTTGGTGAATGTGCTAGATTCAGGCTTTTGTGTTCCAGTTGGAGCTTCAGTTGGAAGGATTTTGCTGACATTGGCTACTCCAGTCAGGCAAAAATGCCCACCTTGCTGAAAGAGGAGCTCAGCATGGCAAAGGATCAGGCTTCTGCAGTAAGTTCTGCCAGAAACATTCTCTCTTAAACAAAGTCCAATGTGAAAAAAAAAGGCTACTGTTCAAGTAATGTCTTCTTCAAAAATCACAGAACACATCTTGAAGTATGTGAGAGAAGAACCTGAATAAAAACTTAGTAATATCACTGGGATCTCAGTGCAGACTCTTATATATAAATTAGCAAATTCTTTTCTTTGTTAAACTGCACACAGCATTCATACAACAGCAGGATTAAATCTCACTCATGACTCTACACAACGTGTCCAGTTGTGGCCTTCCCGGTATGTCCATGAATGTACTGGATTGAGTCCAATAAAGGTACAGAAAGAGGATTAAGGAACTGAAGCATCTCTCCTATGAGGAAAGGCTTAGGGAGCTGGGACTGTTTAGCAAATAAGAGAATGCTCATGGGGGAATCTCATCACTGTGTATAAATAGGGGATGGTAGGATACAAAGATGGCATTGCCAGGCTCTTTTCAGTGGTGCCAAGCGACAGGCCAAGAGGCAATGAACATACGCTTAAACACAGAAAACTCTGTCTGAAAGTCAGGATGCACTTTTTTGTTGTGAGAGAGATAGGCAAGTTGCTCAGAAAGGTTTTGAAATCATCATCCTTGGAGATATTCAAAAGCTGTCTAGACAAAGTCCTAAGCAAAAGGCTTTAGGCAGTCCTGCTTGAGCACAGAGTGTTGGACCAGGTGCCCTCTAACAGCCCCGTCCCACCTCAGCCGGTTTGTGATTCTGGTCCTGTATCTGCACTGTGGCTCTGAAGAGAAGATTTTAATTCATACAAAGAGTGAAAGAAGGCATCTTCATTCAGTTATGAATAAGTCAGTAATTAGTAGAAGTAGTTTTGATTTTGTGTACTCTAATACTTACAGTCTGCAGCAGGAAGTAAGTGAATAAATCTATTTCTCATCATGAACAAGAATTGGGAGTTGGTAACTGAGTTGTAAGTAGAACTGTGACTTGAAGATGACGTTCTCATTGTATGGATGCACATGGAATTTATCTCTTGGTTTCAGTGCCATTCAATTAGCACGGTCAATGATTATATATATGTATTGTTTGCCAGACGACAGATAAGTGCAACTTGAAATGGTAAAATCAAAGTCTGCAATTGCGTTGTAGGAATGATAGCATTGAGGTGATACTTATTAATTCTCCTATGCCAATTTAAAGTTCTGATCTGCAATTCCTATTTATAGCATTGGTAGTATCAGTCTTCACAGCTCTCACTTTGCCAAGATCTTCCCATCTCATGCAGTGACATTTATAAAGCTGGTTCCACTGATTCAAGCGTAATGGAAGCCAGGAGTCTTTCCAAAATTTTGACAAAAATCTTTCTCTGTAACCTTTTTCCTCCCTTCAGAAATCAATTAATTTTTCTTTGGCTCAGTTTTGCTGTCTCTAGATAAAAATTACTACCTGACATTGCTGTTGTAAAACTTTTTTCACCGTCTGCCAAAGTGCTTTGAGCCACTGAGATTTAGGCACTGCAGAACTGCCTGCCTTACATAACAGCTGCAGGCTCCTGTGCCTGGGGGCTGTCCTCTGGTGACTCCTCTTCAAACAGGGCAGAGCAGAGCAGCCGGGCAGTAACAGCCCCTCTTGGTCTCTCTGGAAAGCACTACCCAGGTGAAATGTCCTCTGTGAATTATCTCTGTTTGATTTTTTTTTTTTTAGGGTGATGATATAATTTAGATGTTTCAAATTTAACTGATGTTCATCCTTTGAAGAAGAGGAACTTTATTTGTGGGTAGTAGTTGTGGTTCTGAGGATTCATGGCCTTTTGTGATGCTTCTTATCTCTGTTATTTCAGATGAACTAATAAAAGCTGCTTAGCATTTCTCTGTAAGACTTTGCTACAAAGCCCTGCCAATGTCCAATGGGTGGAAACTCTAGAGCTGATAAAGAAACATAATTTATAACTCTTGGGTTGATTTAATGGCCTTCTACCTGCAGGTGGTCCCACAGACATAGCCCATACCTTCACCATCTAGATCTGAGTCCTCAGTAGCCCTTGCACTGAGGAGTCTCCATGGCTGTAGGTTTATGATGTAGAAACACGTTGGTTCGCTGCTTCAATCATACTGCTGTAACTTTGCAGCCCTCCCTCGGGCTGCTGCAAGCTGAGTTCTCCTCGCTTTACAGCTTGGTGTGCATTTGCTGAAGCCCTGGGGCTAAGTGCTGATGCCAAGCTGTGGCCTTACAGGTGCTCACACTGGCATGGTGATTCTCCTTATCTGCTACCTCTGCTCTTTTTTCAGTTAATACACTTCTGGTTTTAATGGAACCACTGTTACTCCTTTTGTAGCTTTTTTCCTCCTCTTGTCCTCATTTTCCCTTCTGGAAATCCTGGCTTAATATCATATGTTGAATAACTGAGTGGCAGTTTGATGTGTTTGCTGGGACGGGGCTTATTAGTGGGCATCACTGATTCAGGTTTGTGTAAAATATAGAGACATTTCCAGTGAAAATAGCTGGATGTTGCATCAGACGATTGGATCCTAGAATATCAGCCATTTTACATATATTTATTTTTGGCTTTCTAGTCTTTACCAGAAATGTTTTCATATTTCAGATTAATTTGGAGCAACACCATTTAAAATGAGATGATGTAAGGAAATTTACAGTACAGTTATTCTCCTTTTCACTTTATACTGAGTGCTAAATTTAATGCAATCTTAAAATGTTTATGTCTTACCAAATATTGTTAAAAATAGGTTTAATAGCAACTTCCAATGTGTTTGATTTTTTGCCAGTATAATTTGACATGGCTTGTTTAGATTTTTTGAGGTTCACACCCTGATAGTGAGGGGAATAATGGATAATATCTAGCTGTAAAGTGACTATGTCAAGAAATGTTCAAATACCTGCCAGAAAAAAATAAGATTAGTAGATGTGTTCTGACTGTATAAACAGTTTTACAGGTGTATTATTGTAAATCTAGTTCAATGTGTTCATTTTCTTAGTTTAAAGACCTTGGGTGCATAGCAGAAAAAAGAGAAGATGAGGTTGTGTTGGACAGCTAGAGGGCAGTGATGGGGCCTGCAGAAGAGTCAGAGTTGAGCACATTTGGCTGCACTCTCACCCTTTCCTGCCCCTTGGTCCTGCATGCAACAGTCTCCCAGTGCCGTGCCTTGTGAAGACAGTGACCTACATAGGAGTCAGGTTTTAAAACTGTAATAAGTTTGCTTCTGCCAGAGACGTGTTTTGTAATCTGTCTGGTGACGCAGTTATCTAGTTTGAACGTGTGCCAGTAATTCTGTGAGGCAGGCAAGTACAGAGTCAGTGCTGAAGGATTGCTCCCGTGGTCCTTTTCAGGCTGTTTACAGACACCAAAAGCTTCCAGAAATGGATAGTGAGCTTTATAGGGCAGAGATGCTGCTGTATGTTTGCAAGCATTAGCACATTTTTATGGTACTGCATTAATAACCACATGCAAATACAAACTTTAAAAAAAAAAAAAAAGGCAGTAGAAGATTGGCCCAGGAGCCTCTGCAGGTTCAGTGATACAAGCAGGAGCTATGTGCCCTATTTGGGTGCCTACAATTCATGGAGTGTTTTTACCAACCAATTGTTCTTTCCGTGCTTGGGGTGGAAAACTAATTTTGGTAAATATTTCTTAGAATTGCAAACTTAGATGACAATTAGATTTTGTCAGGTGTGTGGCTAGCCAGACCCTGGACAGCTGGCAGGACGTAATGGATTTGGATGAGCGCTTGTGTTTAACCATTTTGCAACTGGATTTGGTTTATTGCTTTCAGAATTCAGTAGAATATTTCATTCTCTGAACCTATTTTGAACACATTAGGAAATGTTTTAAAGGGCAGCTGGCTTCCCTGATTTGGTTTCAAGTATGTCCACAAAACATCTATCACTTTAAACTATAGCAAAAACATTTCCTTTGAAAGGACTTCTTTTCTCTTTCTAGGAAGGCTGTACTAGCTCCTTTCCCCACAGGCTCACCAAGCAAGCTGTGTAAAGAGAAGTGGCTCCTGTGGCCGCTAAAGAAAACAACTGAACCAGACAGGCATTTGCTGAGAGCTCAACCTGGAGTTTGTGCCAGAGTGAGTACACAAGCATTACTGAGAAGCTTCTTTCTTCTGTCAGACATCAGAATTGTTTTCTTTTCTGACCACAGGCAGGGGGTACTTGGAGTATGCCAGAAGCTGAGTTAGACTATACTGGACAGTTACGGCAGCGTGTGCTTGCGGATGGGCTCCGTGAGGGCGAGGCCGTGTGCGGGGGAGCAGGGTAAATGTCACTGCTTTTGCTGAAGCTAAAGTCAGGGCTGCTTTCCAGCCAGCAAGCGTGAAGCTCACATTTTACCTCTGCAGTGTGCTGCCATTGCAGCACTGGCTGTTTTTCACCATTAGCTGATAACGGCTGCATTGCAGGTCTGCACGCGTGCAACTTTGTTGCTTTTATGCCTTCCTCTTGTAAGAGAAAATTTCAGAACTTACTTCCTGTGAGGCACACAATTCTAGAAAATAGCCTTCTTTTGCAGCTGGAACCAGCAGGGATTTTTCTCATGCAGCATGGAAAGAGTTTGCAGATTCCATGAGGACCCTCATCCCCAGGCTGTGCAGTGAAGGGAGAGGTGGTATCTCTTGACGACACGGATTGTCAGAAAGAGCTGGACCAGAGGTCTCCTTCCTGTATCTGATGATAAAAAGATTTGTATCACATGTGAAGTTATTGTGAAATCCAAACCCAGATATGAGAAGAAACCCTCATTTTTACCAGTTCAGAGGAACACTAAGAAGCATTTTAGTAACTTATGTATTCCATGTCTCATCATCTATGAACAGCTAGATGAAAGGAAAATGAGTGTTACATCTTAAGATATTGTGCTGCTGTAGTGTAGGTGTCCAGATGCTGATGTGCCCAGACAACCGTGCAATCAGGTGTCAAACTTTTGGCCTGTAAAATTGTGATTATGGAGAGGAAACATATGGAAGACTGCCCTTTAAAATTCTAAGGGAGCACTGGTGTGTTTCTGAACTGATGCCATAAAATAAAAGTATCCACTAACAAGCACAGTTTATAGCTTAGTTGTCCTAGTAGTTAATACTACAGAATGTAGAAATGCTTTATACTTCCAAATATCACACTCTTGCTTCAGTTATCGTTGTGGATTTGAAGGTCTAACTTTGGGGATACAAGTCTGGAGGTGTGTGGGGATACTAAAGCAATGGAAATATACCCGGTGGGAAGCCAAAAGTAACTATGGTCAGGGCAGACATTTGATCTTAGTGGTGTAGTTTTGAAGTAAAGACACGTCATCTTCAAGACCTAGCTGAAAATGTAACTAGTTACATAACTGAATACTAAAACTTCTTGTAATTATACTGTTTGTTTCCTTAGTAGTTGTGTTTTAATACTCCTAACATACAATAATGAAATAATAGAATTTAAAAAAGAAAAAGGTGATATACTGAAAGTGCCCATCACTACCACTTCTTTTCATAGGTTTCCTGCCCTGATAAAATATTGAACAGTTTGTGAGTACAGCTTTTTAGCTTTTGTATGCTGCTGTCAATTTGTGAGGTGAGTGTAGTTGCTACCCAAGGATAATTATTGGAGGCTTAATTAAGAGAAACTGGGCCAGGTCACCTGCACCCTGAACGTTCAAGTAATTCACAATATAAAGTTGTTAGTCTGAAGTTCCTGTATTTGAATGCCTTTAATGTTGTCATGAAAAAAAATCCAACAAAAACTTGTCTCTTTCAATGTCTCATCACATTCATTAGGTTGTTACTCAGCCTAAACACATTTTTATAAAATGTACTGTTACATACTTACTGATGTGTTTGTCAATATGTCACACAGAACTGTGATGAATCATTGCATCTAATCCTATTAGACAAAATAATTTAATGAGGCACATCTGTTAAAGCTGTTTTTTGATTTTTTTTTTAATTCTGCCTATTTTCTTTCTTAGAAAATCACTTTAGTAAATCTGCAGAATTTTTTCCTTTAATTTATTCAAAATAGATGTGGAAGGAAATTCTTTTTCAGATATATTCCATTTTGCTTCAAAACTATTTTTTAAATAGCCTTCAGTTTAACAAAGGGAAATTACTTTATGTACTTCAGAAGGGTATACTGTGTGTTTTTCCATGAGTTTCACACAAATACTTTGTGCATTGGTGTAATGGGAGCATGTGGCATCCTCAACCTTTGGGCCAGTTTTTACCTTGGGGCACCAGGAAATTAGTAATTAGTTATCTGTCACTTAAAAGGAGGGGAAAAGGATGTGTCTGTCTCATGGTGTTATGTGCCATTTCCTCAACCTTTTACATTCTGTTTGGAGGGAAAATCCCTGAAGTGTGAATCTGGCAGAAAAATACCAGCTCCTTCCAGTCTGTGGCTCACACAGATAAGAGTTGAATATTATGTTATTCCATATTTGTATGGAGCGTCCACAGTCATAGCATAAACATGTTAGAGGTGCTTGTAAAATAGTCTTAGTACTGCAGACTTAAATCTGTCATCTGAAATAATAATGCAATAACTGTTTTCTATCCCGTTGAGCAATTTTGGTTAAAAAAAGTTGTTCTTAAAATTCAGCTACCGTTAGAAACATGTTCATTCTTTGGGTACTTGGTGCTGTATTACAACTTGCCAAAAGTGGCTTAAGGAAAAGTCATTTTGACCATTCAGAGAGCACAAAAGAGGAACAACAGTAGGCTTTTGTTTGGTCAGTCTTAGGTAAACAGGAATAATTGAACCACAGGGTAATTCCTCTCTACCTGACAGGTTTATTCTTGGTTTTTTTCTTCATTATTTTTGACATTTATTTCATCTACTGATTTTCTTAAGCAACTTGGTGTCTTTATTAATTGCTCTGCACCTTACACAGTTTGAGTGGTGAAAAGAGTGATGCATGTCAGTGGCTTTCCATGCTTTTAACATTTCATAAAACAATGTTTTATGGGCCCAGTGCCTTGGAGTTTGGGATCCAGAGACCAGTGTTTTCAATATTGCAAGGTTCTATTTTCTTCTCACTAAAAAGACATTTTTGCTAGCTGATTTTGTGATGCCTGAAGGTTCATAAGCTTCTCTTGTGTTTTCCATTGTCACAGCGCCACATTAATTTTGGGAATAGAGATTCCAGTGTGGAGAAATAAATACTAATATTTACTTATTAAGTAAAAATGTATCCAGTCTCATTATGGTATTCAAAATTTCACTAAAGGCCAGATTTTTCTTAAGTTAACTTTTTCTGCTCTGATCTCTTACTTGGCTGTGGTTTTTAGTACTTTTACGAGAAAATATAGATAGATGTTTCATTTGGAAATAAAAGAACTAAGCTAAAATATTAAAAAACTAAGCTAAAATATAAAACAATTCTCTCAGAAGAAACTCTGACCATTAAAAAAATTAATCCCTATTACCAGCTTTTTACACTTGTACTTTATTTTTCCTTTTGTGTACTCTGTCCTGTAGATCTGGTGTGATAGTTGGCTACTTCAATTACTGCCTCTTCTAAAAGATAAGTGTTTGTAGAGTCTAAAGTGTCATTTCCCTTTGGAGGCAACTGTGCTGGGAAGAAGATGAAAGTAGGGTGCTTCCACATTAGCAGTAGAAAGTCTGCAGTTACTGTGACAGAGTGCCAGGTGTAAAGGTACAAAATTCAGAGGGTCTGAGGATCCTTTCTGAAAGCTCATCATTGCTCAAACACAGACTAAGCAGGTATGGAACCAGTGGAGTGTTCAAGGCAGATAAAGTGTAACACTGGTTGCTGCTGTTTCTGTTCTGGGTTCTTTCCTCATAGTCTCAATAGCCCACGTCTCTCGGTTAGCAGTATTTTTCTAATTAAATGGAATTTCAAAGACAAATGCCACTCTCTTAATGCCAAAATTTGTCACAGACAGGATTTCTTACAACAGACAGACCAAAGAGGAGAAAGGTTAGCTGCTGCAGCATTCTTTTGGCTCTGTAAACAGCAGAGTGCCTCAACTCCCACTGGCTTTGCAAATGTTAAGGCTATTCAGCAGCTGTAAAATTTACTAAAAAGTCTCAGACCTAAGCCTGGGAACCTCAGGAGTGGCATTATGTTACAGACTTGTTACCAGTGCATGGCTTAAAATGCTGGGTTTGGACTTTGATCCTTTGTCATCCTTGTGAAGTGCCAGTCCCACAGGTATTCAACTGTTTGAATGATCTGGTTTACTAACTTCATACAGCCAACTTAAAATCACCTTGGGCATCTCCAACTATGGTCCCAGTCCCTCCTTTTCAATCTTTTTCAATGTATGATGATACATTAAGGCCCAGTTTTTCAAGCATGTTCTTTTAACTTTTTTTTTTTAACCTTCTTTGAGAAGACAATCAGTTTTATGACTAGTAGTGTAGGATCAATGTGCTGTGTTCCACTGTGCTGGTGTTCTCCAAAATCTATGTACTCTAGATGTAGAATTCCTCAACAGGAATGTGACTTGAGCTTGCTTCTTGAGCTCAGAACAAAAAAGCAGTCCAGATAAATAAAGAATATTTTTCTAGGGAAGCTCTAATGTCTACAGTAATTTAAAGTAGTCTTCAGAAGACATTTTATAGAGTTGAGAATCCACAGGTTCCCAGAGAAATTATGGAGGATCCAAACTTCTGGGACCATGAACTTAATTGTATTTGTTCTTTCCTAGACTTTTGATCTCTTTCCATGCATCTGATGTGCCTTGCCCATGATAATTTTGTTTTGTGTTTAGTGCTCTGCTGAAGAGTGAGCTGAGACCTTGTGTCCCCTAAGTTTAGGTCTCTTTCCTAGTAAGAAATTGCTATAAACAATTGCAGTTGTTTTTAATGACTGCAAGTTTCTTTCCATACTAGGTGATGCAGATGTACCTTCCCTTCTGTGGGATTGCCATATCCAATGCCCAGCTATTTGCAGCTTCAAGGAAGGAATATGACAGAAGCAGGGTAAGTGCAAAATGTGTAGTGGACCAACATCAAACTTTTGTCTTCTGTTCCTGCAGGTTCCAGCTATGCATATATGTTTGCTAAGCAGACAGTTTTATTTGAAAAATTGTATTTTGAAAAGATCCCTGTCTTGACTGAGGCAACAAGCAGAGAGTGTGGGAGGGAAATACACTTGTAGAGGTGGCTGTTGTTTCCTGATGTCAGTTCCACTTATGGTGCAGAAACAATTGCATTTGTGGCACAGACGGTGCAGGAGAAAGTGTTACTTAGGCAGAGATTCAAGCTCTCATAAAATTCCATTAATCTCAAGCCTTTGCCATCCTGAATTCTTAATATTCTGTTCAATGTGGCTATATCTTTGTAAAATTAAGCAAGAAAAAAACCCCTGTATGTGAAGGGGTTTGGCAGTATGTCGCCATAGAATACACACTCATGATTGCTGGTGCCGTGCATGCATCGGGACAGGAGGCTCTAAACTGAAAATAATGGTGAGCTCCCCTGTCATTCCCCTGTCATAGAGGTCTTCTATTTTTTGAAGAAACAAAATGGTAATTTTGAGGGGTTTTTAATAATGGTTGGCTTCTTTTTTATCATTCTTTCTGCAATGACAGGAAATTATATTTTTGTTAGCTTGGATCACAGGTCCAAACTTCAGTAGAAATACCTCTGGTAGTGTTGAACCTACTCTGCCTTCACAAGATAGGGGTATCTACAGTAGTCTGAGTCTTTATACTGAGCTCTGACATTTTTATATTCATGATTTTGGTGCTGTCATGTATGAAAACTAATGCTTTTCACTACTTTGAAAAATAACAATAGCTCTTTCTAATGACCTTTATATTTAAGGGTCATGAGGCATCTGAGTTTGTCTTCTGTCCAGGTCTGACAACAGACTATTATATTTGGGGAAGAGATTTGGAGGAGGCTTGGGGGAAAAAAAAGATTGTCTGCCAAAGTGTTTTTGGTGGTTTGTTAGTTGGTTGGTTGGGATTTTTGGGGTGTTTTGTGGGTTTTTTTTTAATGTTCAAATAAAATGATTTTTTTACTACAGAGACTTAAATTTTGCTGCATGTTTCCACACTGCAGGGAACAATTCAGACTTTTGAGGAGTCAGCATTTAATCTTGTGAGGGAGATAATCAGGGAGATAAGTGTTAGGGGCATTCCCATTCTTCATTAGAAAATGGTAAATTCTGGTACATTGAGTTAGAGATGCTTTGTTTCTTGTTGCTGCTTCAGCCATGCCAAGCGTCACAAATATTGCTGTTGAACAGCTCTGTGGTGGCCTGTACGTGATTGTATTTCTGACCTACTGGTGGTGTTTAACTTTGCCTGGTCCATGGTTGAAGTTAGTTGGCAAGTACCAAGTTGGCAAGCACCAAGTGGTGCATAAGCCCAAACTATGTCTTCCCTATGAAGCCAGACCTCAATGGTGGCAACTTCCAGCGACTGTGACCAACATTTTGCTGATGACCACTATGTTAGAAGAGTTAAGACCACTACAGTTTATATGCTTCCCTATAATGGTATTCTTTAGTGCCAGTGCCCTAAATGAGAATAAAGGAAAGAACAAGCTTCTTTGGGCCCATGAATGTGGCCTATATTTTTTAAAGTTGATTAAATGGGAGGGGAAACCCTTCATTTTAAAGCATTGTATTTTATGGACAAGTTGTTAGTGGTGTGGACTGGATCAGACTGCTATTGGAATATAGAAGTATTGATGTGGGTATTTTTCTTTCCAGGTTTGAACATGCAAAATGGGTAATAAGAGAATAAAATTGAGTTTAAATGTCCTAGAAAATTTGATATATAAAATCAATCAAATCAATCCATACTGCATTGCATTACAGCCATTGCTTCATTTTTGGAACAAAGTGAAATAGGTTGAAAGATTCCCAATGTTTGCTAAGAGTTGGATTGTGCCCAGTTGTGAGCTAAGGAATACTTCTTTCATTCTTCAGATACCTCCACTTCAGATTCCCCCACTTCAATTGTATTGCTGTAATCATTAAGAACTTTATTTGAATGAAGATTTCAATGGATCACTCATAAAAAAATCCACCCCAGATATGATGCCTCCTTTGCAATGCTCCATGTATTTATTAATTCTGCAAACAATACAAGAGTTTTCTGTCCTTGTACACAGGCTTTACTGGAAGTAGTGAATGACCTCTTTGAGGAACAGACTGACTTAGAGAAAATTGTCAAGAAAATTATGCATCGGGCCCAGACTTTACTGAAGTGTGAACGGTGCTCAGTATTACTTCTGGAAGATATTGAATCACCAGTAAGTATAGTTCCATGTCATATGTAAGAAGAGGACAGCAGCTATTTTTCAGTGTGTTGTTCCTAAATGTAAGTTCGGTAGATGTTGAAACTTTATCAACAGCCCTCTTGTGTCTCTCTCCCAGTAGGCTTCTATTGTGATAGCAGTAAGCTTTTACACTGAGCAGGTGAAATGGAAATCCAACCTTCAGAATTACTGAAGTATTTTCGGTTTTTTGCAATTACTCCATCTATTTCATCCATGAATAATTATTTCATTGCAGAGCTCTGTTGAACACATGGATGTAAACTGTAGGAAAGTACTTGACAGTGGCTTTCACTAGGACTTTGCAGTATTGATATTCATAGGGTATGAGAGCCTTTTAAAAAATGTTTTAAGTTTTTATGAGTATTGTTATTAGTAATAAATTAAAATATTAAAATAACTGCCTTTATATTGGTAACTCCCTCCAGTGTTTTCAGCCTATTCAGTATAAGCTACCCTCCTTTCTACTGATTTGAGAAGTACTTGAAGGATAAAATATTGTTTGTAGTATCTTTTTCTTCTACCCAATTATTATTTTTGTATTCACTGATTCTGTTAATTATTTGTTGCTGGGCTGTGACAAGTCAGAGACAGAATTGTAAATTTGTTTGTATGGCAGAAAAAAAATCCTCATTCATTTCCTTGGAGAAAAGATATGATTCACATTTCATTTCAGTTAATAAAAATTAAGAAGTTTCAATGGAGTATGCCCTAAATTATACCAGCTTTCCTAAAAGCAAGATTAAGGTTTTTATTTCACTTATGTTGTCTACTATAAAATTTTAATGTTTCTAGTTAATTTTTCTTTCTAGATTCCCCTAGCCACTCCCCCTCCCCAACTGTATAATTACAAGATACAGTTCTACTACATTCTTATAAAATGTCACTGCGTTTATAAGTATAATATGATTTTTATTTTTCACAGAAATGTCCATTGTATTAGGAAGTTGTGGGTGGCAGTTCATTTTTCTTCTCTTGGTACTATTTCTGCCTTTGAGCTTGGAGGGGCTTTTCCCAAACCACAAGCAATGAGTTCTTATTCCTCTAGACAAAATTGTGAAATATGGACAAAAAGCTTAAACTTGTTCTATATGGTCCTAAATCCTAGGTTAATTTGGAGTAGGAGAATAGTATCTTGCCACCCACTTGGTAATTTTTACAAGTGGCAAAACAGTTATTTTCCTGACTTCCTCCTGTTTTGGAGGGTTAACATATATATCAAAATAGATCTTCTTAGAGTAACTCAATATCTAACCATGTACCTAAAACATTGCCATTTATACATTGTGCAGAAAGCTTTTATGATTCCGAACCAAAGTGAAGATGGAGACGCATCCAAAAACATGGCCTCTGTTCTGTGTCACTTTTAGCCACTCCAAAGATGTTTCACTTAAGTGCTCCTGACACAAATATTGAAGTGTGATTGCTTGCAGTTAGTAACGCAAAGTGGCCTTTCTGTTTATTTTCCTATATTAAAAAAGTGAAGTTTGAGTAAAGCTCCATAATTCATGTCCCAAAAGCCTTTAAAGGGAAGTGAATACTCTTGGGGAAAACAGTTTTCTGAAGGAATCTAAAGATATCATTTGATTTGATATGGATTTTTAGGGAACTGTGCACCGTGTGTATTTAAACATGAATTCTCCATTGAGAGAATATAATTTGGATTTTATCTAAGACTATTGGATAAAAATTGAGTTTCAATAGAGAAACTTTACGTTACTGTTTTCTTAGATGTTTATTCATCTTAATAACAATCTTAAGTTACTTCTTTTGTGACAGGTGGTGAAATTTACAAAATCCTTTGAATTGCTATCTCCAAAATGCAGTGCTGATACTGACAACAGGTTAGTGCTCATGTCTTCCGTGGTTATGGATAACTTAATTTTTCACATAGTTCTAAAGTTTGCTTGGTCAAGATCTAATTTCCTTACAGAATTTTGTGTAGATTTGATTAAAGAGTGTGAGCCTGTTTTTAACTCAGACAAGACTCCTGCTTGCTTCAAATGGAGACCTGCTTGAATAAATATATGTGCCTCTATTTTTTTTTTGTATGTATGTTTGTATGTGTATATATGCAGTAATATTATATCAGTGTCTCAGGTAAAAAAACAGGGGAAAACTGATTTTTATGGTTGAACTTATTGATAACATGTAGATTTTGTTTTGAATGATTAATATTGAAGTAAAAATTTAAAAATTATTTTAGATTGTTGATATCTTACAAAATTCCTATGTACAGTTGTGTTGAGAGGTTTCCATTAAAATTTTATTTCTACATTTGTAGAAATTTTGTGAAATTGGAAAGCCTAGAAACCACAGAGCATATGTACATCCTAGAAACTGTGTTCCTGTGACTAAATATTGTTTGGGATCCGAGTCAAAACGGAAGTATATGTTTTGCTTAGTAGGATCTGTAAACATTTACAAAGGGCCAACTTTAAGTGGTAAAAGAAAGCTTTTTGTTCATGGGGGGTTGTTGTATAAACCCCTGCAAGGTTACAGCACTGGAAGCAGTTCACATAAAATGTCATATATACCAAATGAGGGGGTGAGGATCTTTCAGGGCTCAGTGTTTATCACACAGGTTTTATGTAGATTAATTCATACTGATTCTGAAGGAGAATTTCCCATCAAAAGGCTGTCATGGTGATAAACCTTTTCATGGATTGATTTTGCAGCATTAGAAAAATGGATTGTGTTATAAAATTTCTAAGAAGTGCAAGCTGACAGCAGAGCCCAGGGCCACACAGAAAGAAGCTATCTCCCTTCCATGTCCTGGTATGGGAATGGTGAAGCAAATGGAAAACAAGCAATAAAAAATAGGAAGGTTTAAATATGAATAAATAATCTGTTGATTCATCTGGGAATCACAAGTTACTGCTTTTGACAAAGAGTTTCAGAGTAGCAGTTGGTCTTTCATAGGGGGTGAAAATACATTTCTTTTATTCTGGGACAGGAGTACGAATCAAGGAATGTGGTTGTTATTCTTGTTTTTCTCAAACTTGATCTGTAGCCAGATTAGTCAAAACAATGTAGAGTGGTGTCAAGATAACCAAGCTGGCTCATTTCTTGTTACCATAGTTATATTAGCATGTTACACAAAGCAGTTTGTAGTAGCCTGCTCTGCATGCACTGAAGTCAAGATTATTTTAACGTTAGTCCAAGACATGAATAAACACATGCAACCTGGTAGCTAGTCTTAATAAGATTCATAAAGGTGTATTTCTGTGCATTTTAACATAAAGATGTATAGCTTTTTCTTTGATTTTTTTTTTCCTGTGGAGAGTGAAGTTGCTTTTACAAAGACCAAGGTTAGATTGGCAGATATGATGTCACATTTGGATCTTGCACAGGCACAGCTTGAATTATTGGCACTATTGTGGAAAAATAAAGGTTATTTAGCATACAGAACAATGCCGCGAGCCCCTGGCATTTGAGCATTTTTCTAGTGAATTTTGCCCTTTTCGTTCTACATTCTGCAGCTGTAACTGATGTAAAGTCATGAGATTTTCCATGCGGGAAAAAAATGGCAAGATGAGTTTCTTCATCATTACAGCAATTAAGAAAAATATTATTTCTTTGAAATTTTAGTTGAAATCCAAAGAAATTTTAGGCTGAGAACAGTTCTCATTTTAAGTTTTATCTAAATGAGAAAGAAGGTTCTAAGACAATATTTCACGCCCTAATATACTTTCTACACAGTTTTAGAAGTTGGCTTTTCTTTTGCCCTCCTTGCATCTGTGTGATAGCAGCTCACCTGTTAAATCCCTAAATATCATAATTCTCATATCTCTTTTCTTTGCTGTTTGTTGTAAAGAAATACCTTGCAAGGCCACACTTATCTGTTCAGTTTGCAATTTTTCATCACACACCATGATCAAGTTTGTTTATTATCCATACTGGCACATTGCTGCTCTTGTTTTTCCCAGAAATTTTGTTCTTGAAGTACAAGTTTGCCAAGACTCCTAAATTTTATCTCCCTTTGAAAAAATACTACATAAATCTTAGAATACTTGAGGGCTCAGTTCTGTTATGATCTAGATGAAGATGAGCCTGATGGAATGTGCTATGGACTGTGCCTTTCCTGCACAGAAGCAGTGGTTTTGGAAGAGGAGGTTCCATTTTAGCAGGTAGCTGAGATGACAGCTCTCTCACCTGGGTACCAGTGGTAGTGGACAGATCTCCTGCCTGGGCCAGAGTTTGAGTTGTGTGGGCAGAAATATCTGTGCTCCTTCCCACTTGGGCTGGTGCAGAGGAAGTGCTGAGGAAGTGCTGATATCCCTCAACTGTTACTGTCCCTGGGATGATGTGCCTGTCTTCTGGAGCATGGCTGTAGAGTGCTTGTTAGGAATGGAGAGAACATAACAGAATCCACTTTTAAAGCTTCTTCATGAATTTCATCTTGCTTCCTTTACTTGAATTCATTTGCTGCTTAAAATGCTTGACACCCATAATGCAGCCTGATTTATGTGTCTTGTATGATAATGATAATACCATTCAGATAATTTATGAACTGGTAACTATGCATTTGAAATTAGAACCTTATCCATAAAGATTTTTTTGCGTCCGAAGTATTTGAAATAAATTAAATTATTAATTAAATTTTAAATTATGAATGTGAATTTTTTTTTTACTTAGCTCAAAGCTTGTTATATTTATGTGAAGGTCTCTGTCAAAGTATACACGTAACATTTATGACAGTCACTCAAAATTCTTATCCCAAATGAAAGTCGATTCCTTTAGATTTCTGTAAATCATTACTATTTTTATTGATAGTCTTTTAAGCATATTAAGTTTTCTTTCAAATGAGTGGTGTAGTTGAATTAGTCTCCAGAAAATCAATGCAGTCAACAAAAGTCAATCCTTTCACTTGGATTGAGTCTTTCAGAGATTTTACTGTTCAGCCTGCTTTCATTCATGAGCATTACAAAGCCTCAAGCTATTGTAGTCTTCTCCATAGCTTCTTGATAACTTTTTTCTCAGTAATATTTCTCAGGTGTTAAAAATTTGTCGGTTTTCTTCTCAAAACTAAGACAACAGGCATTTTTTTATTCACACGTGAATAGCCAGACATTGCCAATGTCAAGAACCTGCCTGAAATGAGTCAAAGAGAACTTTCCTGCTGATGAGGTGAGGGATGAGGTCTGTGTAGACACTGAGTTTTCTGGAGAAGCTGTGGTGCAGTGTGGTGAGTTGAGGCCACAATTCCAGTGTCTTATGCTCATTTAGTGATACGTCTCTAGCCCCTCAGTAATTGTGGCAGAAGCTCAACCAAGTAAAAGAAAAAGGAAACCTTCATGTCCTGTGTGACTTCTTAGATCTGCCTACTGATTTAAGACTTATTTAATGATTCCCTCTTAAGCCATTCAGATCTGGTATTTCAGATGCCAACATTAAAAAAAATTTGGTTTCGACAGGAAAAGTATTGAAAATAAAAATTGAAAATATTACAGATTATTAGATTATTTAAAAAATTCTTAAAAGTATGTATTTTCAGATAACTCTATAGAAAATATTATTTAGAACTGGTTGCTTTTCATGAGCAGTCCTGTATCCTACAGAAACTTAGAACACAATCCACTCTTGATTCATAGGTAAAAATTTATCAGATATTTTATTTACTTGAGATACTAATGCTGTTTTCAATAGAAAGAGTCATGTAAAGGAGAAAATCTTTGAGGTACCGTTTCAATAATACCAAATTATTGTTCTATAGTTAATTTTTGGTAAGCATTAATAATTGTGAACGGTTCTGCTGTTCCTATTAACATGCATGTAAGACATGCTGGACTCACAATTAATGCTGACTGTATTCTTGTCTTCCCTTGCCCTGCATTTTGATAGTTTCAAAGACAGCGTGGAAAAATCATCATCTTACTCTGACTGGCTAATAAATAATAGCATTGCTGAGCTCGTCGCTTCCACAGGTCTCCCGGTGAACATCAGTGATGCCTATCAGGATCCTCGCTTTGATGCTGACGTAAGAGACTTTTACAAATGTAATTATATATTACTTTTGAGCACCGTGACTAATATAAAAATTTTGGTTTTGTATACAAGTGGCTGTGAGACTTGTGAATATTTATTGTGAATTTTTTCTATCCAGTAAGTTGTCCTTCTGGTCTTCTGTTGTTGACATGGCTTTATACTGATCACGGATCACTGAAGTAGTGTATGACTTTAAGCAGTTACTTTGTCCGTGATTCTTTTTTTCGTATTTATAAGTGATAACTTCCCCTACCAATTGCCTTGCTATTTATGCAAACTGATTTTTATTGCTGAAAATGTGTTGGTGATCAGTGTTAGCAGCACCAGTGTTGTTAGCTGTTGGGGTGACTGGGGCTGTACACAGACAGAGTGTAAACAGAGCTGGTATCCAGACAGACAAATGTTGTTTGTGATCTAACTTATCCAACCAAAACTTTAATTTGCTCAAATACACATTGGGTTGGGTACTTCTTCAAGATACATATCACTCCCAATAAAAGATTTTTGTGTATCTTAAGGTATTCATGTCCAGTTAGAAAGGTGTAGCTACAGATAAAAATGTAAGTATACTTAACATCTAAATAAAAGTTAGAGGCATATGGAAGGACAAAATCTTCACTGAATTCTAATCCAGCATTACTGTGGAGGACTTGGCCAGCAGTCAGACACCACATGAATCACAGCCTTGGTCAGAAAGCTTCCTAACATATATTATACTACAGTAAGTGGTTTTTGTAGTGTTTCGTGCTGAGAGTTTGCTTGGTTACAATTTTATTCCACGTGTCATTAAAGGGATTATCTTTCAAACCAGCAGAATTTTTTGAAACAAGAAAAATAAAAGGACCCTGCTGTAGAAGTATAAAAGAAAACTGCATTGATGCTAATCTGTTCAGAATTGCAAGAAGTACAGTTAATGCCTGGGGCGTTTAGATATGCTAACTTAAAGCATGCCAGTCCTTGATGTTTGCAATTGTACTTGTATGATATCGTGTCCTGAATATTTCAGCTATCTCTTATTTTCTTCACAGTTAGTCCTTTCCAAGTTGGAGGCACTACCCAATATATATACAAAGAAAATGATACAAAGGGCAATAATAATTTTCTTTTGATGGGTTCCTATGAAAATTTAATTCTTAAATTCAGTTTTTCTACTCAATTATTTCTGCAGTCAAGAGCAGTAAGAGGAACATAGTATCCCTTATTACTTAAATAGAATCAAACATACATTTGTAGTTATGAACAGAAATTCTGTTCTCTGCCTCTGTTGAAAATCATCTCTTGTTTTTTTCTCAATACACTACTTCGCATTTGCAAATGTTGATGCTCAATTTTCAATTCATTCATCAAGAATTAAGTGCAAAAATATTTTGCAGGTCATTTTAAGACACATCTGAATCAATTTTTGCCCCACTCCCCTGGATTTTAGGTGGCACCCCACAGCAGTTTCAATGATGAGTTCTGAGTATGTATAAATAGGCAGTAATCTAATTAAAACCTGAGTTATATCTTTTGCTAGCTAGGAGATCACAGTGGTCCCATCCTGCTTCTGGTATATGAATTATTGCTGGTCTTTTAGTTTTCTTCTATTAAAGATTGTCCATAACAGTGGCAGTTTTAGTAAGAGAACATCTCCTGATCTTCTGTGAGTGGACTCATTCTACTCTCTAATCTCTTTGGAAAAATTGTTTTCTGTTCATTGCATTTTGCAGCAGTGACACTAAAGAATAAAGCTTATTAGTTGTGGAGAATAGAGATATAGTGATGCTTAAAATAAATTGTGAAATTGTGTACTTTATTAGATAGAAAACAATAAATGAGGTAGTAAATTGTCGTTGGAACAAAAGGACCACTTAAATCTAGGGTTTGGCTCCAACCTTACATTCCTTACTAACTTGCACTTCTGCACAATTCCCTACTTACTCTCACCTTTCTTCTGAAAATGTGCATTTTCTGTAAGGCTTCTTTTACAGCTGCCTTGCTAAGTCCAATTTCAGTTTGACAATTGGGAAGGATACTTCTAAGGCAAACTTGTTCAGTGAAAGTTTTCTCTACTAATCCAACAGTGTAAGTAATCCAGAATTTCTCTGGACATTGCCTCAATTATAGTTTGTCTTTAGTGCCAAATCAGAGTCAAATAGTGTAAGCTTAATATGGCAAAGATGCCAATGTTTGTATTTTCTTTGGCAGTTTTTAGAATAATCCTTATGACTTTTGATTACTGTGGATGAAGTTTCAGCATAATTTTTTCTGAGAGCTGATTCACATGAAATGACATTTATAGTGTAAACTTACTCCTTGACATTTTTATTACTATGATTTAAAATGCTGAAAACAACACCACTAATGGAACCTCTCATTTCTACATTTTAGGCTGACCAAATTTCTGGCTTTCACATAAGATCTGTTCTGTGTGTTCCTATATGGAACAGCACCCACCAAATAATTGGTAAGACGTTCCTCATAGCTGTGTAATTTTTGTGCTAATGTAAACTTAGTTCTGCCTTTTTAATTCTGTGTTCCTTTTTCTTCTTTTTCCCAGCTGAATATTGTTAAGAAGTTACGGTACCTAGGATGTATGCTAAGTATCCAAGAAGGGAGTTTTGACTTGGATACTGTATGGACTTTTGCAGCTTCCCAGTTGTGTCGTTTTAAAGTTATATATTGTAGTCAACTTTAATAAGACAAAACCAGACATTCTAACCATATTAGTGAAAAATGTTTTATACACATTGATATTTTCCTTGGGTCTCCCTCTTTAGTACGTGGAAAACTGTTTCTGCAGTCAAGCTAAGTGGTCATTTCCCTCTAATAATAAACCCTGGATGCAGTCAGGGAGGATTTGCTGGAGGGGCTGTGGCAGTGGTCAGAGTTTCCTGTTGCAGTGGTGGTTTCTGGATCAGGATGTGACAAAGTTTTAGGGGGTCTTTGATAGGATACTTCACAGCTGTGCTGTGGAGGGAGGCAAGTCCTCAGCAAGGCCTCCGCCCTGGAGAGCTGTTCCCTAGATAAAGCAAAGCTGCTTAGTCATGGTGACTACGCTGTGGACCGCTTCCTGCTTCGAGACCCCATTAGTTTCCTTGTAAACTATTGTCATATTACCTCGGACATACACTACTGGTTCTTTTCTCTATCCTCACCTTCCCTATAAAAACCCCAGCTTCTGCCCAGTTCAGCGGATGCTGCCGTCCCTGGCCCCCTTCGCAGAAGGCTGCCAGTAAAGGACGCTGCTGGGGGACGCCACACGGCCCTCCCATCTCTTGTCCCTGCCTCGGCCGGGGTAACCTGCAGGCTGAGCTGACATCGCTTAAGAGCTGAAATCACTTTAAAGAGCTGATCGCCTGGAGCCCCAGGCTGTGCTTGCTCAGGTTACCGTGCGGCTGGAGAGCTGCCTGAGGCCCCGGCAGGGCAGTTCTTGCGGGGCCTCTGTGCGGGAGGTCGGCGGCAGCCGCGGGTCGGGCAGACCCCGAACCAGCTGCCGCACCGAGCTACACCAGAAGTCGGCCCTGTGTTATTACCTGCTTTCGGCACAAAAAGGACTGCTTGCAAATAACAGTGCCAGATTCCTCTGCTAACCTTGCTCAGAAGAGCTGACGTCAAAGCAATAGCAATTTATACTGTCAGGGCAGGAGTTAGATCCCGGTGCATTGTGGCTGTCAGGGAGAGCTGACATCAGTAGTGCATTGCTGAAGGCACCTGGTGTCATGCAGGATCTTTGAGCTTCTTTAGCAGAGATGATGTGGGAGTTGGGTCTTTTAAAAATACGCCTTGTTGTTTGTTGTGTACTGCACATTATCTTCAAGAACGAGAAATAATCTGAACTCCTGACAGCTGATTACTCTTGCAGTATTTTTCTAAGGGCTTACTGTAGCTAAATGAAATAGAAATGTTTGTGGTAGTAGAAATCAGCATTAGTTCAGAAAATGCGTTTTTTCATTGGCTCAGTAAATGAATGAGCCAGTTATGAGTAAAAAAGGGTTTATATACCCAGTGATGCTAAACTAACTAAGATTTTAGGAATGAATATACTGATTCAGTAAATTGTACTGGTATTCCAAATTTTTAGGACAACTTACGTGATTGCTCTTAGCAAAGTGATCAAGTTCTTTCTCAAACAGATCTTTAACCTTTTGTGAAAAGCACTGTGAGTAACTTCTAGATTTGCAGTATTATATTTAGAGAGTAAAAAATAACAGCTGAAAGTACTGGTATCAAAACAATCAAATTATTGCACATCTGTGTCTCTTTAATGATTTTCAGAGTAAATATTTGCGTTTTGCTTTTCAGTTTGAAATATGTGGTTTACATTTTACCAATGAACAAAACATTCTGCATTGTGTATTCATAAATGAAGATTATAATTCATATTAACTCTTTCTAAAGGGGTAGCTCAAGTGTTGAACAGGCTTGATGGGAAATCCTTTGATGATGCTGACCAGCGACTGTTTGAAGTAAGAGACATTCCGTTCAGCATTAACATGCTTTTTCAGTAACATTTGGTATTTCTCAGTGATCTGCTTTAGTCCACTCCAGGGATGGGGAAAGAATACCTTGCCTATATTTGTTGTTTGACATTAATTCTCAGAAATCCTCACTTAGAGGGTGACATTCTAATTAAAACAATTTTCTGGCATCTAATCTCTCATCTGGAGGCCAGTGACTCACCTGCATTCTTAAAATAATCTGTTTAAACATGATTATTCCTAATATTTCCATGCAGTTTCTTTTAATGATTAAGCCAGTATTCATCTTTGTGCTTGTATTATAACAGATTTGTAATTGACTCTCTTTTTTCTCTTTTTAAATTTTAGGCTTTTGTTATTTTTTGTGGCCTGGGTATCAACAACACCATTATGTATGACCAAGTGAAGAAATCCTGGGCAAAACAGTCTGTGGCTCTTGACGTATGTGTACATCTTCATGAAACTTTTTCTTGCTCCTAACTGCCACATGTAAAAGAGCTCACTGTATTTAAAAAACTATGATTCTTTCAACTTCTCTAACCAGATTCAACAATATAGCAGTTGTCTGTTATATATCTGGAGATTTTAAACATTATCATATTAAAAATAATCTTGGAGAGAAAAAAGCCTGGAGTTTTGAGGATAGCTTTACAAATCTACATTATTCCTACTACAGCAATAATTAAGAGTGGTTTGAATGAAATTTCAGATCTTTAGAAAAGCATTATGCAAGACTGATTAATCTTAAAACATTGCTCTGAGGAAAGGGTAACATCAGTAAGATATTGGTATATTTTAAATTTCACATGTGTTAAGAGAAGAAAGTAATCTAGTTATCCCTGATGTGTGCACCTTTTGCCTGTGCAACTCCTTTGAGGTTCTCCAGTACTCACCATTACAATAAGAACCACAAAAATAACATTGGCCTGAATGAAATCTGAAATTCTTTCTGTTAAAAGAAAAATCAAACCAAACCGAATTACTACAGAGAGGCTTTTTTTCCCTTTGCTTTAAGGTTTGAGGTATTAATCTGCATAGTGGGGTTGTATCCTGTGATGCACACAGGCCTACTAAGGCTTTCCAAAGTCAGTAAGACCGTTCGTGTCAGAAATTCTAAGCACAAGCAGCTTTCTTTATTATTTGCATATATCTACCCATGCAGGAGGAAAAGTGAACAGCTTACCTTTTCAGGCCTCCTGCAAGGTCCCTTGTACTTTCCACATCATAGTCATGAATTAGTGTAAGTCCTCCTATGGCCCAGACATTTGTGTAATATCACACCTTAGAATGAACGCTCCTCCTGGCAAGAAAAACAAGCAGTGCTAGAGGTCACACACAGATATATAGGGATAAAATTTCATATAGAATTTTGTTATTTGCTGCTAAAATAAAAGGGAATTAATTTTTTTGTTTAGAATACAGCTTCTTTCTTTGATCTAAAAAAAGACTAATAACCATATGGTTTACATGTGGAGTATAGATTTGATAAAATAGCCATTATTCTTCAATGAAGAGTAATTCTTTCTGTAAATGGGCAACAGCTCTTGATAATATTTGCATTAAGTGGTGGAAGGTCCAGGAGAAAAGTACTGAACACTAGAAGGGTATGAGATGAAGAACTGTGGATTTTCACTAATAGAATACTTCATTAGTATTTCTGTATTTAGCTATAATGGCAATGAATGGCACTTGAAAATTATACTGATATCAGATGTAAAATAAATGAACTTGTTATATATCATCATAAGATTCTTATCCATATATACTGATACAGGTTTTCATATAGTATTCTGATAAGATTGACTAATAAATAGAAGAACAAAATATAAATAAATGATCAGGAAAGATTGCCATGATTCAAAGCCAGGCTAAATACTTTTTTATTACTAAGGACACAAAATTTGCAAATTAGTTAAAGATTAGAATAATAAATACCAAGGAAGACTGTAAAAATTTAGAGGGGTATAATGAACACAGATCAAGGAGAAGCTTGATGAGAATTTTAGTATTAAGTGTAATCTGTCATAGCAGAAGATGCAATTTGACTAATCTTACTAATTTCTGAGAGAAGTTGCAGTATGGTTGGACATAAAAATAGATACTATTTGAGAAAGGACATGATGTATAGTCATACAAAGTAAAAAGGGGCACAGAACAAATGAGTTTATGTTTTTTATTTATTCTTCTATAGTGCAGGAATTAATTCCTGTAAAAGGTGGTATCTCTAAAACTGGTAAGAGTAAATACGACTGCCACGGGATATTGCAAATCAAAGCCCCGTGAGACACAGCTTAGCTGTTTGTATGAATAACAGAGACATTCATAGATGAAAATTATTTCAAAGTGAGAAGCCTGTACCAAAGCTTTAGCACATGAGCAGGTCAGGTGTTGCAGCACAGGGAGCCTGACCTGGCCTTGCTGGGAGGGCTCTGGCTCTGGGAGCCCCTCATGGAGCAGCAGCTCGTCCCGTGCACAGCCACACCCTGGTGGGTCCAGAGGCCAGGATGGGTCTTGCTCCTTTCTGCAGTGCTTGTTCAACCTTAGCATCGACCCACAGGGATAGAATGTACTACATATAAATGCATGCCTACTAAGAGGCAATGAGAGCAGGTGTGCAGTACTTTGTGCATTTTATTTGATGCTGCCATCTCCAGAATGATATTGAAGAGAATGTCAGACACAGCACAAAGGTGCTGATACTTGGATGCAGCGATGTGCCACTAGTATAGGCATTAAAGCTTTTCAGTATACCAAAAGGCATTATTAAAAGTCTGTAAATCTGCTGTTATTTTTACATTAAATTCTCTCTCTTTTGATTGTAGAACTTCAGGAGAACAATGTAGGAATCCTTATAATATTAGATTACTTACTGTTCATTATTCCCTGTAAAATTCCCTGCAGTATGACTGCCAAATGCATGCCTGATAACCTGTAATTAGCTATTACATGCTGTCAATCAGAACTGAATTGTCACACAAATGCTAATTAAATTTGCCTTAAATTTACATAAGATAATTGATTAGACTGCAGTATAGAGCCCTGATATTGCTACTTATCAAGTGTACAAAAATGGTCTTTATCTTTCGTTCTGGGGCAGGTGTTGTCTTATCATGCAACATGTTCAAAGGCAGAAGTTGATAAATTCAAGGTAAGATTTAAGTTTTTAATATACTTATTTCTGAAACTATAACAGTAAATTAATATTTGTCTAGGTTATCCCAGAGAAGTTTTACATCATAAGCAGAAAATCTTAATTAAGAATTATTTACAGTGGATATATTACATGTAAGGCTGTTAAGCAGGGAAGGTGGGAAGTTTCTTTCAGAGGATAAAGAGCTGCAGGGATGGGTGCACAGCAGCAAAGTCCCACTGTCCCAGCACCAGCTACTGGAACTGCATGTCAGTGTGGGTTTGGTGGCCTCCTCAGCAGGAACCATCACAGGGAAGTCATACCACCATGCAGGAGATGAGAGAGAGACTAGAGAAAAAGAAAAGAACTCGAGACTTTACATGCTTATAGCATGGAAACTGCTCTGTGTTTACTGAAAAAGTGGAGCATTCACTATCCAGATTGTGCATAGGCTCAGAAGGCTGGAAGGGGAGGTGAGGGAACTTCTAACTCCTGTAAGTGCCCCTGGCAGAATGTGGAAGTGATGTGTTCTGAGTGTGGCATTGGTAGGGACCAATAATTACATGCTCTCACTGAATCTGGCCTTGCTGTGGGCTAGAAGGTGGGGGGAACAGTGACCTTGATCTTTCCTCACTGCCAGCACTCCAGAGCTGCTTTTGTGATAGACTATTTGTCTTTTCCTGCTTGAGGAGGCACTTGGGAAATTTGATGATGCTTCCCTTGGCTGTGAGGAGGCAATGCTGGTAGAGGGCTCCTCAAAGCCGTTTGGGAGGCTCTCACAGTGGGTATCTGTTGGTCTCCTGGACACACAGTGCATCAGAGACTGTTGTGTGAGGTTTGGGAAGGAGATCCGGACTGTTGTGACCCCACATCGCTGGTATTCCCTTCTCCGGAGCCCGGCTGAAAAATAGCTGTTGGGTGGTTATTTTGACACTTGGCTGTCAGGCTGCGACCTGCTTTCCGCATCACAGGGATGGCTGGGGAAAGGGGGAACACATGGCTGGCACAGAGCTGGTACTGCTGAGTGATCTGGGCTGAGGAAGGGCAGCTCTTGCTAGTTAATTAGTTTGTAGATTATTGCCCAAATGATGGCTGTGCTGGGTATCTGTATTGATGCCTGGTGATAAGGGTGTAATATTCTCCCTCCACTGTAGTTACTGGTATATTTACCCACACTCATGTATGCTGAAGATGAGATTACTGAAGTATTGCTGCAATCAACGTGCTTGAAGATCATCCAACACTACAGGAAATATTTTTGTGTGCACAGTAAGTTGTATTCAGTGTTTGGCAAAAAGAACTGAACACTGTTGAGAAAGAGGAAAGAAAGGGACAAAGGACCACCAATTTTCTGTTTTGCTTTTTGTATTTCCATTTGCCTTAGAATAAGCATCTGTAATATAGTTTCTATGACTCTCAGGATTCCACCAGTATCTTTGTATGTACAAGAGGGCCATACTTGATTACTGTCATCCCTTGAAAGACAACTCTCCTTCATAGTGTAGTTGAAATTACAGCCTGCTTTGTTACTCTTTGGACTCAGATACTCATGTGATGAGAAGCTATTCTACTTGTTTTCCCAGGTGACTTCATTAATAGATAGACCAGTCTCCAAGTAAGAAATGTATTTTTGTTATCCATTTACCCTGAAGGCATGCAACTATCCATTTAATGGCTAATAATAAGGTAAAAGGAAATGAAAAGCATTTCTTCAATAATAACCCCAAAAGATATGACACCAAAAGCTACATTTCCGTTAAAGAGCATAGATGAGAAAGTAAGGAATGTAACCAAGCTATGCTTAAAGTGAGTTAGTCTGTTTTTTCAGAAAAATTGTCCTATATCTATATGCAGTTGTCTCACTTTCAGTTCCTGACAAAATGACTCTCAAGTAGTGTTTGTTAATGCTTTTACCCCACTGGATGTAAACAAAACAAAAGAACAAAACCCCAGAGACAATGAGCATGGTCTTGTGGGCCTGTGACACAGAGCTCATCCCAGAGAGGGCCATCCATCTGTAGGGTGAAACTGCTCCCATCTCCCTGCTTACCGCTGGCCTCCCTGCTGAGGGAGGCACCCTACCCTGAAATCACTGCTCTTTCCCCTGTTTGTTATAGCGTTATATTTTGTATAAGCCCTTTGTTATATGAGGGTCATCTTCTGGACTTGACTGGCTAATAAACCATCCCTCCCTCTGGGGGTGTTTGGGGCTAAAAGTGTCCCCTGTCTCTGTGGTGATTTATTGGCAGGTGTCAGAGCCAACGTCTGCTACGATTTACCCGATGTGCTGGCTCAGTCAGAGCAGAGCCACACACACGACAGAAACATCTAAATGAGAGTGATCCAGGAGATCACTACTGGCTCCTGACTGACACAACACCCAGCAGTAATTAATGGCTTTGGAGTGACAGTACATTTGAGTTGACCACTTTGCAACCTATTTTCCCAAACATGCTGTAACTGGACCCCAGGATCTTGGGAATAATTACGCACTCTTGTAGTACGAGATTTTTCCCCCCCTCTTTATAATCTCATTTTTTTAGTCTTCATAAAATGTTTTTCCATTAACTTTTACTTGCTTAGGATCTCAAGAATATTCTGATAAAAGGTGAAAAATTGCAAGTGTACTTGAAGTTTATTTTTCCTCTTCTATTGCATTAGAGAAAGCCTAGGAAGAGTAGTTAAAGTTGACTTTTTTTTCTTGAAATTTCATCAGTAATTTCTTACTGTTAGCAGATGAATTCACAAACATGCAAGTTCACAAATATATCTGGTATCTTTTTAAGAATTAAGCATAATCACTGTGACCAGGTTCTGTAAAATAAATAACATTTATTTCTGTTTCTTATAATCCCATCTAAGAATTAATGAAGAAAACCCCACCTTAATAAGAAACCCTTAAGATATTAAACATTTCTCCAGATGTTTATCTGTGAAAGAGTGCAAAGCACTATTGCTGGTAGAGCTGGAAAAATACAGAGCTAAGTTCACAGTATGGAACAATCAAACATAAGGGTATGAAAATTGACCGTGTTGTACAATTGACTACTAAATGTTTTTAGATTTTTTTTTTTTCATTTCAGGTTTAGATTATCATGGCTTCAAAAAACTATTTAAATTAAATATACTGTTAGATGCATACAAATGGCAGAATATTTTTTAAGTTCTCTGATATGTGCTGCATTACTATGATAGGTAGATTTCTGATACCATTCCTCCAGATACAGAAAGAAGAACTAAACTTTAATTTTCATGGGCATTTGCAAGTAAAACAAAACCAAAACAAAACAAAAAAAAATCAGCTTGAGTGCACATTTCTCTTAGAATGTCTGAAGTCTTCAGCCTGATTTATCATAGTGCTTCTCCTCTCTTGCATCTACATAACTATGCTAAATTCAAACTGAATTCTGGCAGGATAAGCTAAAGTAGTGCACAATTGAATCATATCACTATTAATTTTATTTTCAAGAAGTTAGAAATAGCTATGATTTTTAAAACTTTGGCAGCTCAGTTCTCCCTTGTATTTTAGACTTAAAAGACTATTGTGTCATTTCTGTTGTGTACTAGTGCTAGTGATATAAACATTTGTGTCATTGGAATAGATAAAGCACTTGAAGTCTGATTAATCTGAGGTTAAAGATATCCTGTAGCATTGTCCTGTACTGCCAGGTTCGTTCTTACTGAAATTCAAGTTCTGCAAGCCTAAATATAGTTATGTGTTAGACAAATATAGATACATGAGGAAAGAACACAGAATTGTGTCCAGGACAGGATATTTATAGCAAGAGTTACTGATTTGTGAGACGGTAATGAACAAGTCCTATGACTTAGCAAGCAGCCCCACAAACACACATCACATTTAAATTTAACCAATGTGGTTTCCAAAGAGAATATGTAAACACTGTCCTATTATGGGAAATGTACAAGAAGCTATTTTTAAGAAGCAAGCCTAATTGCACAGCTGTCAATGATATAAGCCAGATCAATATTTAATGACTATGATGCATTATTTATAGCCCTGGGAGAGATTCCCTTTTTTAGGTCAAACAGCACACAGGAGAGATACACAATGGAAAATAATGTATCACCTGCTTTACAGAATCTTCAATTCAAAATGTAGCATGAATAACAATTTCTGCATTTCTCAGTTTTGCAGCCTGAGATGTGCCTATTTAAAATCTACCTTCACGTAGGGAGGCTCTTGTGTCTTTCTTAAAAACACTTATTTAACTACAGAATGATGAAATTAGTTGAACCGAAAAAAAAAGAAGCAACTTTTAAGACTGCTACTCTGTGTGACAGTGTAAACAGTTGAATCCACAAAAGATTATGGATCTATGTGAATTTGATACTTGGAATGAGTTATGTATGATTTTACATTTGTTATTCATGCCTTACGCACCCTTAAATGTATAACAATGGGCAGCACAATGAAAACAAATGAAATTTTTGTACTGATTTTGTCTTCAGTATTTGAAACAATAGGGAAAGCATTCCTTGGCTATGTTATTCTCTGCTGTGATGTCATTTTTCAATTTAGAAATACTTTAATTACTTTTATAAGCTTGTAATTAAATAATTTTTAGTAGTTTATAGTAATTACTTCATAGCTTTCCTCAGTAATTAAACTTTAGAAAGGCAGTCTGGCCTTTGTTTCGGACCATTTATGAAGTATTGCCATAGAATATGGGGGGTTATGCATTGCTGCTTTTTTATGGCACTGCTGTGTCAATCAGTTTGGTACCCTGTGTTTCCCAAAACCCACAGGACACAGTCCCCCTGCAGCATCAGCACTGGGAGCTGTGGGCCCAGCCGCGTGTGTGGGGAAACACAGAGCTCTTCACACGCTGCAGGATTTTCCAGACTTGCCTCCAAGGCTGCTCACACACACTTCCCTTTGGCTGCCACTGCAGGATGGGGGCTGGCACTGGGCTTTTCCCTAGTGCTATTCCAGCTGTTCAGGTTCCACTGAGAACAGCAACAACAGGAAAAAAACTAAAGAGAAATTTTGAGGAGAACCAGGGCTTACGTGTTCATATGGAATTGTGTTCCCTTCTTCCCTTTTGAGAAAGGTACATGATCACAAGGTGTAAAACAGTTTATTTCTCTGGTTTTCCACATCCACTGCCCACGTAAGACGAGAACTAAAGCACTGTGTTAAGAGTTTCATAATTCATGAAACCGAGGTCTTTATTGTTTTATATTATTTTGTATGCTTTGACATGTGCCCATGTCTTCAGTTGTCATGGAAATAAGAAGTCAAGAACACATTGCATAGACTGAAAATAATAAAAAATGATAAAATAAAATAGCGAGTGTTTATACTAGTTTCTGAAATGTGAGGCTGTCATCTGACTTCAGACAAGTGCTCTGTAGTTCAGTTTTTTTCCAGTTTCAGTGAATAGGGAATGGCATGGAGAAGTGGAGTAGGGAAAGATTGTTCATGGTGTTTTCTCATAAAATGTCTGGATTTAGAGACATCAGATGAAATTAGGGTGGAGATTTTAATCTGATTAAAAATCTCTCTTCAGCAAGCTTGTAGTTAAACTATATGACCTCTAAGTGTAGATGTTAATGAGTTAAAATGAGGAATTAGCGGAAGGAAAAGGCAAATTGAGACCAATGTCCTCTGGGTCAGGGAATCTCCAATGTGCAGCTTACCAAAAGCAGAAAGGAGTGCACCAGGGGGGTATGTTTTTCCAATTGAAATAATATTCCCTGAGAGTTTTTGCTTATTTTCTTTCATGAGGTGTTTTATCAGAAATAAATATACTCGGATGAATTCTGCATGTCAGAGACATGGAGGCACATTTCAGGAGTTGCTTCTGGAGCTGTCCTGCTAGACTGGTGCCATACTACAGTGCCTACCCTAATTCAAGAAATAGCAATTTAAAAATCTAGTGGGATTTTTGAATTTGGTTTCAAAAACTTAAACATTCAGTTTTATTAAAATTTCAGCATTTGAGTTCATTGTCTTCATAGGTAATCAAGATCAGATTAAACAGCTGCAAAAAGGTCACTGGGGGAATCCCTCTTGTAAAATTTCTAAAATGGCTATATTTATTATTTCAGGTGAAAACATAGAGCTCCCAGAGTAAAATATTACCTTCCCTCCAGGGCAAATGGAATATGAATTTTCCAGGAAGTTGTGGAGGGAAGGTTCACAAGGAGAGCTTTAGCCTGGTGAGGCTCAAGCACTGAGCTGCTCCCTGGGGTCCAGCCAGCCCTGCCTGCTGGCTCTGGAGGAGTTCAAGGGAGGCTGCAGGGGTTGTGAGGACAGATCTGCCCTCTGAATATTTGCAGTCTAACTGGGCAAGTTCCTTGCCCTTGTGTTGCCAAATCATCTGAGCAGGGCAGGGCACTGCTCCATGTTTTGGTTTCCCATTTGCAAAGAGGGCACGGAAATATTAAAACATCTGTGAAAGGTTTCAACAATTCTGCTTTTGGACTGCAACAAATTTGTGTGGTGCAACTGTATTGCATTTATATGATAAGCCTGCACAAAATCAGTTTATTTTCTAGTGTAGGAGATAAGTAAATCTTGTTTTAAAATAAACCTTTCTCTTGAGGAAAAACTGTATATGATTTGGGAGAGTTAAGCAAAAGAAGGAAGCCTGGGGCCTGGAAGCTAGATAAAGCCACAAATTTAATCATATACCCATGCCCAGACAACTTTTTCTGTTAATTTATGAGTTTAGCACAAGTCATTAAATGAATTTTTAAAAGGGATAGGCTTCTTTCAGCAAGGAGTAGATTCTGGTCTGGATTGCTTCAGGGCAAGGACATTGTAGAAGTCAATAAGGAACTTCTGTGGAATTTTTTTCAATATGCAAAAGCAAAATACATTTATTTTAGCCTGTTTATGCTATGCAGAAGAATCTTTGGATATATTTACATTGTAGGTTAAAGAGAAGGATCTTAAGGGCTATGATTTAACAAGAAAGTGAAAAATCAACATTTATATTCTAACTGCAGAGTAAAGACACACAGAAACTAGAAATATTAAATAATAAATTACTGTTTCCAAGATCAGCTACTTCATAGTTAGACCAGAGCTTAAATCTCTTTATTAAATACCTTAAAAATTAATAAACTTTAATCAATTAAAATAAGATAAAATTAAAATATGTGCATGATCAAAATAGTCTTTGTACTAGTTGTTTTAAAAAGCCTTCTCTAAAGCTGAAATAGATTTCAATTGATCTAGATAATTCTAATTATTTCTATAATATTGCTATACTCTAATATTTACAGTACTAAAAAGAAAATATTCCAAGTAGTTGAAAAATATTACTGATTTATTGCCTTTAATAGTGGCTGTTTTTCAGTTTCTTAGTAATTACACACAGTAATACAGTGATACTTAAACAACAGACATTTTCAGCAGAGAAGTAATAAAACACTTAGGATTATTAAGTTTTCCATACTGAAAAAAAGCATGCTGCTACTATGCTGCTCTCAGATACTGAATTTTTGTTATTCACATAGGAAATTTTGTGTTTCTTGCATATGTTTCCATATGCAAAACCACAGTTGGTCCAGGTCTTGAAAATGCTTAGAAAAACAAGTTAGAAAAAGCAGTTATTGGAACACAACATTGCTCCCAAGTGAAGATTAAATGATTTATTACCCAACAGATCTGTTGTGTGTCCTTCAGTCTGATCAGTCATCATGCTCCATAAGAATCCCTTGTCAGATGGAACACATCAAGGAATAAACAGAATTCAACACTGCTACACTGTTTAGCCAGCACCCGTGCAAAAAGTGATAAGGCATGGAATACATTTAAATTGCCATGCAAGCCAGAGGGATATCTGATGGATGATTAAAAAAGGAAAAAATATTAACACTTGTCAGATAATGAAGTAGTGTACCTCAGTCAGTGATGACTTAGGAATTTTTGTTTGGAAAGATTTTCAAACAGGAAGAAAAATTTATCTAGCAAAAACTCATGCACTGGAAGTGGGCCAGCATAATTTAAAAATCTGAGATACTTCAGAGAAAGATGGTAATTTAGGAGTTCTTCTGAGTGACTTTATCTTGGTTCTTTTGCTACCAACAAGGAGCAAATTATTCCCCACACAGCTGATAAGACATTCCTTGGGCTGGCCCTGTATGTGACAGCTCACTCTTCTGAGACCTGCATTCCCAACTGCTCCTGAAAGATCTTTGTAGTGTTTGTTTTATCTCATGGAAGAAAGAAATTGTCAAAGAAATCTATAAAAAATGGCATAATAGTTCACATTTTAAATTATTTCTTATTTATCTGTGCTTGATTTCTTCTGTAGCCCCAGCAGGCTGAGAATTATAACTAGGAATTTTCTGGTTAAAAAAATCAAGTTGCTTTGCACCAAACTTTATTTAGATAGAAACGTTCTGGTTGGCATTGGTATTATCAGTGTTAATTTTAAAATTAAATAATTAATATTTTCAATGTTAATTTTAAAATTAAAAACTTTGTTGTGCTGAATTTAAAAACAAGATATTTTTTCCTTAGCATATACCCTAGAAAAGGAAAAAATATTTTCCTTTGTTTATTTCTGCCTCTATGCAGTATTTCAGCTGCAAGCAGTTGTTTGTCATAAATGTTTGCTTGTGTTGATTTTAAATTATTAATGGCAATATTTCTACAGGCTTATTTTTTTTTAATATTTTACAGCGAGAAACATAAATGTCCCCCAAAGGAAGAAGGCAATGTCCTTTAAAGGCTTTTGACATTTACAACGAGTTGATGTCAGAGCTAGAACGTTTTTATAAGTAAAACTCTCCGAAGTGAAGAGTGGGAGACGTTTTTCTGAGATGAATCTGTTTGGCCACTGGGTGCCATCCTTGCTCCACTTTAAGGCTGGTCGCCAAGCAGCATTTCTGTTAAGCCATAAAATCCTGAAAAAAATGTAATGCCCGTGCAATTTCACACCATCATAATGTTTGTGTGCGTGCATGTGGCAGAATGTGTTCCCAGTACAAGGCAGTGTGTCTTTCTTGCACATGGCTCTGAGAGACTGGAGAGAAATATCCTTATGGGTTCAGCCATGTTATATCCAGCATTTTTTTTTTCCAGTCCTCCATCAGCTGGTGAGAATGAGGCTGTGCTGAAAGGGCTGTTCCCACACATGAGTCTGTGAGTGACCATGTTTTTATGCGGTATTAACTTAGGCTCTGGGATTATTTGAAAGAAAAAAATTCCCTGGATGCACACTTTTTTTTCTAGAGCAATTTGGGGTGTATGGGCCTGAGTCATGCAAGCAAAACATTATCTAGCCTATAATATGTGCAAAAATATTTGTAATTGCAATCTTGTATAGGTTATTTATTACATTGTTTTATTGTCTGCTCTGGGGTGGTGTTTGCTGTTGGTTTAGTCTGGGCAATATATACTTGAGTAAATGAGTAAATATACTTTCTAAGAGAAATTGTGTCAGTAGTTCTGTGGGTTTAGTCCTTCAAATTTAAACTGCAAACACTTTACATGCGTGAGAAATAGACTATAGCACACACACCCCCATCGTAATCTGCCTGTGCTTACAACAGCCTGCTTGGTTGCTTCAGTGTAACTCGCCTGCCCCTGCTTTCTCTGCTGCCACACAGCTGTGTGTATTCTGTCCCTGCAACAAGCTCAGGGCACACAAAAACCCCACACCAAAAATAACAAAAAAAACCCATTTCTATGTATGGCCTTCATAAACTCTACTGTTCAGCTGGTTCCAGTACCTACCTGTGCTACCTCTACTTTCCCCAAAGGAAACCTGTTGCTGTGAGGAGTGGTAAGGAAAAGCTATAAGCAGCATAATATATACATGTATTCAAAACATGAATGTCAGGAAACAAGTGTTTATGTCTGTATTGCAGCCTCTTACTGCAAAGTAGTGATATATGAAAGCAACTTTAGTTTAGAGATAATTTATAAAGCTAGTAGTAGTATGTGGGTAGTAAATAAGGAGCTAAATAATACAAGATTTAAGTGCCTGTTATTTGGTTTTTGTTGAAAGAATGGGATCTGCACATTTTGGGATTGTCAAAAAGCTTGTGGTGCTGAGGCTGTGAGTTGTGTGTGAACCAGTGGTTGTGCTGCAGTGCTGGGTGCTTAGGCTTTTTCTGCTGGGGGACTTTGTGGATGAAGGGGGCAGTGGAGGATGTACATTCTGCTCTGGGGCATCCAGCCTGCCCTGCAGAAGCCTCACATGGGATAAGCCTTGGCTTGTGAAGCTGCAGTGAGATGAACCACTGGTTTGGGGAGAAAGCTCTTTTGGACAGTCCTGAGTGCTCCTAGGGAGTGATTTATGGGTTCAGAATAGGATGGCTGGATTTCTTTTAAACCTGCAAGCAGAACTTGACAAGAAGTAAGGAGAAAAAGACAAAAACACTCTTTAAGGGGAATCACAGAAATGTTCTCTGTAGGATTCCTGTAAACCTACGCTGGAAGGTTGAAGGTGTTGTCAATATTATTTATTGTCCACCTGACAGTATTCTGCTATAGCTGTCACTCTAGCAGGTCTGAAATAGGACTTTGTCCCCAGTGGAGCAGTAACCCACTCATACATTTGCATAACTTTCCCCACCCGTCACTGTACTGCCAGCCTGATTTGTCACAGCTGCTCGGAAAGAAAATTTCAGTGGCTCCCAGGAAATCCCATCCAGTGCCATTGTGTCCCTGCAGCACCACCATGGCCCCGGGGTGACACAGGACTGGTGTTCCTGCATGTTGGCTTTGGTGCACGGAGAGCTGCAGGAGTGTGCCAGGATCACAAAAATAGTGTAATACCAGTGCACGTGCCCTTGTGGCTCTGGTGGGATTTTTGAGGTTCTGGTTTTGGGGTTTTTTTTACTGTCTGATCTTGGCAACCCCTTTGCTTTTTTTCACATGCTCTCTTCCCCCGCGTGCCCAACTGAGAGTTGCAGGGCACGGTTTGGGCTGTTTGTCATCAGATGTTCCCCCCTATGTCTTCACATCATGTCCACCGTGAGAAGAACCTGTCCCTGCTCCTCCCACCCTTAATCATGTTTTTCCTCTTCTGAGTCTTCAAGGAAGGAACTAGAACTTTTCCTCCACTTTCTGGTAGGAAAAGGCTACGTTGTGTCCTACTTTCATCACTCTCCCAAATTTACAGGCATGGGGGGGGTCAGTCCACATTACCCATTCTGCTCTTCATGGGAGTAACAAAGCTGACTTTTTGCCACCAAAACCAAGTAAAGCTTTGTGGGAAATGGCAGCCTGACGCTTTTGTAGTATAGAGAAATAGTTGCCCTAGGTTTGCTGCTTGTGTTTGTTTGAAATTCTGAAACAGAGACTGAATAGACCCTTTTGTACAAACTTCTCATCTGCACTGATGGCCATAAAAACTCGACAGTTGCTAGCCTGCAGTATGTGACACACTGGTTCTTTCCTAATCACCATCAGCCAGAAGGACGTGAACGCTCCCCAGCGCGCCTTGGGAGATCATTGTGTCCAATGTGCATGCCCTGTAAAACTCCAGTCCTGGGCTGCTGTGGTTATGGACTTTGGCCTTAAGAATAATAGATGCCTAGACCATTAATTGTTTTTATTTTATGCCTCTGTTCTTTTAAAATCAAAATTTCTTGTTCCTTTTATAGGCTGCCATATATTTTGTTTCTGTGTACTAGGAAACAACTCGAGCATCAAGGATTGATTTTTAGTAACATAAAATAACGGGGTTTGTGTCTATTAGAGCTCGTAACAAAATTTTATATGTCATTTTTATATCTGAAATGTATTATTTCTTTTTGATGGGTCTCAATTTCAGAAAGCGATATGTTCAGATAGGATTGATTGACTGATTAGAAATATTCAAAATGCTTTCTGATTATTTTAGCAATAATTCTGGGGCTAGCTTTGGAAATAGCATGTGTAACACTGTAATGACATACCTTCCCTTGCTCTTTTAAAATGAAAATTTTAAGAAGATGAATCTTTTCCTCAGGCACATACAGTTTTATCCCACAAACAGAAAGTAAATACCATACTTTTGTCCTAAGCCTACACTGCATGATAATAAAAAAAATTCTAAATGCTATATTTGATAGTGATATATTGCTTAGTGGTTACTTTTCTTGTTCTGATGAAGAAGCAGATTAAATAGTTTTCTTACTGCTGTAAAGTTTCTCTTTTCATTAAAAGAGATACCTGCATCATACTAAGCAGTAGTTATATTTGGTAAATGGTCAAGACAAGCACAACTTTCTGAAACAAGTCTAAGTGCAACTTTCTTTGTTCTACATTTTATGTCTAAAGTACATGTTAGGCTGTTAATTTGCCATTTGAAGGGGGAGCAGTTGCACCACCTACATATACATGCTTCAGCTGCAGATTTTGAAGCTGGATGCAGGTACTGCATTATGCTTGGTTTACCGATGTAAAACTTTGACTAAATCAAGGAATGACCTTTTCCAGCAAAGGGCTTAGACACCTACTGTGGGACTTGGGGCAGAGTTTGGGCATTTGATCTCACAACTGCAACCCTCTGTTTTATCTGTGGGGTTAATCTGAGGAGGTATAAAATACACAAATCCTGTTCCACCATGCCTTTCATCCAACAACTGTTCAGATAAAAGACATTCACAGGGACTGGAACTTCGAAGGAGTCTGGTAGATCTGCCAGCTTCAAAGTGTGTTTATATGGCAGCATGAGGTTTCCTTGGGGCAGGGGCATACGACTGGTTGGTCTCAAAAGCTCTCTCCAAACTAAACAAGGCTGTGTTTCTGGGTGATTTCACTATGAAGACAGAGCAAAGCTCCTGTAATAATCATGTTTAAAAAATTATTAGAATCAAAATGGAGAGGAAAATACACATTCCACAGCCACTCCCCTTTACTGTAAATATTGTAAAATTCCCTTTTAATGCCACAGCCCTGTCTCTGCTTCAGTTGGTCATTGGAAAAGAGGTGCTAACTCAGAACTGGGAAGGGCAAAGAGTTGCCATCCGCAGTCCCCAGTAACAGATGGAGGCCTGTAAAAGCCAGTTTGCTCTGGGCATTAAACATGCCGGAGCTGCAATATTTGATTCTTTCTCTTTTGGAGAGAGTAAATGTGTCAGACTGGAATATAACAGGCTTTGGTCTTCCATGACTATGAGGAAGTACAAAATCTGTCCACTGCTGCTAATAACTGACTATAAAGATATATTTTAAAAGATGCCTGCCTGCAGCTATAAATATAAGCAAGTATTTTAGAGGCCTTTATATACAAAAAGAACCTTTCACAAATAAAAATCTTTGCTGTCAGAAAATGATGTCTTCGAAATGGCTTCATGGAATCATAGAAGATTATGTGAGAGATAATGAAGGCATCACATTTAAATATTCTTCACTTTGATACTTTCCCTTCAGCTTTTGATGATCATCCTTTAAGGTTTTTCAGATCCTAATCTTCTGAGAGAGATTTGAGATGAAAAGGCAATTTTATTTCTTCTCTGTGTGTCACGTTGTCCAGAGCTCCAGTTTCACTCCAGAGTGTACATGAGGTCAGATCCTGACCTGCTATTCAAATAGTATGTGGACAGTGGACTCTAACAGTGCCTCTGGGATTTAAGATGTACACCACATCATTTTGCCATTCTTTTACTACATTGGGATATATATTTCATGATATATCTTTATATGTGTTAAATATAATCAAGTTTCTTGTTACTTCTTTCCATCAGTCTGGCAGTATTTTCTGATGAGGAAACCTTGCTGATCATTCCACATGCCAGTGTAAATAAGGCTATGCAAAAAGTGGACTACATTCAGTAGGTGGAAGTTGCTGCTACAGAATAGTTCTGGTATCACATAGGAAGGAAGCTGAGTATATCAAATGGCAGAATGTACCTTTTTCTTAAACAAAGCCATACTAATACACTTATCAGTATGTTTCAAAATACTTTCCTTGCATAATATGCACTGATGTCTTATCCACACAGATACTAAAACTGAAGTAGGAATTTTTAAGATGACACGGCAAAGTAGGATGTCAGTGTTTTCTGTGTTTAGCTGGACTGCTACCATGGTAGTGCACATTTTACAAAGAAAGAATGCTTTGGGAGGAACTCACCAGTTTCTTTACATCTGATTTTATCACATTATCAAATATGGATACAGAAGATTGTGAAGAATATGCTATTAGATTAGTTAGTGCAAAATCATTTAGCAAGCATTTTCCTTCTTAGGCTTTATTCATCCCCAAGAACCCAAAGATTAATTAATACTGAACCAAAAATGTTATTTTTCGGTTCCCATGGGCTTTCTTTTATAGTGGCCAGAATTGTGACTATGTGGTGAAAGCCACTTTGATGTTCCACATGTTTTGCAGTAAGAAGGTCATTAATGACATACGGCCTTTTGCGATGGCTGATGGAAACTAAGGCTCAACCAGTCCCTTGTCTCTTACCTGTTCACAAGTAATGAGCAGGCTATGATAGAATTTACATGGTAGCAAAGAGCAACGAGGAAAGGAAGGTCTGTCTCCAATCTGAATTGACTACAAAGGTGCTTTTTCTCCTTCTTGTATTCATTCCACCCTACTCCATGCATGCCTGAGTATGGAGTAACCACAGATCTTATCCTTATGCTCTTGCTTGGAGGCATGACATCCTCTTTTTCAAGCTACCTACAACTGATGATATTCTCTTAGTCTGGCAGCTGCTGAGTTTGTATTTTATTAGGCAAGCACACTTGCCTTCCATGTGTTCAGCCAAACTTGTGTTCCTGATTCCTTTCAAGACAAATTTTTGGGTTAGTACTGGGAGTAGGGAAATGTGACCAGAGGAGGCACATCCGGCTTAAACTTATCATAAGCTGATAGAAGAGTCATGTGAACTTCCCTCAAGGATACAGAGAGCATTGAAATTGCTTGATTCACTGGGTTAAATGATTCCAGAGTAAAATGATCTTAACTGTTTTCAGAAAGAGGAAATTGAACTTCAAAATGTTCAAAAAACCCATAGCCTTTTAAGTGATTCTAAATCACTGAGGTCCTTTAAAAAATAATTTCACTGTAACTTGAATTTTAATTGCCTGCCCCTTCCTTTTGCCGTCATGGTACTTTCATCCTCTCTGTTTTCCTGAAAGAGAGTGTCATTATTGCTGTTTACTTCAAGAAATCCACTGGAATTTTTCCTGCAATGCTGCAAAATTTCAGGGAGGGATATGTTTTAGTATTCTGCGTTATTCATTTTTTTTTATAGCTCTGTAATTAAAAAACCAAAGTTTTAATGACTGTTCTCCTCTAAACCCTGGACTTCTGCATTTCTAGCCTAAGAAGCTGAGGATAGTCAATGCCAGGTGCAGCCAGAATATTGTTGCAGCCCCACAACATATCATTTTTTAAACATTATTCAAATTAGGCTCTGCATTCGTAATTCTGTTGTTTCCTTTATTGCTGTTGTAAAGCAAATGGTTCTTTTATACAAATGTTATCTCCTGGCTATTAATTCAGCAGTTATTTTGGATTATGGCACTCCTGTTAAATTTAGGAATGTAAAACCTCATAAATATTTAAAAGTTTCAGACTGACATGGGAAGAAATTGTTTTTGACTTGCTTTGTTAATATCCTGTTGTTCAATTTGTAATAGATTTGGATTATATTTTTATTTCTCCACTGTTTGAGAAATGAAAAAAACAATTTTAGTTGAGCAACTGCTTTGAGTGTTCTATCTTGAATTACAATAGGCTGACAAAAGTTTTGGTTTCCAGAAAAAATAGCAAGGAAAAGATCTGCTTCTCTTTAAGAGGCCAAAAACTCTGAAAATGTTAATTAGATCCCACTTCAAAGTTAATGAAAATGCAGCAGTAGGTGTGTAACGATTGCTTTGATAAACAATCAGGAAGATCTACTCATAATCAAGTGCTTCTCTTTCAGTCTGTTATTTAAGCTTTTCACTAAGGAGCTAAGGAGAATGATGTACAAAAAAAAAGGGATTATATTGACAGTCTTATTTCTATCCAGTGAGTGTGTTCATATACAATATTAATGTTCATCCCCAGTATCTCCCAAGTCTTTGAAGAATAACTGAATAATAAAAAAGTCACAATTTTTGTAAGATTGCTGAAGGTCTGGACAGCACAGTCTGTGGGCCAGCATTCCTGCTTCACACCTAACCATGCATCCTTCCTTTCTTTTTCTTGGAAGTATAGACATAGTTTTTCAGATCTTAATGGGTGTTAAGGTGTAACTCCTGTTGGGATCATCTAGAAGTATTTCAAATATTTCAGTGATTACTCAAAAAAAGATGCTGAATTGATTCAGCCTGGATAAGTATGTTAGCAGACAACTGAGTGTGCAGTTAACAGAACTTGCATGTCTGCCTGCATGCTCCACAAGTTCTTAAGCTTTGTCTTGGGATGACACTTGACTTGATGGGTTTGCTATATTTCCTGTACCAGTTTAACTCCCTGGCACAGTGCCATGACTTTCTGAGGTACTGATATGCTTTACTGGGTACTGAACCAAAAAGACTTTTCTTCTACCTAGCAAGTAATTTAAAACCACAGTGTTAATACTATTTTATGACAAATTTACACCATCTTCTCTTATGTGTATAGCTAAAGCAGCTTAATCTCTACATAAAGTAATTCTTGAAGTGGCACTTTGTCTTCAGCCAAAAGAAGATTTTTACATGTCAGTAATTTGTAATTAGAGTGCAGTATTTCAAAACACAAGTTTTCAAAAAGGAAACCATAGAGTAGTCACACAGAACCTGTAGCAGTCAAGGTGAACTTACATTACAGTTGCATGAACTAATTGGTATTTGATGCAAGTGTGTAGCTGGATGTTCCACACCAGCTGTGTCCATGTGATTTTAACTAATTCAGCATTGTCCAGCTCATAGCCTGTGGGCTGGATCCAGCCCTTTTGAGAGGCTCCTACCTGACCCATCACCTCACTGCAGGAGACAGGGGACAGATGCTCCTTCAGCAAATGCACCCCCTGCACCTGCCCTCTCCAGAGAGATGAGCAGCCAGTCTGAAGGGGCGTAAGGAAGGTGAAAGAAGCCTGGGAGGTTTGTCAGCACCTCTGCCTGGTTCATGCAGGTGCTGCCCTTGAGCAAGCCACAGCACATCTGTGTGCTCAATTAAATACATCAGCCAGCCTGGCACACATTCCTGTGTTTGTGGGTGCAAGAGCAACTCATTGCTGTCTTACAAACAGAAGTCCCTGATATACAGACAAAGAAAAATGTAAGGCTTTTGCTGTTGTTTTATTGACTTACTATATAGTCAGCATGTTGAAAATTCTTTTATTTTATTTTGGAGAGTACTTCTGCTAGAGATTTCTTGTATTCCTATTTTTCTGGTTCTATGTGTGTGTAGTGAACAGTGTAAAGCAAAGGGCACTTGTATGCTTATGATTGTGAAGGCATTTGGATGAAGAAATTCTGCAGAGCAGTATATTTTCTTTGCATTTCTAAATGGTAGCAATTAAAAGTCCCAGCCTCTGGCTATCCAGATGTTTCTTGCACTACAGCACTGTAATTTGAATTGGAATATATTGTGTTACTGCAGTGGCTGTAAAGTGGTCAGCTTTCAGTCTAAATGCTGTATCTGGGCTCCAGCTGGGATGGTGAACATATTTCCTGCTCATACCCGGTTCTTCTCCTTCCCACTGTTTCCACACTCTGTTAGCTTGACGTGTTTGTGTTTCTCAGATGAAGACTTTTACTGCTCGGCATTTGAATCAAGCAGGGGATGTATTGGCAGGTCAGAACTGATGTACGGTTTGTTTCTTGTAAGAGTGAAACAAAGGAAAAAAGACTGAAGTTTTGAATCAGAAATTTCCCTTTGGCATTTTCAGGCAGCAAATATCCCTCTGGTGTCAGAGCTTGGCATTGACGATATCCATTTTGATGACTTCTCGCTCGATGTGGATGCCATGATTACTGCAGCCCTGCGGATGTTCATGGAACTTGGAATGGTTCAGAAATTTAAAATTGACTACGAGGTAACCATCTGCGCTGCAAATATCTGCTGCTCTTGTCTTGGCACTGCTCTGTCCATTTGTACACATTTAGTAGCCCTGCTACAAATTGTACTTTTAATTTCAGACACTGTGTAGGTGGCTTTTGACGGTGCGGAAGAACTATCGAATGGTTTTGTATCACAACTGGAGGCACGCTTTCAACGTCTGCCAGCTGATGTTTGCCATGTTAACTGTGAGTATCCAGCTACACAGCCCCCTAAGAGCTTTTACTGCCACATTGCCTAACCTATCTGAACATTTTCCAGCATTCAGTTTCTTTTCTAGTTATTATGCTACTCATTTCCAATAGCAAAGCAGACAGAACTTATTCAACTTAAGGCAGCACATATTTGGCAAAGCCTTACAGTGTTTTAGTGACAGTGATATCATAGGCACATTAAAGTGACTGAAAACAGATGGCAGTCTTGGAGTGCTCTTGTTATTACAGATCTTGATCTTACAAAATGTTTTTCTTTTGGAACTCTTTGATTTGAAATTTATTTCAAACTCCTAATTGGGAAGTACAAGACCAAGGATTAGAATCCCAAAGTATTTATTATGTTGATATTTATCATCTCCTTATCCAGCTTCATCTAAATAGTTTTAGAAGGTACTGCCTCAAAACCTTTGAAAATTATCTTCCAGTATAGTGATCTAAGTGAATCTTGACTCTCCACTGGACACTGTTAACACTTAGGGGTTTTATTAGCATGTGGCTCCAGCAGTACCTGTAGCTCCTTTCAGCATACAAGTAAATTCTGCTGAAAATACCACCACTAACATACTAGAACAAGTATACTGCTCTCTGACCCTACCCCACAGCAACCTCACTGCGTGAAATAACCCATGTTTGGCTAGTTCATTCTTGTAAATGTACCAATAAAAACCTCAGGAGTCCTGGATGCCAGAACTTTGTGTTGGGCAAGAAAACAAGACTGACTTCTCCTAGCAGGTGAAGGTGTTGTTCTAGTGCTTGGTCTGTCCCAGCAGGGTGGATGTATTTCTGTGCGTGCTGACGGAGGCACAGTGAAGCTGTACCATGCACCATGAGACAAAGGAAAGGCAGACGTTCAGCGAGAGAACGCTCACTTCTTCCTCTGGGCATGAGGCTGCTCAGCTGCACAGAATTAACATTGTTTCTGCAGGCACTTGCTGATGCTCTCTATGGAAATTTGGTGGTAATGCCCGGGTGTTGGTAGTTTTTATGGTTTTATAACCTTGACATGCATTTTTTTTTTTTGTTTCGGTTTTAGAAAAAGGAACAGCATTTTACTCTGATGAGTATGGGCAAAGGCGGGCAGCGCTGCTGGGTGTGAATTAGGGTCATTTCCGTAATTTCTGTAATGCAGAGGCTGCCGGGGCGGGGAGCCCCCAGCCCTGGCGGTGACACCCCTAGGTGGAGCTCCGAGGCCAGGTTTGCGGCGTGCTGCTCTGCCGCTGGGAGCCGGCACCTCCGTCCCGGGGGCGCGGAGGGGAGGCAGGGCCCTGCTGCTCCAGCAGCCACCAGCCGCCTGCCCGGCCTCCACCCACTGACGCTCTCACCGTGGCTCTCACAGCGTAATTTCAGAATCCCTTTAGCAGTCAGCACAGGGATGCACTGTCTGTGAGATGTGATCCGGCATTTTCGAGCCGAGTTCGTTTCCTCGCCCACGCTCCTTAAAACAGAATGAGCAATTCCGTGTGCAGGGCTGGATGCGAGTGGCCGCAGCACTGGAGGCTCCCTCCACACATCCATCCCACCCCGCTTTGCTCGGGCTCTGGATGAGAACAGAACAAGTTCAGGTGCGTGATCTGTTTGGTCTGCTCTCCCTTCCAGATACAGGAAGATTCATTTTGTGCAAAAAAAAAAAAAAAAAAAAACNNNNAAAAAAAAAAAAAAGACACAAAAGAGAGACTTGAGATTAGTAACAATACAAGGCTTGCTCCTACTGTGTGTGTCTTGGGGCTACCGTCCAAGTTAGTGTGTGCCTTCTTTTTATACTGGTAAAAAGGGGAAAATTCTTTGACAAACCCTTTGAAGGCTTGTCAGAGCCCTTCTCTGCTGATCAAGAAGGCACTGCTTTGTGCAGTTATAGCACCTTATTTCTGATTTCTCCACGACAGTCAGCAATATAGACTTCCCCACAAATAGAAACCAGTAATCTATTTAAAGGCATTTTCAGGTAGGATTTACCATAGCATAGTGATGTATAACCTGTAACACTGTAGGCTCTAAGGGTCCCACCATACTCCCACTGAATGCACAAGGAAAATTCAGCTGTTTTTGAAGAAGCCAAACAACAGAAATTCAACAAAGAGCAAACTGTTGTTTCACTGCTGGTAAACTCAGCCTTTTGCACATCTAAAGCACGTTCCCGTATATCTAAGTATGTATTTTCTCTCTCCTGAACAATCACAGGCCCAGTTCTGCAAGCCATAGTTCTGTATTTCAGATGCCCAGTTATTCTGAAGATGAGCACTGCAGCAAGGCTGCTCTTGCAAGTTAAGGGAGTACATGAGAGTAGAGTGCAGGATCAAGCCCAGGCTTCATTATCAGTGCCTTTGCCAACACAGTTCACATTGATACTTATTTCAAAGGGCAAAAATGAACAAGTAAGCAATACCAAATTAAAATCCCATCTGGTGTGCTAATAACAAAACATATAGATGTGGAGCAAGGTATAATGAATGCAATTCATTTCCTCACATGAAAGAATGACCTCCATAACTCACTGGAGACTCTGCCACTCATGAGTTATGGGTCATTCCTTTTCTGGTGAAAATAAATTTTACTGCACCATCGTCTGTAGCCATGTTTTTTTCTTTTTCTCTTGTAAATTCAGAAATGGGGAAATGTAATCCTCTGTTTACTTGCATTATGTTCAAAGAAGATATCCCCTTACTGTAGTATTGTTTTCAATGAAATGTTTTTTACTATGTGACATATGCTACCTTTCTTTCATATATTCAGTGACAAGACTTTTCATTAAATAAAAGGTGGCATTTATTTTTGAGATATTGCTACTGTTAATAAATTCCTTAATTGGTTTCTCTGCATTTGCAATACAGGTTGAATCCTTGAATTTAATCAAAGCTTGGATTACACTAAAGAATATTTATTACAACATCAATTCCATATTATAAAACTTCTCTTTTAAGTTATTTTAACTTAGCCATGAATACTTTCTCTAGACTGAAACTTGACACATACTGTGTTGTCAGTTACAAACTATTTTTAATCCCTTTTTGTAAATAGACCTTTATTATTGTTATACAAGAGCCATGTTTAAAAAAATAAAAAGAGAAAATGCTATTTTTAGAGGACTTTTTTTCTACTTGGGTAGATGTTACTGAAACGAAAACAAAAGCAATGCCACTAAAAATAAGGTGAACCTCTTTCCTAATATTCAAGTTACTCTGTGCACTGCTGGATTCTACACAAAATTAATTAATCTTTTTTTTTTCCTTCGTACTTAATCATCTTTTCTGCTGTGTAAACTATAAGCAATTATAAAGCTTTTGTAGCAAGTCTTGCACTTCCTCAATTCCCACTGAAGTGCATTCCTGAGCACCTGGGGGAGCTTGGCTCTCTGTACGGCCTAAGTATTAACTGTGGCCACATTTCAGACTGTCTAAACAGAGGACACTTAGATTTGAATGTGCATTTCTCTAGGTAGAGTTTGTGGTCTTTGGGGTGAACAGCAGAGCTTTCACAGAGTGTTGCAGCAACTGGCTGGCATTTCTGAGTGGAAGTTCCTACCAAGGAAGGGCAGCAAGTCCCACTGTATCACTTAAACCCTCTTCTTGCCAGTGGGTGAAATTATGCCCCTTTGAAAATCAATGAAATTTGGGAATTCCTACATGGTGTTAGTGTTCAGCCTTGGTTTGGTGCTCCAATACAAATGTATTTTGTATTTCTTGTATATCATTTCCTTTCATGCTAACTAGATCATGTGGCTAATTGAGGGGTGTCACTGGAGACTGGCACTGTGAGAAGACAAGTGTCACGATTTTCCAGCTCAGCCAGTTGTTTCTGCAGGCATTATGGCTTCTGCTGCTGGAGAACCAGGTTGTTTCTGTCATGGGTTAGAGGCACAGCACCAACAAGGTGGTGTCCCACGAAGGCTCTAGCACCTCCTCCAGGCAGGATCTGGTCAGGATGCTTCAGGTTAGCAATAGCAGTAAGTGGTTTTGCTCTGACGCGAGCCCGTTCAGGCAGAAGACTACTATGACAGGTATCCAAGAGGAGAAGCACAGTGGTAAAGAACTGTTTCTAGGATTAACTCCCCCATTCACACAGTCATGTCTGAGCTGCTCATAGGGAATTTCATTGCATCTGTTTTCAAATGCCTCACTCAAATTCAAGTGGTATCTGCAGCAGAAATATGCCATTTGAGACATTTCCTCTTTAAATCATGCCACTTCATTTCACTCTGTCAGATTAAAAATAAATCTCCTAATAGCTCATAACAGTTCCACAGAGTATACTTTATCTGGGTTCTTTTAAAGGTCTTCCAACTTAACATGTCAGCTATCTCTGACAGTAGGAATTGACTAAGATGGTCATCTCAGGATTGAAGAAATCTTTCTAAGTACTTCTCTAAATAATAATTTCAAAATTTTATCATTTTAGTTTTGGGGTTTTATTTCTCTGATAGAAAAATCCAGTTCCTGTCTCAGTTTGCAGTTACTAGTATTTGTTTTCAGCTCTTTTTGCCTTCAGTGCCTCCTGGGTAGCAGAGAAATGGCATACTGGAAATGCAACAGAGATAATAACAGATCACTCCAAGGACATTATCTATTCTGCTAACCATCTGACATGCAGCAGGGAATAGAATATGACAATAAAGCATTTATCTTCTCCTTCCTGAAACATTCATGGTATCAAAACAAAGTTGACTGTTGCTGGATGGACTAACATTACTTATCCCTTTTGCTACTGATAGTTACAGCTGCTATTTTTTTTCTGCTCTCAGACCGCAGGATTTCAGGAGATTCTAAGTGAAATTGAAATTTTAGCTTTGATTGTGGGATGCTTATGTCACGACCTTGACCACAGGGGAACCAACAATGCCTTCCAAGCCAAGTAAGCTTTCTAATTCTTACTATTTTAATTTGGTTTTCTTCCACGGGAGAGCAAAAGGTGACCAGGATAAAGAATGAAGCATTAATTTCAAGCCTTCCAGGCCAAGGCCAAGTACTCTTATTCCTATGTGCAGTGAGGGACTATCCATCTTTATCATTCTCTGTTCCTTTAAGTAATTGCTGGCTTGTCCTTTGTAGCTGGCTGTTGAACTGACACCACATATTGAAATGTGGTGCCAAAACTTGATGTTCTTTTCAGGCTCAGCTATTATTGATTCTGGTTTTCAACGCAGGAAGCACCTAAATTGTCTGTCTGGGTTGTTCTTGCTGACTGTGGTGCATGACATTAAGCAAAGCCTTGTTCTGCTATTGCAAAGAAAAGAAAAGAAGTGAAACTGAAATAATGCTTTCACAGAAACCATGCTGCTGCCCTCAGGCACAGTGAAGTAGAAGCAGGTTTGTAGCACGTTTAAGGGTGGTACTTCTTATTTTGTAGGTAAGGGAACTCCTTAGACTAAGGTCAAATTCATTCCAAAACCTGCATTCCCTGAGAATAGCAGGGGTAACAGAAAATGTCCCCAGCAACATCCTGGCCAAATTGTGAAATTAAGCTGCCAGACACAGAGACTCCTTCAAATCCCATGTCATTTTCTTCACTCCTCAGATCCTCCACAGTCAGAATACGAGGCCCAAGGCATTCCTGCCCTGCAGATCCCAGTGTGCATTTGTAGCTTTTTATGTTCTGCCTTACTGCTAATCCTCCAGTGTGATGGGAGAGTGGTCAAATGGTTGTCCAGAGATATTTGAAAGGCAGAGTGATGCTGTATTAGCCTATTGTGTCCTACCTTTTGCAGAAGTACTCTGCCGCAATGTGTGTATGCACGGGCTGCTGCATTTCTGGGGGCAAGTTGCCTCAGTGACCATCACTCAAACTGATGTTTCTGATGTTCACTAAGCTGCCATTTCCTGAGGTATTGGTGTTGCCATACAATCTCAATGAAACAATGACACTGTCTGGATCTTCAATCACCATAGCAGAGAAAATCAATTGCAGTGCTCAAAAGACAGAGCTCGTGGTGCAAAGGTTACCAAGCACTGCTAGATGCCTTTTTGCAGCTGAGTCTTGAAGAGAATCAAAATAGACGAGACAAATGGGAAGGAAGCTCAGCTGATTGATGTTTATGTTCCTAATCTACAAAAAGGAGACCTAAGATTTACATCCTGGCCATTTTAAGCTCTGATTAAGTTAACCACTTCTCTGCTGTACCATTCCACAAGAGTATCTTTTGTGCAGAGGGATGGCTGAGTTAAAGGTACAGGGTTCAGCATTAGACTGCTATCACTCATACTTGTTGTTTGACAGCAGAGTACAGAGAGGAGGCTACCATTTTATGACTCCATAAAGAAGCTGCTGAAGACATTTAATGAAAGACAAACATTACCACACATGTATAAAACATACCTGAAAACAGAAGCTGTAGTTTTCATAACGCTAACTATGATTTATTCCTCTGACCTGACATAAATTTAAGCATCACATTTTCCTATTTTATCTTCAGTGTCCAGTACTGCTGTTCTGTATGATGAAAGTTCAAGAGGTATATGATGGAGGCAATATCACATTTGTCTCAAATGGCTCTGTTATATATGTCAACATCACATTCTCCAGAGATGATGTTTCCTGGACATTCTTTTCTCTCATATAGCTGCTTCTGATAATTAAGTATCAGTATGGTGCAGTTTTATGGTATATACTCCTAGGAGACTCCTTCTGTCTCTAGCATAATCTCTAATTCTCATTTCTTTGGAAAGAAAACCCATCCTGTCACTTTAGACTAGGTCCCAGAAGTGAAGTACTTTGCCTGAACTACTTTGGTACTTGGTGAATAGTGACCGTTCAGACAATCCAGTCCCATTCTCTGCACTTCCCAATGATTTGCAATTTTATAATATTATTCTGTATATTTTTGTCCTTTAAACGTGAAAACCTACCTGCTCTGTGCGTTTTGAACCTGATTTTGCTTTAGACCATAAATGTGATGAGAAAATACATTCTAGACATATGCTAAGATTTACTTTTATATTCACTGCTCTCACTTGTGGTTTTTTTGTTTACCTTAGTATTTGCAGTTGGGTTTTTTATTGTGTTTCAGGATTTTAAGAGTTTGTAGTTGCCCACTGTAAGCCCTCATCTTTATGTCTATTAAGAATTAAAAATAAAAGGTAGCAGGGGAACAGCGAATCCCAGCTCAAGGACATTACTGTGTGTCATTACTGCACAATTCTCTGTCTGTGCTGTTGCTGAGGCACTTTGAAAGCTGCATTACAAAATTTCTTGTAGTTCCAGAAAAATCTTTAGTCAGCTGGCAATATTTAGCAAAGACTGGAACATAAATACTTTGTATCTGGATTTAAATTAGCATTTTGATCTCATCAGCTGTCTTAAGTGAGGCTGCTGAAGTGGAGGTGGAGAGTGTGGCTGTGTGCTTTTGTCACTAAATTGTCTCGGAAACCTGCTTTGTAAGCAGACGAGCAGGATTTGTTGACTTCCCATGTTCTGTTTCAGGAGTGGATCAGCCTTAGCTCAGCTCTACGGCACCTCTGCTACCTTGGAGCACCACCATTTCAATCACGCTGTCATGATTCTCCAAAGTGAGGTACAAAAGCATTACTGTTAATCTCACTGTAAGCTGTTGGGCAGTTTCAACTGCAGAAAGGAAATACCATGTACAGTACCTTTTTAATGCCCTCTCCTTGAGGAATTATTTATTGGCTACCACAAAGGTCACAACTAGCACAAAATTAAACAACTGCAAATGCTGATCATAGAGCCCAGAGATTATATCTGTCTCAATCAGCAAGGGGCAAGAAGAATACATCCTAATCATATTGTCAGTTTTTCTCACACTTCTTACATATATCCTTCTCAGTGGTTTATAGGTAGCTGAAACAGATGCTTACCTTTCCCCACAGATGTCATATTCAGAGTATCAGAGCCATCCTTTACTGCACCAATTTAATTTCTTTGGCAGCCTTTCTGTAATCAGTGTTTTTATGATTTTTTTCATAATTCAATACACTATTTTTTAAAATTAAAATCAGTAATATCATGCTGTCCAAAGTACATTAATTGCTTTGCAGATACCTGTGAAGACATAGCTCTTGCTAGAATATCTTGCAGGTAACACTATACAACATACACTATATCATGTATTTAGTAACTGAGAAAAGTGGAAGAATGGACATGGAGTCCTTTCAAAGCAATGGATGCCTTGTCTTAATTTACAGAGATTGGTTGCTACAAAATGCATTCAGTAAATATAAAACCAAAACTGCTGTTCATGCAGCACAATTGGAGACCATAGCCTGATCTGCACTAACTTTGAGGAGATCTGGAATGTCTCATGGTCACAGACAAATGGGAACAGCGTGATGGCTTTACCTCTGTGTACACTGCTAGGGAGATTTGTCACAGAACTGCACCTCCCCAGACCTTATCTCATATATGTCCTCATACCATGATTATAGTTAACCCTGTTGCTGGAAAATTCCTGGTTTTAAGGGCATTTTAATCTTCCTAAGCAGTAGATGGCAGTGCATACTGAATGTGGGCACTGCAGGATTAAATATCACCAAAATATGACTCTGTTTAGAAAGAACTTCAATATTTATGTAGATGATTAGAAAAGAAACCCTGTAATATATTTATGTATGTTAATATATGTTAATATATGTGACTATTGTCACAAAGATTATTTCTTAAGCCTACATTTAGATATTTTCAATAATTTTGTTTTTTTCATCTTCTTTTCTCGAGAATTTCATAGAGGATTTATAGGATCTCTGTCCCTCTTGTTTTCAGAAATTCAGTTACAAAAGAAACTTCCCCCTCTCAAATAGCAACATCAAATAATTAATTTCCTTTCATTTTGGCCATAGAGCATCTTTCAAATTCTTAATCCACAATCCCTTAAAAAGCAGTCAGTTGGGCCCACAAAGGGTGTTTAAACTGCATATAAAGTTGTGGTTCTTTAGGCTACATAGGCAATGTCTGTATACACTGTAGGACAAGACAGGAATGGGCAGAGTGAGCAAATGGGCTGCTTTGAATGAAAAACTGATTTAGTGTCCTTGACTGCTCTAACAGCAGTTTGTGTGCATGCAAGCAGCAGCACAGATAAATCTATTAGGATCACTACTCAAAAGCTCCAATACGCAGCTCCCCAAAACATTTAATAAGATGAGAGATTGAGATGTATCCATAGTTTTTCCCCATAAACTGAGTCTGTTCAGGGTCAGAGCAGAAAGTAAATCTTTACTCGACAGGCTATAATTTCAGCTGAGTTTAGAAAAACACACCAGGTGCTTGATAACAATCGTCAGCTCTTCTGCCTCAATGTAATCTCAGCAGTATGAACATTATTATTTTGTCATAGTTTTGTCATGAATCAGAAAAGGCTTGTGTTACAGGGAAACAGTAGACTAACAAGTTAGAAAACCTTCTAAAAACCTATATTGATTGTTAGCCCTTTACCTCTTTTATCTCTTTCATTAAAGGGTCACAACATCTTTGCTAACTTGTCCTCTAAGGACTACAGTGACCTTATGCAGCTTCTGAAGCAATCAATATTGGCAACAGACCTCACTCTGTATTTTGAGTAAGTATTGGCATTTCTGGTATTTGATGAATGAAAATTCAGAGAACTTACTCTAATGACCTATTAAATACCAATATGGATATATAGTATGAGAAATTAGTGTTTGGCTATGGTTAAAGAGGTTTAGTCTAATACTTAGTATCTTTCAGACTAATAGAAATATCTCAAGTGTTCAAGTAAGTCTTGCTTTAATGTGTAACATGCCTGTATCAACCAAAAGCAAGTGAAATTCTAGGTTTATACTTCAGAGCAATCCCAGGAACCAGTTACAGCTCAGTCCCATAATTTTTCTGTCCCTTCTATGATCATTTCTTCAGGCCTATAGAAAATCAATGACATTTGAGAATTCTGTTCCACTATTTCAGCATTTCTAAATGTGTATGTTAAGAAATACTGTGTTTAGTTACAGACCCAGTTACAGAGGAAACAAAGCAGACACTTTGCTGCTTTGAAGACAAATTATGCCAATTCACATCACATCATGAGAATAGGTTTTAAAAAGCTTAACTGGGGAGAAGTACACTAGGATCTCTCTCACCCAGTTTTCTTCCTTTTCCTTGTTTGCAAATCAAATCTCACAGTATATTCAAGTTCCATATTTCCTGTCCTGTATTTCAAATGTTGGTAATTATTACCAAGCTCATCCCAGTGAGGATGTGTGGGAGGATGCATGTAGTCAGAGGAGTCATGGGTGTCACCATTACACTGCACTTCTGACATCTGGCATTAGCCTGCAGCTGACTTAGGGGCAGAAGTGCTGGCAGATGTGCAGTTTCAGTGCACTGCCTTCCCAGTCTTGATAATAAGTCATCCTTAGGAATTTTTGTTTGGTGTCCATTAGCATCCTATCCTGTCTTTCTGCCATATCTCAAGTGAAAGGATTACAGTTGTACCAGGGAAAGTTTAGCTCTGATATTACAGAAAAAAATTCACTGAAAGAATGGTTAGACATTGAAATAAGCTGTCCAGGGAGATGGTGGAATCACTACCTCTGGAAGTATGAAAGAGTTGTCTTGCTATGGAACTTAGGGGGGAATATGGTTTAGAGGTGATGAGGGTGGTGCTGGGTTGGTGGTTGGACTTGATGACCTTGAAGGTCTCTTCCATTCTGTGAGATTCAAGGCCCATAGGTCCTCCTGTCTATCATAAATAAATGCTGCAGGAATGTTTTGTGCTCTCAAGGAGGAGATGAGTGAGAGGACAGCTGTCCTGGCACAGCTGCATGTGCTCCTCCTGGCCGAGATCCTGGAGACCCTGGAGGAACCAGAGAGGGCTCATGGCAGTGCCTTGGGGTAGACCCTGTTCAGACCCAGGTGTGATGGAGCTCTCTTCCCTGCCTGCCTTAAGCTAAAAAACTATATGGTCAAGTTGTTTTTCTAGTTTTAATACAGAGAAATAATGTCCAAATGGGACATAACTGAATTTCAAGATTATTTTTTCTTACGTGAATAACTGATTTTTTTGTGCTGCATGAATCAGAAGACTTTCAGCAAATGAGGCCTCTTTACTCAAAAAGTCTGCAGATAAGTTATTATTTTTTCCTCTTGTTTTACTACGATTCATTAATGAGGTGGTAGCTATGCTAGTTTATTTCCAAAAGTGCCTGAAAATTGCTCTCTAGAAACACTGGTGCTTTACATTTCTTCAAGCCACCCTATGTGAACAGGTGTTTCCACACAAGTACCTAATTTGTTTTTTCAGTTTGCTACATCTTCAGTATTTTTGTAGAGAGGGAAGTTCTCAAATTAGTATTCTTAAAATGACTGAACCTAATGATCACCGGCTCCAGGTATCAAAACAGCAACAAAACTCCAGGCAGAGCAAGGCTTTATGACCTTCCCAAGGCATTACTTTTATACAAACAAACAAACAAACAAAAAGATGACTCTCACTTAAAGATCAGATGGGAAATCGATTTGATTTTAGTTTATAATTCTAAATAATGACACTTGTAGATAATACAACAAGTAAGAGCATGGAATCAAAATTAAGTTTACAGAAATTCATTCAAATGATATCTTGAGCCACAGGGCTGTAGAGTGGTAGTGTATTTGTTATACATAGGAAAACAACTTCCCTTCCAGGCAAAATACAGCCAGAGTCAATGTAACTCAAAGACCTTGGAAAATTGTTATAATTCAGTTTGTTTCTGAAATTCTGCCATATTATATTTGCGTATTAATAGAAAACCTCATCATTTAGGGTTCCAAGGAAACCAGTAAGAAATGCTAAATTGATTCATCATACATGGCTGCTCTCCTTCGGTTCAGTTCTTCCTACACTGAAACTTCTCTGTGGAGTTGGACTACTTCTTCTGTATCCATTTAAATCGATTTCAAAGAAAATCCTTAAAGGTTTTAGTCTAGCATAAGGCCTTGAGACTCACACTTTCAGTTACTGTTTATGGATCTCTACATTTTAAATTTGAATATTTTAGGTTTCTGGGGTGTCATCTTCCTGAGCTTTCAGTTTTAAACATTCCTGCCTGGTTTTTGTTCAGGAACATACAAATTGCTCAGAATATCCAATACTTCAAAATGAAATCTTCTATTTCCTGAAGTATAAGGGATTAGATATCATCATGCAGCCATTTATAGCCTCTTCTAGCTGCTGTATGAAATCCATTTGAGAAAGGCCTTATAGTAGGAGTGACTGGTCATATATATAACCATGACAGTCAGGGACCAGAATAATGCAACATGCCCCACATGATGTTCTGTCCACTGATCAAAGGAGTGTTTCTGGCAGCGTGCATCTCCTTGCATGCAGACATGTACTGGCTGCCATCACACTGCACTCTCAATAATCACTGTCCAAAATTTCAGTCTAGTTGAAGTAAATGTAGAAAATATAAGATTGCAAACTCTCTCCTGTTGAGGAACCTAACTACATTTCCTCTTGACAAAGAGCACAGTCTAATATGAGATGGGGCACTGGACTGTCACTCAGGATATAGGTATTTATTTGTTTTCCAGCTTTGATGCTCATGTGTTGTGTCACTGGGGGCAAGTTGCTCCAAGTTTCTGTACCTCAACTTCTGCTATATCTTGGGCAGGATCTATTACATATTGTAGTCACATTGCAAGCAGTGAAGGCTGCTTGGAGTCTCAGTACCATAAAAGATTACAGACTATGGTGAGTCAGAATTTTGATTCTTAAAGGCAACAATTAAACATTAACATGTTCTGTCCATCTCATGTTTTGTCCCTGTTTGAGGACATGAAGAAGGCATGAGAAGACAAACCATGGGACCAAGCAGGGAGACCTAGTTTCCAGTCTGTAAGAGCTATGAACTCAAGACAGCAGCAGCTCCTGTGTGTCTCTGTTTCTTTCTGTGTGCTGGAAATAACAGGAATTTCACATCTCTGAAAAACCCTTCTGGATATAGAAGTAAAAACCATTTTGCAAGGACAAGAAAACAGAAGTGTGTGTGTATTTCTGGGGTGTTTCTATTGTCTGTGTGTCCACTGCTGTAGGTGAACATTTCATGCTTCCGTGGAAGACTGAACATTTCAGAGCCATTCATTTCCTTATCTGTGGAGACCATAAATCCAATACTGCTTTTACTAGGCAACTCTGACATTGATAACAGACATTTATAGAACATGTTCGGAAATTAGTATGTTTCGCTTAAATGGACTGTCAGTGTAACGGCTTTAACAATAATACATGAGGTGCAGTGATTCCGTATCACACAGAGAGCTGTGTTTCTGCTGCAGTGCTAGCCTGGAAGTGTCTTATTTCCTTCTCTGACAGTCTGGTTTTTTGCAGGAGAAGGACTGAGTTTTTTGAACTTGTCAGTAAAGGTGGTTATGATTGGAACATAAAAAACCACCGAGAAGTATTTCGGTAAGCACTCTTTTTTCTTGCTTTCTGGTTATTCTGGTAGCCATATTTGTTAAAGGAATTTCATATATTGTGGACTGAAGGCTTAGAATAACAGGAAAAAGTATCTTGTTTTAAAAATACAATCCATGATATGAAATACAGGGTATGATTTTTAAACATTGGCAAACAGCTGGGATTAATCAACATGACTGCACCTTCTCCATTTCTATTTCTCCTACACACCCAGTCCTGTTTTCTTCCTTTTCTCCCAGCCTCACCAGTTCCTGTTCAGCTCTTCTGCTCTTTTTCCAGACAGTATCAATATTCTGCCTCTCCACACAAAGATCTTTCCTGTCTGTTTCCCCGATCCCTCTTCCTCTCATCTGTCTTTTTTCACTGGCCATGCACTTCTCTGCTCTTCCACTCTGCACCTGGGAATTTTCATATACAGAGTACTCTTCCAACCCTCAAGAATGCCCTGAGCCTGCATCCTATTGAAAAGCTCAGATATTGTGGGTGGTTTGAGTAGATCACACTCTGTAGACAATAAAACGTGTGTATTTGCATATGCATGCCTGATTATGTCTCATTTTATCTGAAATTTCATTAAAATTCTGTTATCTTTTGCTCTTCTGACAAAATATTGGCCATTTTCTATTTTCCATACCATTTCACCCATTCCTAATTTTAGATTCAGGCAATATATTTGATGCTTCATTTTCAGTGCCCTTGTTCTTCATTTAAACTTTCTTAGACTTTTATCTGCATCATGTACTGTACATAAACGCTTTCTACAGCTGAATGGTTTCTTTCTCCTAATGCATATAAAACATGGTTGTAGCTAGGTATTAAACTACAGTGGAACCGTATAGCTCACAGTAAATCTTCAATTTTTATTGTAGATGAGCAGTAGAAACTGCTTAAACAGTGTCTGGGATGCCTCCTGTGATTATAGGCTCTCTTGCTACAGCAGTCACTTACAAATAGGCATATAAATTAATCCAGTTGCAGGTGTTATTATGTAATAATACCCTTACTTATATCATGTGAAGCACATGCTTTCTAATATATTATAGGTATTAATGTAAGTAGTGTTAGAAGTATTGCAAAATTAGCAGTTACTCCCTTGCAATATCATTTCTTTTCTAATGTGCAATGCACAATACCAAAATTCATCATCTTATGACCTGCAACACATTATGTTTCCGAGGCACAATTGTAATGTAAAAGCCACACTGATGGCTAAGATTTCAAACATGTCATTCTTTTCTGGAGAAAAAGAAGGTGCCAGGGTTGACATTTTATATACGTATTATTTATTTATGCATCCAGAGCAGAGTCGTTTAGAAACCCAACAAAGGTTGATTCAGCTTGTATTGTTCATTTCTGTTTTTCAGATCAATGCTAATGACAGCCTGTGACCTTGGAGCTGTGACCAAACCGTGGGAGATTTCAAGACAGGCAAGTCATGATTAATAGCAGGGCTGGGAGGAGGCGGGACTGCCAGAACAATATTCCCAGGGCCCAGGGCCCTGCCTTACAAGGGACCAAAACTGGAATCGATTTACAGCAGTATTAATGCTGTAAAAAAATAGCAGGGGGTTTCTGCAAAAAAATGGTTGGTTGCATAATCTTTCCCTGTACACGTGCTGGTGCGTACGTCTGGCTTTGCAACCTCTCCTCTTACTAACATTTTAAATCCATATCCAAAATTGGATGGATTAAACAAAAAAAAAAAAAAAAAAGGCATTTAGCCCCATCTATCTGCATTTATTTGTTTCATCCCAAAGTTTTCCTTGGCAATGGCAGAGTCTTCTCTAAATCAAAAATACCAACAGATTATCTGCAAATTTTCATTAGCATAAAATCTTCAGTATATATGATAAAAGAAATGTGTTCGTTTTCTTAAGAATGTTGCAAGATTCCAAGTGTAGCATAGGCCTTTCTTTAACATCCTGTACCTAGAAACCAACAAAAAAAAATTCAGGGTTCTGCTGCTGAGTAGGCTCTTTAGAAATACACGTTAAAAATGGATCCAGCATTGGCAAACAGGTACAATATGAGAAAGCAACCTGTCCCAAAACTCTTGTCCTTTGCCCCATGATTTTCCCTCTTCTAGACATCCTTCTCAACCCAGAGACTATCCTTAATATTTCCAGTATCCATGCTAATCATTCTCTGTCCTTCACTGAAGCCCAGAACAAACCAGTAGAAGACAAACCGTGTCAGATTTTGGAGGAATTGACAGCATCAAGAAGCAAACTGAAAATATACTAGTGCAGCTAGGTTTGGGTACACACCTGTAGGAAGCTTGGTGTAACAGCAAGTAATTCTTATTAAGATGGGGTGAAAAAGGAGAAAGCTAGGCCAGAGAACTAGTGATGCAGGAACAGCCAGATTCCTTGGACAAGGAAGTAATAGAAGCTGAAACGGATCTAAGGAAGTTACATGCACATCAACTGAATTAAAAAAAACATTTATGAGGGGAGGGCTTCACCTCAGCTTTCAGTTTTGCCAGGTGAGTCTTTTTTGCTTTATCAGCAGACTGTGACAGAAGTTCTTCTTAGTCTGTTGCTCTACTTGGCCAGAATATGGTCACCTTGCTTGGAAATCAGGAAAGCTACTTCTATCCTGCAGTGAGAAATTGAGTAACAAGATTTTTCAGTGCCACCTGGCCACTGCTACAGCATGTGCAATGCCTCCTCATTTTTCCTCCTTAACCCAGTTAGCTTCCCCATTTTCATTGACAGCCAGGTGTCAGGTAGGGTCTGCTTTCCCAGTTATGAATCTTTGTGCTATGTTGCTGAATTAGTGCTGGAGTCTCTGGCAAACTGGGGTTTTTTATGCTTATCACTTTTGAGGTCTACAGGTGAAAAGTCCCCTGCAGCTTAGTTATACAGGTTTACTTCATACTGAAAGATCCAGTCTGGGATTTCTTGAAACAGTCCCTGGGTAAGCAGAAGTGCTAATAAGTCCAGCAGAAGTGCTAATGAGTCTACAGAGGCAAAACAGGAAATAGCTGGACCTTAACTGTGCCACAAGGAAAAAAAAAAACAAACATATTTGAAACAAAGGGAATAAAGGCCACATGTAAGATGGAAAAATTCAGGAAGAGAAGATTGAAACAGATAAAAGAAGAGAGAAAGGTATATAGGGAGAACAGGATCAGAATAGCCCTAAGGGCAGGGATGATACTGTGCCTTGATTATTTTTGTACCTACAATTAGCAAACCCATAATTGCTGGTAAGTTGCTAAATTATTCCTCTATGTGGAATACTGATCCAGGATTTTATTAATGCACTGGATTATATACATTTTAAAGCTCCAAACTGTGATAGGCTGGCTTAAGATTAAAGAGTACTTTATAACATCACTTCACCTACTACCAAATTATTTTGGTACTCCTTCTTTCAAATACAAGAAGCTTAGCATTTGTGAACGTTACCTACCATGCAGCTGCTAAAGCAAGAAATTTTGAGATTTTATGAAGTACAGGCTCTCTGCTTAGCTTACCCTCTTGTGCCTTGGCATTATGAAATAATTCCTAGCTTAAAAATAATACCATGGCATGACAGGAGCTTTAGTGTGTAGACTTCAGTAGACTGGCTTCCAGTTTTTTTGCATCTCAAAATGCTGCATGTGCTTACCTTCAGAGTCTTGCACATGACAGGAGTACAGTGCTATATCAGAACTGCTTACTGTTTGACTTCCTAAAATTCCTCTGCTTTCCATAGCTAAATTTATTTTTAAGTCTCATCTTTGTCTAAGAAGCACAAACCTCTGCAGTGAATAGAACTTCTTCATTCACAAAGGTCAGAAAGATGCATTCTAACTTCCAACCTACCACTTCTTGATTTTAGATCAAGATGATCACAATCTGAGTTCATACTTGGATATCCAGATCCTATAGTGATGACAGCCACTGGGGAAAAACCCCTTTATGAATTCACATTAGATTAAAACAACTGAGGGTATTGGTTAATTAAGTTTCTTTGATAAGCAAAGTTGTTATTATAGGGCAACAACCTGTAAATAACCAGAGAGCTCTTTCATGTTTTTCAAAGCATTTTTACAAACATAATAGTGGATGCCAACAAAAAGCTATCAGTTTTGGTCTCAGTTCTTGACTAAGTTGCTTGTAACTGCATTGAGTGCTACCTTGGCCTTGCAATGTAATTCCCCAAGTCAATTCTCTATCAAAAAGGGATAAGTTCCTGTGCCTGACTATGGCTGTTTATACGCCCTGTATGCCCAGTCCCAAAAAATATGAACACATGCCTGATGTCAGTCCTGTAAGTGAGGTTATTCACCTCTTTACAGTCAAGCATAGGCTGAAGTCATGGTCTGAGCAAAAACTCATTATCCTAAAAATTATGTAACAAGAACTCTAATCTTTTATCATGATTTTTATTTAGGCAGCTGAGTTGGTAACCAGTGAGTTCTTTGAACAAGGAGACAGAGAAAGATCTGAACTCAAACTCACCCCTTCAGTAAGTTTTTTATCATTTCTGAAACGTTTACTAACTTGAATAGAGTAAGAAAATATCATTGGGCTCACTCAAAAAATGAACTGTATTTTGTACATAAAGAGAAAACCTAGAATAAATAAAAGCTCTGTCCAAAAAGGATGTGCATTTATAGCCACATATAAAAGCTTTCATGTCAACTTTTGCCCTTTCACAGTCTTTGAGCCCTTTTACCTGTTTTCTGCATCTCTTGCTAAGGTTATCCTGTCAGTGAATTTTCTAAGCAACAGGTGTTGGGTTTAATGCACAGAATTGAACTAAAAACTCATAGCTACCTATGGAAATCAAAATTTTCAGATTTACTTTATGTTGCAGCTGTATATCTGTGTTATTTGAAATGCATTTCTGTAAGTATACAGGTAAATGAAGTACTGTGATTGAAGGGATAAATTGGAATTGAGTGGAATATAGGCCGAGGGTACAAAGTGTCAAACATGAACTAGGAAAGTTTCATAAAGATTTTCACTGAACAATTAGAAGAGAAAGCCTTATCCAGGTTGAATAATTCAAAATGTTGCACGGCCATTAGCTAGAGGCAACAAGAGATGGTTAACAGAAAGTATTCTAAAGAATTTAACCGGGAAGAAGAGAGCCAGCCCAGATCCATCACTTTTGCTGAGCTGCAAAACCCTATGTGAGAAAAGAGAAAATTTTACTCAAAGGTATCTGCTTTACATTCCTACAGGAGGTTACTTACCAGCTCATCTCCAACTGTGGAGGATTTATTTTACACTACAGAATTATAAAACACAAACACATTCAGCCTAAAATTTTCAAAACAATTTAAAATAAACAGTTTCTTTTTCATGCTAGGCAAAGCAGTAGGAAGACAGCTGCAAAGATTGATTATGGTTTACAAAGTGTTCTGGTTGTGAGAATTTGATCATAGCTGGAAAGTGCTGGATGATGTGTCTGTAAAATACTCCAGTGTAATTAAAGCATGACAGTTTGGTCTCCTTCTCAATTCAGGCCATTTTTGATCGGAACAGGAAACATGAACTACCCAGGCTGCAGCTCGAGTGGATTGATAGCATCTGCATGCCACTGTATGAGGTAATTTTGACTTAACTGCTCCTGTAGAGTCCAGAGAAGATTGTTCTTGTCTCTCTAGGGAAAAAGAGTTAGCCTTCAGAGCAGCCTTGAAGGCTGTCTGAACTCTTTATCTTACTTTGACTTTGCCAAAAGTTGAAATTCCATGCAGAAGTCTTCAGATTCCCTGAAGGTAGTAATGTCCATAACCATAATTCCGCTCTAAGTTATAAAATAAAGTAAACAATTGCCCTATAAGCTTATGTTTGTGGCAAACTGATTCTCATCATGGTGAGGTATGGAGTGCTGTACAGAGATGAGCCAGAGGGACAGTCTCATAAGGTGCTTCAAACTTGTCCAAATCTGTGTGACCTAAAGGGAAACTCAAGCCTGAGCCTTTGCACTTCCTTCTGGCACCTTCCCAAACTGCTAATGTGCACTCTAGGCCAAGTCTTTAGGGTCAGTGACAAACAATTTGTTGTTTAACCTGTGCTGTTTAACTCAGTTTACTCTTTTAATGATGCTTCCACACAGAACCACAAAGTGTGCCGGGGTGCTTGGCACATGGTGTGTAAATGCCCAAGTACTCCTTTATTAAGGCTAGAGATAACCACAGAATCATTAAGGTTGGAAAAGATCTCTAAGATCATTCAGTCCAACCATTAATCTGACATTGCCAGGTCCACACCAAACCCTGAGCACCACATCTACAGGTTTGTTGAACACTTTCAGGGACGGTGATTCCACCACTCCCCTGGGCAGCCTGTTCCAATGCTTGACCACCATTTCACGAAAAATTTTCTCCTATCAGAACAATGCTTCTGCCTTTTTGGATTAAACAGCTTCAGGATTAGACTGACACCACACAGACTGCCTTATACCACCAAAGACTGACTGGCCACTGATATCTGAGGAAACAGGAGGATGTTCTCATGCAGCATCTTCGGGGAACTGCGACAGGTTCTCCCTGTTCCCACTGCACCCCAGACTGCCTAAGACCTCAAAGCAATGAACGGGTCAGTGATGATGCACAGCAATAACAGCTCCCATGTTAACATTAAAATTATCAACTTGTGCCTGAATGTAGCTTCCCTACACACAAATAAATATGGATTGGCAGTTCCTTCCAGTTTATCGACCAGATATAAAACCAGTATCATACAATAAGGATATAAGAAGGCCAGTGTGCCCTCTCCCCTCTATACCTTGTGGCATCTGAGGCTGCCACCGTGGAAATAACGAAATGATGACCCAGCAGCAATGGCAATTCCTGTTGTGACACAGAGAGCAGACACTTGTGTAAGCAGCAAGCCAGGCTGCTGCTTTGCCAAGAGATCCTGTCCCTTTCTAAGGTCAGTCTTTGTCCTGATGAAATAAACTACAGCTACTGTTTTCAAACAATTAAGGCAATGCAAGCACGGAAGAAGAATATACACCTGTATTGTTTAAAAGACCAAGAACATTTTGGAAAATATGGGGGAGGGATGACGGACACTGATCTTGGACAGACACACTTTAAAAATAATGTTCCTTTCAATAAAATAGCTTATATTACACTAGAGTGCATATTATACCAGAATTCATTATTTCTAATAGCATCTGTAATCCAAAAATGTACAGTAAAGCAGGAAGAGCTGATAATCAGCCCATCCTCTGCATGAGGAAGCTACATCTGAGCACTAAAGCTCTGGTTAGTTAGCTCCATCTTAGCAGGAGACCTCTGGGGAATATATTCACATCTGATTTCCCTGCTTTCCACTGTGTTTGCATCATGCTGTGCAGCCATTAGCCTGCTGCTCAACAACTTAAAAAAGAGACACCATCAAACCTGGAAGTCATAGCAGCACCAGCCTTAGGGGTAAACAGAAAACTTGATGCTATAGTATCACACTGCAGGAGATTCTCTCTTCAGTGTGGAGCCAAGTTTTAATTTTCATATCCAGCTTAATCAAACTTCAATACACATATCCCATCAGCAGAATATTCAGGCATCGTAAATCCGCTGTTTAGGGCTGCCTGAATGCTACAGCTCTGGCCATATCCTAGATTTTGGGTTGGGGTTTTTTTTACATTCTTTAAAATTTTTTGCCATTGTAGTACATTGTCTACATGTACAGTACATGTGAGGAGAGAACAGGTTATATCATTACAAATGCAGTATGAAGAGATGCAGTGGCAGCTGATAAATCAGTAAAATAGTAGCAGTACTCCTATAGCTCACTACCACAGTACTTAGAAAAACCATGTTTGAAAAATCCCACAAACATTTGACACTTTTTTTCATACCAAAATTACAACATTAAACCATAGAGAATAAAATCAAGGATTTTGTATTTCTTTTTTTTCCATGCTAGTGATTAGAAATCCTGAATCCACGTGGGATTCTACAGCATCCAGAGCCCCAAAGGGAAAGCTGTGGGGAATCAGCCTGTCCCTACCAGTGCTGTGCTCTGTGTTATTTCACACACACACAGCAGAGATGATCCCAGAAACCACTGAATGCTGGCAGCTCCCATTAAAGTGTATGTGAGATGAGCAGAGCTCCCTGACATTGTCTTTGCACGAAGTAACTCCCAAGAGCAGGCTATTCCTGGCAGCTGGGGATGTCTGAAGTATGCAGAACTGAAGGAACTTCACAGCCCAAACTTCCAGGAGGGGTCTGATCCAATCCCAGTGCCTCTCACAGTACCAAAACAAAGTGTATCCTCTCTGCAGTCCAAGCTAATGAACCAGGCTACACCAGAGTGCCTATTGAGGAGTGGTTCATACTTAAAACAATATATAAACCTGGCAGCACATTTTAGTCATGGCTTTTCTAGCCTTACCATTTTCCTCTGTTCTGAAACCTCCTATTTGGCTCTACCTGCTCTGCTTTTTGCATTTCCTTAAGGTAGCTCAAGACAACTCACTTAGAGGTACAGTAGTTCTCCCAAGTAAAGGGTAATGAAGCCTCCTTTATTGGGAACAAGGATCACATCCCTCTGCTTACCTGGCTAGGACTGTTCCTGAGTCTGGCCCCTTTTTGTGAGAAGGCTTACAAGTGACTAGCAAATCCACAAGATCTATGCAACCTCCATTAGCAGTCCTGCCTGGCCGCCCCTTGGCATGCCACAAGAAAGAAGGTCAGTGATACACAAAATGTACTACCCCATGAGTTACTGTAAAGACTGAAGGTGGGTGTAGCTATATATATAAAAATAACAGTAATATCTGGAATTATGCACAGTTTTCCCATATCCAAGTGTCTAAATCTAAAACCTTAGTGCTTGCTCTGTAAACCTGACTCTGCTCCTGGCACTAAGTAAGCCATGGGTTTGGTCCCTTGCTCTCTCCCCTATCTGCTGCTCAGTGTAGGAATCAAGCCACCTCCAATTTCATATCTTAGTAATCAAATCCATTTCCTTCACACTATGATCAAAGTTCTCTGAAGATAAAAGCCTCCCAATTTTTTGTTCATTGCATTTTATTACACTTAGGACATTATAATTTTATTATTCACTTTTTTTTGTTACTGTAGTGATCCCAGATCAGAGTATTTTTACGTAACAGCGGAGCTTTTGCCTTGAGTAGCAGAACAGCAATCCATTTACACTGAATCTCAGATTTTAGGGGCTTTAGTTACACTTTACTGCATCACATTTGTTCTTCATTCAAAACTGACAGATAAGAAAAGCATTTATCAGTACAGATGAGAAACAAGCTTATTAGAATAATAATTTCTAAAGAAAAATGCACTTTTTTGAAACTGTAGAGTATTTCAAACTTACTAATGTAGCTCCAATATAAAGTAATCAATCCCTTGTTTTGTTAGAATATCCTATAAAGAGGAAGTATGTGCAACTAAAGCAGAAAATTTGAAGCATTCCACTGAAAACAAAACACTATGGCTTTGCTGACAGCTGTGTTCACACAGAGAAAGTATTCTGTACCTATTTTTATATGTTTGTGTAACAGGAAACAGAGTTTTGATTATTAAGACAAATTACCTCTCTGACCCTCCAGTAACGAGATGCTAAGAGTTTTAAAACTAACAGATTTCTCTTCTGGACTCTGTCATTTGTGTCTGCCTAAGACAGGCTCAGTCACAGATTCTTCCCAACTCAGATTAGATTTCTCTGTGGGGAGCACATAGAGTGGGAGAGTGAAGATCTTATTCTTTTAAATCATTATATTTCTCACAAACAACATCAAAGCTTCAGCGATTCACATCAAACAAAAGATGCTAACAGAAACCCAGCTCTGTTCAGGGCATTGTTAGGCAGAGACAGGAACGCTGTGAATAGCAGGGCCAAAGGCCATGCACTCTGCTTCTGGGCAGATAAATACATAGTCAGGTAGTCACTGACAATGACAGCAGCTATTTAAATTTAAGGGAGATGTCTTTGTGGAAGATAAAGAAGCTCATGGCTTTTACAACTTATGCGTGCCTGAGATTGCCCTGCTCACCTCTACCTTGGTGCTCCCTTGAACTGCTCCATTTTAGTGCTATTTTTAGAGCTATTCAAGATTTTCTTGGGTATTGAGAACTTCAAGCATATAATAGTATCCACAGAATTGAATTTGCATTACTCCATCCAGGATTCTAGGGGGAACCTGGGAAGAGCAGAAACATTCAGCTTAGCAAGTACTTTAAATGTTTTGAATGGATGTGGAGGGACAGATTCCTTCTTTATCACACTGTTTGGAGTACTTAGAAAGAAGTGTAATCACTCCGTCTGCAACTCCAAGAGCTTTGATATGCCTACCTTCCTACAGAAGATAATGTCTGGCCTTATAATAAATCTATTTGTTGACTATGATAACATAGCTGTAAACTTTGCTTGTAAACTTAGATGAAATGCACAGGGTAAATGGTAGAACCTCTACAAAGCACAGAAAAAATACAGTCATGTAACAGTCATGGCTTTCTGTGTTTTAACTTCTCTGGTTCAAGAGTTGACTTTGACACTTGAATTGGAAGTACATACACACACCATGATTTTTTATTTCCAAAGGTATATACTCTACTTGAAATTATTAGACAGGAGATTACCTCTCCTTTGCAGAGAACATTAAAAAGGTGTTCTTCAGCAATCATGCTTACACTGCTATATCCTTATGCAGCCCTTCCTCAGTTACCACTTCTATCCCTTTCCCTCCTTCAATTACAATTTTACAATTCAATGATGAAATACTGCATAAGAAATTTAGGGTTTGCACTGCTCCTCTGAGAAGCCCTGCCTGTCCAGGATGGCTGTGTGGGATGGCTTAGTCCTTACCCAGGCAAGAGGCACTGGATGCAGCCAAAACAATGACTGCTTCCTTCAGATGTTTCTGTTCTGTCTATACAATTAGAACCGAAAAACTTCTAAAATTATTTAGCCAAGAAGACTTTATCTGTATGAACATTCTGGAAATGGTTTTCTACCATTCACCCATACCTGGGATTGTTGATACAAAAGTCAGGGCACTGCTCTTATATTTTAAGGTAGCAACTAGTCAGTGGACAGGGAACTCACCAGCTGTTCACCATGGACATATATAGACTGTCCATGAAACATGTTCATAAGTTGTTAAGTGTTGTAAAAAAAAAAAAAAAAGGCAAAAATAATCAGGACTAAGCTGTTTGGAAAGAGCTGTTCAATGGAAGCAATTTGATCATCTCTGTGTGATTCTCATTTAAGCCAGCTTTTCCTCTGTAGCATGTTGAAGGAAGAGGAGGATAACTTTCAACAGATCCCAAAAAATTATAGATCTCATAAAGATGCACACTTTTGTCAGGGTTTATTTCTGATATTTGATTTGGACATAAGACAGTGAGAGATAAGGCATATATGCTTCCTGAGAGCACCTGGCTGACAAAGATTAGTAAGGCACATCAGCCCGAGATGCATTTTGTGATACCAGGGGCTGAGGCAGATCAAACAGATGTTGGCAGATCAAATTAGTCTCCTTCTCTGTTGAAATCCAGTGGGTAATATTATCCAAGGAAGAGCAGGTGCAACATATTCTGCCATGTTTGTGAGAAATTTGCTTCAGAGGAAACTTAATCAGGCCAATTGCCAGTGCTGGGGGGAACTTGATAGCTAAGGATTATGTTAGGAATAAGGGTTTGGCCCAGTGAAAAGAGATTTTTGGCACAGTAGAAGGATCCCTCTGTAGCCTTGAAGTAGGAATTTAAGTAGGTCCAGCACTTTCCTTGCTTTGTTTCTTGTCTACTAATGATGAATCTAAATGAGGCCACCCAGAATGAATTCTCTGGAACTTTCAGAAAACTCAGATACTATCCCTGTATTAAAACTTCCAGTAATGGAATAAGCATTACCAAATTATTTTTCTTACCTATTCCCCTTAATCTGAGAAGCTTTTGTCCACTACTTTCTTAGTAATAAAAAGGTTAAGAAGAGTTATATAAGAAAGAACAACCAGGAAAAAAAGAAAGAATTATTTTATTTGAAACTTCCATCTAAGTCCATCAATATTTCACAGTATAATATGGAAAAAGCATAGTTTTGGTGTTTTCAGAGCAAAGATTATTTTTGTCTGTGACTATCATGAACATATTTTTACAAAAGGTGCAAGGATCCTGATCCTCTTTTTCCGCTTCCCAAGAACAGGGAGGGTTTCGTTTTGCCTTTGAAAATTAGAACATTATTTTTGCTATGATTTTCATAACTTGGTGAGATTATTGATTCAACATTGTGTTACAGTCAACAATTTTCGGAATTTACAAGTTTCTCCAAAATGTTAATCAGAGGCAGCAGAAAGGAGTACTTTTTTTCCTTCAGACAAGAGTACTTCAGCTTACTTCTGAGTCATCTTATTCCAAAACAGTCTCAGCTGAAAGGGCAGTTCATCAACAAAGGTATTTGGGAGAAGACGGAAAAACAAACATGTCCCATTGACTTCAGTGAAGCTAAGCTTCACTAAAGGCTTTCACCCTAATCTGTGAGAAAAATTGAATTATTCATAATATTGTAGTTTTTGTTGTTGTTTTACTTAGAATTATCTGCCCAATGTGTTGTGAAGGACATGGCAGTCATGTATGGAAACATATATAAAGATCTGAGGAAGTAGATTGAAAAGTTGGCAGATAAGGTAGAAGAGACAGCCAATAGAGGGAACTCAAATTGTACAGCAAATCTGAAAGAAGATGAATGGATAATTTAACAGCCATTCAGTTTTCAAGAAAGACAAACCACAAACTACATTGCATCAGAAAAGGACTAGAAATGATGATGGATGAAACACTTCAAGTAAGTGTTTAACACAACAGAATCACAGCTGCCTGCAGAATTCCCAGCTGAGGGTAAATTCAAAGAACTCAATCGGCATATGAGACTGATATGATTTGAAGAATTTTTCAAAATCCATTTAATAGCAAGACAGAAGACATTGATCAGCTTCTTGGTTAAAATGTTGAAAGGAAAGGAGTTAGAAACATTCTGTCTCTCACATGCTCTAGATGTAGAATCAAAACCATAAACATCAGAGCTAAATAAGAAGTTGTTTATGAAATAATAACTCTTCCAAGCAAACCCTTGGTTTCATGAAATTGTAATGAACAACAGATGAATCCTTTGCAAGTGTAGCAATACATCAGTAGTTATTTCAGTTGGTCCCATTCCTTCAGAATCACTCTCCCTTTGGCAGCATAACACGTGTGATATTGGTCGGAGCACATTTTGCTACCAGGAGCTCTGTACATACTTTCCTCCCTGAGGTACCCAGCACATTTTACCAATGGTTATTCTTACTTCATAATGATCCCTCTGTAGTTTACTTCCAAAGGAGTACAGTATGATTCTTGCCAGTCTACCATCACCAGAAAGAAGCTAACATTAATTCACAGTGGAAGAAGAACAGAACATTGTGCATGTATTAGATCTCTTCCCAGCCATAACTGGCTTTCATCCACTAACAATTTTTAGAGAGAAGCTAATAGAAACTCTTGTTTTCTATAAGGGAAATTAGTAATATATTCATTTCATCTAATTACATCTTTAGGCATCAGAAAAAAATTCCCTGGCAGAAATGAAAAATAAGGAACTAATGCATTATGTACGTGATGACCTGGACCCTTCCTCATTAAGCCCTAAGAGGAATAAACAAACTCCCCTTCAACCACAAGGAGACTGCAATAATTTCTTTTTCATGAACTCAACTCCCTCAGAAATACTGCATTTTTTTGCAGAACATAATGATTAAACACAGTCCTGAATCAGTAGGGCAAATAATTAAGTCATATACACACACAGTCAAGGGTTCATTGAAGTTAATCCCTACGTCTTCTCTGTATCATTTTATCTTCTGTATTCTACTATGGAAGGTAGAATTTTAGCAATTTTTGGGGTTTAGTATATGGGCATATATACAGAAATACTTTTGGGTTTTCAAAACAACTTCCATCAAGTATTTGTATTATGAAGATAAAATCTGTGGATGACTGCAGCACAGGTTCCCTTTTATCTGAACTAATCTGAAGTTCAAGGACTTTAAGATGGATGGCTTGCCTTTGGCCTGTGTATTCTCATGTGAAAGCCACTTCAGCAAAACTCAGGGGTCCAATTCAGCTTTGCTGTAACTGGTCATGACTCTCTTGACTTCAACAATGCTTCATATGCTTACACCGAGTCTGAATTTATCCCCATGGCTTCTCGGTCACTGGTCCTCCCTTCCAACTAAGAAACTGCCTACATAATAAAAGTGATTCATTAGAAACCACTGGGTTCCAAAGTAGAGTGAACACTGAGACCTATAACTTTTTTATATGTGCTCAGTCATAAAAATGAATTTATATGGTCTTATTCCATAAACTCACTTTACAAATATTAGCCCCGCAACCATACTTTCATAGGCTGTAATCTTGTCAAAGCTCGTAAATTAAGCAAGGTCAGAATTGGTCAATATTTGGATGAGAATCTCTGGCAGGGAGAGGGAAAAAAGAAAAGTATATACTCTAGAAGTCTTGCAGTATTTGTAAGGTAGGACATATTGTGCTCCTCCTTAAAGAGATTTGGTACTAGTCTTAGAATACAACAAAATTTTGTATTTGCTTTTGCAATAGTTTAGCCTCTGACCACATCTGTGCTGCATCTTGGCAGTTTCAACAATATCTTTCCCCAGAGATGAAGGTGACGTAGCAGAAGAAGTCTTCTTCTCCCCACAGCCCACTTCAACCCAGGAAGTTGGTACTCAGAGGTACAAACAAATACAGTGCTCCCTATCACCCTCTCCCTGAAGAGGTTTATTTCTACTGCTACTTCTTCTGTGATCTACATGCTTTACCTACCAAAATATACATCTCTATACACAAGGGAAGGGAAAAAAAAAACCAAAAAACAAACCACTTCACTCTCCTTACCTTCTCCCATAACTTCCTCTGAGTATCTTAATGCTCTTCCCAATTTTGAGCTCTTCCTTCAGGCAGCTCTGCCCCTCTCCCAGGTGCAGACAGTGTAGTGCTGAAGTGCCTTTAACCTTTTCTTGTGCTGGAGGAGCTTATACATAAGAAGAGCTATAGCTTGGGAAAGAGGGCTGTGGGCAGAGTAGTACACAGTCCCAAAAGACATCTAAATTGAAGGTGCTAAGAAGACACTGCTGTACAGTAACTTTCTGACAAAGAGCTTAGTCACAC
>VXBQ01016507.1:27033-108937 GCA_013400175.1 Phainopepla nitens | reverse complement strand
CCCGGGTCAGCGGGAGCCGCGCCCGGGTGACCCTTGCGGCGGGGCCGGGCCGTGCTGCAGAGGGCGCTGCTGGCCGGGCTGGGCCGGGACCGCGGGCCGGCAGCGGCAACGGGAGCCGGAAGGGGAAAGGGCCGTGCCGCCGGCGCAGCGCCGCTCCCCACACCAAGGGGAGCGGAACCCCGCCCTGCCCAGCTCACGGTAGAGGTCCCTGCGTCGCACGGCTGGAGAAGGAACGGAGAAGGGAAGCCCCAACCGAGCGGTGAAAGGCAGCATCCCTGCTCCCTCGGGCCCGGCGCTGGCCTGCCCTCGGCTCTCCAGGAAATCCCTGCTGCCCTTTCCCCACGTTTAGGAACAAGGTCATGCACGGCCCAGCAGAAAGGCGCTTGTGCTGCCTCCGCATCAGCAGGGGGACGGCAAATTTTGGTGCCAGTGCCTTCAGCCCAGGGATGCAGGCAATGCCATGCACCGCCACAGCCTCCTGCTCGCCTCTAGCACGTTACGGGGACTGCACATTGGAGAGGAAGCTGCCATTAGGTAGCGCGGTCTGAGCTCTAGGCCGGTGTTTGTTCAGTCCCGTGCAGGCCTGACCTCCCCAGAGCGCCCGGCCGGGGCGGTGGCGCCGCGGGGAGCCGGGTCACACCCGGCAGCGCCGCCCGCCCGCCCGCCGCTGCCGAGCGCCCGCAGTTGTGTGCGAGGCGAGAGTCACCCTCCTTTGGAGACGGGCAGCCGGCACAGCTGCACCCGGCGTACCCGGGACCACTTCCCTTTTCTGCCTCTCAGCCTGCGCAAGAACGTGTCAGGGCTCCGGCGGGCGCGAAATGCTGGTAACGAGACTCGGTAGCAGTGAAACAGTCAACAAAATAGAAAGATGTTCGAGCGGGATGGCCTCTCTGGGAAGGGAGATGCGGGAGCTCTGCCCTCTGCCTTTGTGCTCAGTCCAGGGCAGAACGCATAGAGACGCCTCCCTGATCTTGTGAAATGCCTGCCAGCGAGCATGTGTAATGTACTGTGAAATTTTTGTGACTTGCTAGGTTATAAAGCTGGTTATAGGAGAATTTAATAAAAAAAGGAAACCAGTTTATCTCTTTCCTGATAATTTCTCTATGGCTTTAGGGTCTCATTCTAGCTTCTTCTCCATGTCTGGAGAGGTGATCCTAATATTCAGCATAAAATGTACAGATTCCCTGAAGGGAACTTGAAAGAAATTCTCTGCTTCAGATTCAAACCTGACAGTATATATCACATCAGGGGATCCCTTTTATCAGCAGGATATTCAGAAGGGATGAATGATTTACTCACATAATCTCTTCAACCTTTCACTTGCAGAGTCTGAGATAGAATTTATAGCATTTTTATCATTTGTGCCCAAAAAACCCCCAGTAAAATTCCGCTGTGAAATCTGAAACGCTACTCGCTGATTCTCTAGCTGATGAAATTTCAAAGAAACATGTTTTTTCTGTGATGGAGTAACAGCAGGCCTTTGCCTTGGCTTTGGTGTTTTCTCATGTTAGAAATCAGATAATTCCTCCCTAGGGAGACACATTAAATAGAAATCTCCCATCTTTTGCATTTGAAAACACTGAGGCTGTGTATTAATCTCCCATAATTTAAGACTGTACCATGTTTTATGGAATTATTTTCTCTGATTTCCATTTTTCAATTAGATGCATATTTACTCAAGAAACCTAAACAACCAATGCTTTCATTCTGAGTTTTAACTTAAGTAATTAGCCTTGCTTCTGGGTGATGAGGAAAGCGACTTACGTGACAACACTTGCTTAAATTTTTCTGCCATGAAATTACTGCAGAAATGTAAGCCAAAAAAAGGGCTGTGACATATTTCTCTTCCTAAAATATTTTTCCTGCCAGATATGTTCTCCCTTTTTCGCATGAAAATACAAGCTGGATTGAGTCCAGGTTGTCCATCCTGTTGTACCGATAGAGTGCTATCATATTTTTTATTCTTCTAAAGTTATTATTGAATTAAACTGGTGGAAATGAGCCCAGAATGAGAACGCAAAACAGATCATCATCTCATTTGCTAACACTGTCATTTTTTTTGTTGTTTGAACCCAGAACCATCAAGTCTTAATCTGGGCTGGTACAAATAAATATGTAATAAGGCCAATAACTGTTTATTTATTTGAACATAGGAGATTCCAGGGGCAGGAGGCAAATGAGCATGACTGGACTGGTAATCGACACATTGGAAACAACCAGAAGTACAAACCAGAGCTACAAAAACTGAGATTTCATTTTAGCTGTTGGTGAATGTGTGCTCGCCCCTTAGAAGGGGGTCACTGGCTCTGAGCTGATCTCCAGAAGGCTGCCTGCAAACAGGGATGCGTTTCTGGGAAGGACTTCTCGCCTCAGACCACATTTCTGTCGAGCCCGCAGGGGGCCCCTCAGCCCTACTTTTCTGCCTTAGGGAGCTCCTGCTCGAGCTGGGGGTTTGCTCAGTCCGGACACCGCTGACCGCCGCGAGGCAGGGTCCCCACCGAGGGCTAAATTATGCTCTCACTCACCGAGTGCAAGCCCCGGTACTTCCACGCGGTTCAGCAAAACAGAGTCAAATTTACACCCGCATAAGTGACAGCAGGATTTGGCCCTGTGGAGCAGGGTGTGAGGCCAGATCCTCCATGGGTATAAGTTAATTTGGCTCAGTTTGCACTTGCAGTGCCAAATTTACTTCTTTCCATTTAGTATGTGGCCAAAGGTCAATTTAAGAAAATATTTCACTGTCATGATTATTCCCATGAAATCCAAAGCAGTTTGTATTTGGCAGCCAATGTCACTTCCCATGCCTTAAGAAGCTAGCATTAATTCCCTGACACTGAACAAAGACAGATTCATTTACCCATTTTCCTGACTGCCATTTTCTTCACCTTGCATGTCTGAATCCCTGCAAACTGAAGGAGGAGCCTTCCTGGGCTCTACTGTAGCACTAACAATAACCTTATCTCCATTTGCTGAGGATTTGTGCTGGATTTCGTTCAGGGGGAGTTTTACTTTAAACCTGGGGAGTAAGCCTGGCAGCTTTGCCTCCCGAGGGCTCTTTGGTGCTGCATTTTCTCCCCGAGAGCCTGCCCGTTGTCATCAGAGGCGGGGATCTCAGGGAGGGCGATTGCACGGCTGCCGCTGTGTGTCAGCAGCCCTGCAGCTGAGCAGCCCTGGGGAGCAGCTGAGTGCTTGTGATACGGACCCTCCAGCACCTTCCCTCTCCCAGCATCCCGTGTATGCGGCAGAGCTCCCAGGGAGAAGCACTCTGCCATTTTTCGCATCTGAAATGAATCCCAGACTGGGAGCAGCCAAGCAGGAGCACTGACGGCAGCAAGGGCACTGGGATGGGATAAAATCTTTAAGGGCTGCAGGGGAGCCAGGGTGCACTTCTGTGCCTCCAAGGGACTGAGTTTTGGCTCTGCCTGCAAATGCAGTTGCAAAGAGCCACCCCCTTTCTTTTTCACAGAAATATTTCAGTCCATGACATGTAGCTAATATCCTCAGATGGATGCTGGCTTGCCTAGCTCCCCTGAAGCAATGAATATTTATACTAGCTAAGTATCAGCATACATTTCATATCCTTCTGATTATTGCTTACAGCTATTCCTGTTTGTTTTCCCATAGTACTCAGAAGGCTGAATACCTTTTTCATGCAGCATGTTTTCACCGTCATTTTTTCCCCTGTGGGTTTTTTCAGATTTACACATTTTGAGTTCCCATCACAACTTTGCATTAATTTAAACTGGGCAGTGGCAAAATAACCTAAAGTGCATTTGTCCCATCCTGACACACAAAAAAACATGTTACCCCTCTCTATTCCCTGCACCAAAAAAAAATCAAGCCAAATGATTCTGCACATCCATAGCAACAACATAGGTATGGAAATAGCAGGGTGGACCCTCCCATACCCTGGCCAGTGCTGCAGGATTTCTGTAAAATTTCCCATTTCTCAGGATATTAAGTTTGACTGCAAGGAAATCTAGACATCATGTAATCTCACTGCAGCTTTGGAGCTAATAAAGACACATAAAACATGCCACAGCCTGGAAGCGTGCTCAGAGGCACATGTGTAGGTTTTGAAATGAGGACAAGTACAGCACGGGTGCAAAGGGACACAAAGACCAAAGGAGGAAGAATCAAATATAGATAGAATAAGGAGGCACAGCCTGTTGGAAAAATACAAATTTTCATAAGCAGGGAAGGCCTACTCAGGTTTGGATCACACAGTTGCCACACTGTGGCAGCTCAGCCACTGGTGAGGTGTGTGTGCTCCCCTCCACTGTCCCCCAGAAGGGATAGCCCATGGCAGGGACACGCTCAGGGGTGCCCTGAGTAGGAAAAGGGCCCCCAGGGCAGTGAGCAGCAGCTCTTCTCCCTCCCCCAGGGATAGGGAAGTGGGACCTGAACCATGCAGGCACCAAGACTGGGTTCTGACCACAGAAGTGGCTTTTGAGGATCATCACACCCACTCTGCCATTTCGCTCATTAGCCCAAGGTCGGGGTGAAGCAACTGCAGATGAGGCAACTGAGCCCTCAGGCCGAGATCTGCATGGCATGTAGGCACCTGAGCTTCACTGTGTCAGCAGGAGGTTCCCAAATACCTGTGGGAATACCTGTGGGAGTGTGTGCCTTAGGCTACAGCATGCTGAGACACACCTCAGAGCGCACACCTGTGCTGGGGCCGCGTCGCTGCAAGCGCAAGGCTGCTCACCCTGTGCAGAGCAAGGAGCTGGCCAGGCTCTGGCTCCTGGGGCCAGGCAGCAGCATCCTGATGCCTGCAGAGCAACCCCTCACCTCCTGCTTTGGGCCTTGCCAATGGAATGCTGATCTTACTGGGCTGTTAGCAGTGCACTTTAAATGGCCCGGTTTTTTGTCCATCTTAAACCGTCTCTTCTTCAATCCTTCAGCTGTGGGTTTGAAAACAGGTGCTGTCATGAAACACAAATTGGGATTTCTTTATTCCTACACCTGTTCTGCTGTTACATGCAACACTAGAACCAACCTCACCAAATCCATGACCACGAATTTGTGGCAGCAAAGCATTGAGGCAAAACTCACAGGGATGAGGAGAAGCGTGGTTTCTATCACACAACCTACGCTCATAGCACACGAGAGCACTTCCTTACATGCTCAGGAAGCAAAAGATGGTCTCATCACACAGCTTGGGTGGAAATCCGAAGCTGAGATGGAACTGTATGCGAGACACAACACTTCCTGGTCATGGGCTGGTGGGAAGACACAGGGGTGAGAGGAGAACAAGCCTTGCAAGCCAGCAGGACAAAGTCCAGAGAATGGTACAGCCACCCTGGGTGGTTGGGATTTCCCTTGACTTTAGCAATGCTTGTACAACTTGTCCTGTCAGGACAGCCTACCGTACATATCTGGTCTCTGCAACCTTTTAATTGCTTCTGAGGATTTATCTTTTTAATTGGGACAGCTTTCATCATGCAGCAATGGACACCCACCTCAGTTTTTATAGGGCCATTACAGCAGAAGCTGACAGAGGTGTTGAGAAACCTCATGATTTTAAAAGAGTTTTGTAAGCTTTATACCTCAGAGTAGATTTTACATTTTCTGTGTTCATTTACATTAAATAATTTACATTAAATAAATTTGTTATCTGTTGCCTCAGCCTGTACTTGGTCACTGATAGGAGGTTCTTGTGTCCCTTCTCTCCAGGAGGAAATTCCCAGCTGAACACAGGCAATGATATGTTGGTGTAGATAAGAAAAATGGGTGTGGAGTGTATAATTCAGCTCTGAATCATGATGTCTTAAGGCTTTAGTGAGGAAATCTAATTGACACATATGAGTGTTCAGGAGTTAAAACCATGTGGTGGGGGCTGTCTGGTGATTTTGCAGAGCTGCTGGCAGGAGCCGGGCTGAGGGAAATCCCCCTGGTGATTTGTAGTTTTGGAGAAGGAGGACCAGAGCTGCTGAACTGCCAGGAATTTGATTTCTGGCCACAGCTGTTTATTCCATCTCATACTGTTCCCTCTCACAAGGCAAACCCACACCTTCTGAAGAGGCTATAACACGCACTGCTTATTTTTACCACATCACAGAAACATCTGACTTGGCTCTCCCCCTGTATTTTTAATGCTTGCCAGTTCTAACACTTCAGATATAAAACTTGCAGATCATCCTCTGCCTAGCTTTTAGGTTTCAGTTTGGTTTTTCCCTAGCAATGGGACATGCCCCAAAGTATTTGTGAGGAAAGCAACTCTCATCTTAAGAAACGAGAAGTCCTTGGCTCTGTATGATATATGCCCTAGTTAAAAGTAAACAATAACGTTCATATTTTCCTGTAGGTTGCATCAGAGCACTGGTCAACCATTCAGTAAGTAGCCCATATTTCTTATTGCAATTTATGGCCTTGAGATGGACAGGAGCTAATGCAAATGTCCCGGGCTTTTGTGAGGGATGGTGCAGGGCACATAATGGCTTTGTAGTTACAAATGCTGAGCAGATACACAGTTCACTGATCTGTTAAGCACTTTTGAGATCATGCAGTGTGTAAAAAAATACTATGTACTTGTAAATGTCAAGAGGAGTTACTGATATTTATAGAAAAGAAACTGTTTTACTACTTCCAGTTCTGTGGAACAAATATGCTGTGTACTTTAGGGTTCAGCTCCATCAGCCCAGTGGTTTCCGTGTGGATCAGATTTTTAAGGTCATAAATTGATTGAGGTGACCCCAGCAATTCAGCACCATGCCTGGGTCATTTAAAGCCCAAAGAAAGGCAAGTGACATTTAACAGTGGGAAAACAAGCAAAGCAAAGCAAAGGGAATATGGAGGTTTGTAATATGACAATAAAAACCAAGGCATGTGCATTTCATCAGTTGGATTTCATAAAGAGCTTGATCTTGCAAGCTTTCTTTTGCAAAATATGCATGGGCGTAGGAATTTAGCATAGAACGCCAAAGAACTCACTAACAGGACTTGCCAAACACAGAATCAAGGCAAGCAAGAAAAGAAGGGATCAACTCTAACAATAAACACAACATTCTGGAAATTAAAACTCTAATTTAATGCACCACATGGAAGGCTTTGCATTTTAATTTATCAGTTTCTTTTTAATTGACCTGATTAATTATTTCCACCTTGCCATTTGGCAGGTAGGTCACTGTTCTTTTTCGCAGCATTAATGAACTAATTCCGTTTTTCTCCTCTGTAATTAAAAGTGCTAGTTACAGAGACCACATTTATAAATTGGCTTGGTGCACAATAAAATTTACTCTTTATTAAAGAAAGTATAACATCATTTCCCGTGTCAAAAGGGATTTCTTTTCTTTGTATTTCTCTACCAGCAAAACCATGACTAGAAAAAAATCCCCTCAGCCCTGTACTTTTCAATCAGTAATAAAAATGAGTAAAATAAGATTAGCAGTGAACTCCTAAACATCCACAAGTCTCCCTTGGGCACACCACGCTCAAGCAGAGATGTGAAAACAATTGAAGGCTCACATTACCCATGTTTTATGTTCTAATCAAGGGCTCCCAGATCAGGTCAAAAAGCAGGACTCTGCAGGATCCCGCTGTGTCAGCCCAGTTGCTCGCTTTAAGAGAGGCTGGAGGAACATCAATGCTTGTTCACTGCAACCAGTACAAGTCCAACTCACAGGGGGGGGCTGATCTGGGGACTGCCACACCTTCAAAAGCTCATCTTAATCCTTAACTTACCCTCTCAAATTATTTTTCGTGCTTTTTCTGTATTTAAGTGTCATAACCCAGTGAGCTCACCTAATAGAGCCCAGTTCAGGTAGAGGCTGGATCTCACTGGTTGTACCAGCTAAAAACACACAGGATAAGACAGGAAAACTGGAAGAAGAAGCAGAGGGCATTGCATCGGAGTAGGGCTGGACAGATACTGCAAACAACTGCCTGAAAACATTTTTTTGTATTTCTAATGAATTCACTCCAGTCTGGCTGAAGGCTTTCTGTTTTCATGTTAGGCTCTTCTGTGTAGCAAATTTAGCTGTCCCAAAGACACCTAGAAATTGCATTTGAGAGTCAAGTCCACGGGTAAACCTGATATCAACACCTTCTGCCACCATTTCGACACCTTCTCATGTATGTTGTGGCAATGAAAATGCCTGAATTTGTCCAGAGAGTGGACAAAAACCTTTTTTAAAGATGTATATGATCTAGATGTAAGGTTAAAAAAAAAAAAAAAAAAGAAATGTTAAATCTGTTTCAGGAATGTGTCTACCAGTGAATTCTTGTGCATGTGAGAAAACACAAATGTTTTCTTATCTAATCTCTTGCCTTTCTCTAGTGCTCAGGGTAGCTATCACAGGCCTTGAAGAGGGGATGCAGACTGAAGGAGAATTGTAAGAGTGGCAGAGAAAAGAAAAGGAAAACCAAAGGGATAGGTTAAAGTCACGGGGTGCCAAAGAGAATTAGAAAAGGTACTGCTGCTGGCCTGGGAAAATAAGTATCCCAGTCCCCAAAATTACAGCTGCCTAAGGCCAAATGCGGCTGACAGCCCTTGTCCCTTTCTGCTCTGGTGTGTGCATCTGAAGCCCAGCTGTTCCAAAACACAGTTTTCTCTCTGCAGATTGCATTTTTTTCCCCCCACAAAGAAATAGGCAAATATTTAAACCTGCAAAACAGCCTTAGGACTCTGCGCATCTGGGAGAGTGAGATTAATTCAACAGGATTGTGAATAAAAATACAGCAACTGGTATTTCTAATTCCATTTCTCAGTGGAAAGCTTCTAGTAACAGCTAATAACTAAGTCATACTAATCAACTCGGTGACAAAACCTCTAAAGTATGTAATATAACATAGTTTCTGATTTTTTTTTTTTAATCGAAGCTACATGTTACAATCTCCTACTCTACAGTCATAAAACTTTATAGTCTTCTCTTTTGTCTACTGAGATTTCAGGTGTTTGACCACTGACTTCCACCCAAACAAAGTCTGTAGCAACAATAATGCTATCCATGTGCTGCAGTAAATGAGCATTTCAGCTTGGCTGGCAGTGACAGCTTTTACATACACAGGCAAGCAGAGTAGTCTGAATTCTGCCCTCTGCCTGTGTAACTTCACTGCAATGTTCATGGCTGTCAGTGGAGTTACTTCTGATTTACTTCAGTGCAACTGAGGAAAGAGTTTGACCCAGTTTGTCTATATTTATGGAAGGAAGCCTAGAGAACAGTGTCTGTTCTTGCTTAAAGTGCAGGAGGAATTCCAGCGCTGCTGAAGGAAAGCATGCAAGCCAAGGCTGCAGCCAGCAGCACTGTTGCTATGGCACACCATCCTCAGGATGTTCTTAAAATGCCTGGAAGTTTGGTACCTTGCCCACTGTACCTGGGGGACCAAGGCATGCTAAAGCATTTATGTTAAATGACTTTTCAATTCAACTTCGACCCAGAGGCACCTCTGGAGAGACTGGGTGGAGGAGGAGGAACAGCGGATGAAAATCTGAAACAATTAAAGCTGTTCCATGCTCCATAGTCCGTGAACTGCCTTGTGTCATGTTGAAGCCAGGAAAGTTTGGTAATAAAAACCACAGCAGTTCTATTAAATAAACTCTTAAGGCACAGGAATGTAACAAAACTAGGGAGTCACCTAAACTCATTACCTAGTCCAGACTGGCCAGCACTGCTGCAATGATAAACAGTAAGTACAAAAACCTGTAATTTATTTTCCATGACTTATCTTGCAAGAACGGTCAAGGGATCCTTCTAGCAAGCCGGGTCCCATTATCCATGGGGAAATTGTCACTTGCTAAGGTTCTACACTCTGGATTCCCTTCGGGTAGTAATGGACAGCAGTCACAGCACTCAGTGCCATTATGCATCATTGCAGCCCCTGCTAGCACAGATCCAGTCAAAGGCAGTACTAGCAGTACTTTCAATCAAATTATTTGAGGGGTTTGGAACCAGATTGTAAAAATTTGTTTAAGGTTAAAACTTTGTGCTCTGCCACTAGAAAATGTCCAAAAAACCTCCAAAAAACCATAAGAACCGAAAAGCAGAGCTAGATACTTTCATGGTAACAATGCAGAGAGAAGGAAAATGGAGCCAATCTGGAACTGCACTATTTGGATTCAGGTCTGCAAAGCTCTGACATCTGTTTTCTTGATTCAGTCCATGACAGGAAGAACTTGAACTCTAGAAAAAAGCTGCCTTAAAATCTGAGAAATATGTACCTTGAAATTTTTATTTAGATTTTACCACTACACTCCCAAGTTTACAAATTTCCTCAATTTTCTGGATTTACATTTGTTCTTTTCCACCAAGGGTTTCTTGGCAATATGAGGAGAGGAAGCCAGTGTCCTCCTTCTGCCATGTTATATTTGCATGCTTTACCTCCAAGTATCAGTTCTTACTATTCCCTAAACACCAGCAATGAGCAAAATGAGGGCCTGAAAGGATCGAAATAAAATTCTTCCATGTGGATCCACATACTCTGGAGTGGCTTTTCCCACTCTGTTTCTCCCTGCTGACTTCTGTGACAGCAGTGAGGCTCAGCCACAGCCAGCACCACCCCACCACCACCGACTCAGGAAACCCCACCTGAATTCTTACACATCTTCATGACCGAGCCAGTCTTGGACAGCTACAAAATCCACCCACAGCTTTTGCCTCCAAAATAGTTTCTCCTGACACTAGTTTTCCACTCCTCAGCTGTCACCACTCGCATTTTATTCCTGAGTTGTGGTGGGGTGGAGTCATCAAGCCAGGTGACAAAACAGTAAATGCCCACTCCAGAGCAGTAAGGGAGGTTTCCCTGTGTCCCAAATATCACTGAGTCTTCGTGTGCTAGTAATGTGATTGAGAACAGCCTCTGCTGCACTGAGCTCACCAAGGGATGCACGTAAAGGGAGAAGGGACAGCGCACAAGGCACCTCTTGAGAAAATGCCTCTCTTGATCCCAGTGGCCTTCATGGGCGGCCAGGAGCCAGAGAGGCAGCTGTCCATGGGTGTCCAGGCTCAGTAGGGACTCATAGGGTGTTAGGGTAGCATCTTTGCATGCTAATATCAAGCTCTGTAAAATCATTTCAGAAAGTTACTGGTGTAAATTTTCAGGTGCCCAGTTATTTTCATTTAGGGGTAGTTTATTTCAGTGCAATCCCAATCCAGAGAAAAAAAATAAATTGAGGTGTAAGAGTAATGCAAAAGGAGATTTAAAATATACAATTGTCTTTTCCCTGGAGCATTATCCCTTACAGCCTAGTAGTAAGAAAAATTAAAAAGCACCAATGGAAAATAAAAACAATGTGTCAGTGCACATCACATTTCTGTTGTTTCCAGATCTTCTGATCCCAATTAGTCTGCCTGCAAAACTATGGAGACCTCTTATGATTTTATTAATCAGAGCCATACTCACATCTGACTTGCTGTGCTCTGGTAAAAGCACACTGTGGTTTGGATGGGCAGCAGGTAATTAGGATCAGGATCCCTGCAGACAGATTTGAAGTTGCTTCTGGTAGCTTAGGGTTTTTCATAGAATTTCCTATTCCAAGACCTTCCAGTTCTCCTCAGACCGACAGTCAGAGTGTGGCTCTTAGGCAGGAATAAGGATTTTGGCTGAACAGGTTTTGTTCTGCTCTCAGATAAATCAGGAGAACCCACACCTTTTCATCCATCTTGTAACAGCAGCCAGGTACAGGCGGGACCTGAAACCAAACCCGGCTCTGTCTGAGGAGTCTGGCAAGAAACACTGAGCTACTTCGAGTCCCACACCAGGTGCTGGGGATGAGGGTCACTTTTTTTTGTTTGTTTGTTTGTTTGGTTGTCTGGTTTGGTTTTTTCCTTCACCCCCGTGGGCGGTTTCCCATCAGATTCATTAATCCAAGCACTGGGCCAGGCTGGAGCTGAGGGAAGAGGTGATCAGGAGGAGGTCAGGGAGGACCTGCCCTTTGTGCCCAAGACCACGCTGTAACTCAGCATGACAGGGAGGAGTCACATCAACAAGCACCACAGAAGAGAAGCTTTATGCTTGAGTGCAGTAGATACTAAAAAACTTTAAAGCAAGGAAATTAAAATCTTTAGACTCAGCATGGAAGCTGTTTAAGAAACTTGTTTGTGATCATGGAGAGCACAAAAAAAGAGGTGTTTTTTAGGGAGAGGAGGCAGAAAAGTATGGGGGAAAGCAATAAAATGGTTAAATTGCAAGATATTGTTCANTGCAGTAGATACTAAAAAACTTTAAAGCAAGGAAATTAAAATCTTTAGACTCAGCATGGAAGCTATTTAAGAAACTTGCAAAGACTCAGCTCCAGCTCAACTGAAGCCAGTAGAAAGGTAATATGAACTAGAACAAATAAAATGTTGGGGCATGAAAGTTTGAGAGTGATTATGAACAACCAATAATGAACAACATAAAATTAAATAACAAGAAATTCTTTTAGCAAATCAGCTGGTTTACCTGGGATTAGAAGCAGCATTTTGTAGTAAGGAGGCAGCAGATTTGCTACACAATTTCTTTACACTGGGGAAAATTTCAGAAACACCTACTGCAGCTGCAGCCTTACCCATGGCTAGGCTGAGAAGCTGTCAAAAGAGTGGTTAATAAAACTGAAGCACTAAACCACATGGGTGCAGGCAGGGAGGCAGGGGTTTGTAAAACTCTGCTCTGGCAAAAAAAGGCTGGGGTCTTTCCCCTGTGGTTCTTAGTGCTGCTGTAGTAAGTATGAGCACGTTTACTGGTGTGAAGTGGAAAGGTTGAGTGATGATGATTCACGTTAGGGTGAGATGATTCATATTAGCACTCTCTCGACAGCACTTCTATCCAGGAGAGAATAATTGCCATCCAGTATAGCTTTGGTGGTCCAGAAGCACACAAGTCTCCTTTCAAGAGTAAAGAACAGGGCCCATCAATGGGCAATCCACTGAACACTAAAAATCATCTAAAAAATTCTCCAGAATGGCATTGTAAGTAGTGAATCATAACACAGCTCACTCCTCACCTTTAGATAACCTGATCTCAACACCCAGTCTGGAAAAGAAACCTGGTTACAAGAAATCTTACATTTCTGCTTTTCCTAATTCTCTCTATAGATCTGGTAACAGTAGTTTATTGGTAAATTCATGTCAATGTAAGCTTGGCCACTGCATTGATCATACTGTTTAATGCATCTTGTATCTCCTAGACAGTATAGAAATAAAAATAATCACTTATCAGCAGTATTAAAAAAGCAATATGAATTCACAGATGATCGAAATCCTGCCAGACACAGGCACACAGGCATGCTCTGTATCCATTGTTGCTCTAATTTCAAATTAGATGAAATGAAGAAAAGGTGAAACAGACACAGAACATTTGGTCTCAATATCTGAAAAAAATAAGGGTTTCTGTATAATAACTTATGGTCCTCATACTTGCAGCATTGGGATTGAGGTGGCCACAAGGTGTGATTCAATTTGTTTTTTAATTCCGTTTGCTGTACTGTAAATGCAGGCACTGCTACGGGTCTCTGTAAAAATCAAAGGCTGGCGTGGGTAGGCAGGCGTGGGTAAAACATTCCCCTGGGATCTATAAATGTGGGGACTGGATTCAAAAAGTACTAAACAAGAAAGCTGTCAAGAAGAAGTGAGGGGGCAGGAAGAGAGAAAAAAACCTATCCCTTAAAATGACATAAATATTTAAGAGTAGGCAGCTTCTTTTCAGTTTCACTGAAATGGAAGGTCCAAAAATCTTGATGGTGGCGAGCACAACTGGACCCACACACATTCAGCTCTGAAAAGGAGGGTTCAGCTGTGGGCCATCAGCTTCCCTCCTTGCTACCTGACTCAGTGATAAAAGCAAGCAAAACCGAGCAGAGGGAGATTTTTTTTTTTTTAAATAACTTTATCTATTCAAGTACTCCAAGATTTTGAAGATATGCCAGCAGAAGAGGGGGCTTGAAAAGGGTCTCATGAATTGCAAATACCATGGGCGGCTTTAAAGTCATGACTGAAATCAGAGCAGAGAGGAGAGGACTGTAGGATTTTCCCATTTGGATCATTTGTCTGAGAAGAGCCAAAAGAGAAGTAAATCCCTCTGGGCTTGGAATTCACCCAAATGTTAAAGGATTTTTCCCTTATGTAGAAGATCAATGAGAATATTATCTTTAGCAGCAGGATGCTTTATGTGTAGGCCACACCAGAGAGGGTGTAAATCCAGCACTCAGCTGTAAATTGCCTCGAATTGATCACTCTGGGAAATTAAACTACAGAGCCAGGTGTGGGACCAAAGGTGACAGGAGTCCTTACCTTTACTGTCACTCTGTGTAGGGAGTACAGCTCAACAGCAAATCCCACAAAGCCTGTGCTCTGAAATAATTCATGAACTGTATCAGAAAAGAAGCTTAGCTTGTGCTTCTAGACCATTCTGGAGTTATTCTAGCTCTTTTATTTCATATAAAAATTGAGAATTAAATTTTAAAAAACCTACCTAAGAGGTAGGTTACACCTCTGCAGCCTTTGAGCTCAGAATAAGTCGCCTCCAGGTGGGTTTTGTCTTCTGAGGAGACATCTGCCAAAGGGCACTGTCATAACAAAACTGGCTTGAAGATCAACTGTTGCAAGTCTATTTACATTTACAGAGTTGCACTAAGGAGATGTCAACTACATCACTTAATTCCTGCCTGCCTGCCCTTACCACAGGTTACTGGAGCCAACCACAGTTTAAAACTTGATGCCAGGATGCAGCAAGCTGAAAGAAGCTGCTCATTAGTCAGTCTCTGCTCACTGTTGTTTAAACTGAGACAGAGCTGTTCTACAATACACAGATGCGAACTAGAAAATTCCTGAGGCAGCATGTGAAATCCTAGCATGCTGCTAATTCTGAAACACCTAAGCATCAAAGACTGAAATCAACTGGCACAGCCTTTTGAGAAAGCAGTTATAAATAGCACAAGAAAATGATGGTGAAAGACCAGTCCTTCTCATATGCAAGCTAGTTGGCCAAAACTACCACCATGGAAGGGAGGGCCAAAAAGGGCAATGGAGAATTCATTACTTAACAATGGATCACGCCAAATCATAGAGCTCTGTCATTCCAATTCTCCCTCAAAAATACACAAAACTGTCGTTTCTGGTACATCCAGCTCCACAGTGGTGTTCCTAACCCTAACATTCTCAGCAGAAATTGCTGCTACTCAAGATAGACATATTACTGAGAGGAATACCACCTACCTTGCAGTAAGACTTAATGAAAAATGTTAACTGTGAATCCTCCTGATTTGTTGAGCAATGCTGTGTTTTCATCAGCTAATCAAATTGAGCAAAGTCTTCTGTATTGGAATAAGCTAAATCATTACAATCGTATTTCAAATGCCCATGATTGTGTTTATGCCTCTCATGAGACACGCTGTCCACTCCATTAAAACTAACAACCTTTGTAGTTATGCATGCTAAAGTATCAGTAATCAAATCTCATGCTTCATGGTGTAAGATGATCACTAGAAGTGTCAGGAAGAAATTATTTCCTAAGAGATGGCACAGCAAGATGTGTTTGTTGCCTTTGAATCATCACACGTTGTCAGTAACAGCATACTCATGTGTTAGATCATCAATCCAACAATTTGTTATAGCAAATTCTATTTCCTGATGTTCAGCAAATCAGTCACTCCAAGACCGGCAAAATATAAATCTGCTTTCACTACAAAGTAACCAGCACTAAACGTTGAGATGGTGAGGAATGCAAGGCTACCTTCTATGCAAGTTTTAAAGTACTTGTAGAGCTGACTAAAATCTCCAGATTTAAGAATCTTCTCGAGTTTTCAGGCATCAAGATCTGGCTCTGAAATTTGCTGCTTGGTGCCAATCTCTCTTGGTGCCAATAGTATACTATTAACTTTTTGTGACAATCTCTATGGCTGAATTAATTTCACTTTGTCCCCTGTTTTTCTGATGATTCCTGGGGAAATTAAATGTAGCAGAACTGTCACTCTCATACCAGACTAACACTGTATAACAGCTGGAAGTAGACAGGGGGAGGATTGCTGACTCAATGGTATATTTCTTCACACTTCACATAAGCCTCATTTGCCACTGATGAGCTTTTGGTAACTACAGGAGTCAAGAGATAATCCATAGCTGATAGGATCCTTCCCAACAGATGAAGATATCAATAACAAAGATGCATGATTTTTTTGCAGTAATACAGATATTATTAATTCTATTGTAAGTCTGGAATTTTAAATTCATTAGTGAGTATTTCTAGAAGAGAACCAGAGCATTTGCTCTTTGGTAAATCTACCCCAGAAGTCTAGAAATTACCCTTACAAAACCATCAGATTTCTTAAATTTAACATAGATTGTTAATTCCTGGAAGTGCCTTCAGAAGCAGTGTTTTATGATCATCCTGGTGCTTCTTACTCTCACTGGCTGCTGTTCAAAACCACCTTGGCACCAGAGTTCTGGCCTAGCTGTAGCTTCACATCACCTGGCATCAGTAGCCTGGAAACAGTCCTTTGAGATAAATTACTACGGCACCAAATAGTGGCATAAAACTGGGCAATAAAATGTTTTCCATTCAATAAATAACTCTGATGCTGTGGAGCTTTGCTGTCCTCTCCTGCCAACTCCCCAGAAGCTGTCCATGCACAGTCAGCTCACGGCAGGCACCCTACAGAGCCTGAAAACACAACTGCCCTCCAAAAAAAGGTGCTCAAGCATTACTGCAGCAGCATAGCCCCATGTGGCTCTTCCTCTCTCAGACTTACATGAGATAGAAAGTACCTGTGGCTTGGTTTTCAGAAGATCCATGGAAAGGCTTCCAGTCCACCATTTCCCTTCCAGCTCACTGCCAGAACATCACACCCGCCTCCACACCCAGCTCTTGGCTCATGTCACCCCCCCATCCCCTGCACGAAGGGAAAGTCCTATTAACCTTTCCAGTTTCCTACCCTATTTTGGGTTGTGGGCAGGAAGCTGCCTCCTCATGTGTGCTGGGCTGTCTTGTCTGCAGTTTTACATTCTTTGCCACAACTAAGAAAACAAAAACCACAGGTTTGGTGTCACAAGGAAATGAACAGACGTAACCCAGGCTAAAGTCCATGAAGACAAAGAGCCCAGACATATTCGAGAGGGTTTGTCTCTGCAGAAACACCAGTGTTCTCTGTCTTTAGCAGCATTTCTCTGGGCTAGCTGGAGAGGCAGCTCTGCCTGGAGCCCGGTGTGCAGCCCCACACACCCACCCACGCCGGCGTATGGTGCCTACAGCTGCTGCTGGCTACCAGGGCCAGGGCCTGGCGAGGATTATCTGTAACTGCAAAGCCTTTCTGTCAGCCCACCCACGCTGGCCAGAGCTGGCAATTACCTTGTTTATACAAAATACCTTTTGATTAATGGGTAGAGAAATAAAAGCTGTAGCATATGTTGCTCTCCATAAAAAATCATATGTCTGTCAGGCTTACAGTGCATCTGGCCAGGAAGGGGGGGACAAAGATTTATTCTTCCTGCTATACCCTGTACCCCCTGTGTTTAAGTCTGATCTCCCTCCATCATTTCACTTATTACATTCTCGACTAGTTCAGCAGAGAAATCTAGGCATGGCCTCTGCAGCAAACCCCACCAGGTGTCAGAAAACATGAAGAAGGTGGGATGTGTTCATGCTGACAGACCAAGTGGTATATCTTCAGCAGAGAAGCACAGCTGGGACACCTGCTGGCAGTGGCTAATGAGGATTCCCAGAAAGGCATTATTTCACTCGCTCCTAGGGAAACTGAGGAGGTGGTTTTCTTGCTTGTTTATGAAATTCCTGCTTTATATGTGGGGCCCTGAACACTTGGTGCACACAAGCATTGAAAGGCATTGTTGCCATCTCTGCTTCATGAGGCTCTGTCATGCCAGTTGTACTGGCAGCCAAAATCACACACCTGGTGTTCACACACACTGACCTGGCAGCTCTGGCTGCCTGGAGAAAGCAGACAGCAGCCCTCACCTCACTGTGTCCTGAGGGAAGGCTCTCTGTGGTGCCACCACTGCTGAACCCACACCTCAGAGGGGGACCTGGCACTGCGACTCGTTCAGTCTTAGCTATCTTATTTTCAAGCCCCCTTTGAAGAGGTCGTGGTTTAATACTTCCAAGAGTACATCCAAATTAGTATTTTCTAATTGCATCTGATTAGTTGTGAGGTACAAACAGCAGTGCTGGACATGTGATAGCACAACAAACCAAGACTTGTCCTAGGACCTGGTGGAGAGGGTGAAGTCACAGGTCCCAGCCCATCTGTGTAAACCAAACAAGATGGTTTTTGTGTGCTCCCTTCTTTCAAGGGAAGGGAGAAGCAGCACTCTCAAGGAGACCCAGCCAATTACCACACCAACCCCAATAAGCAGACCAGCTCGAGGAAGAAATAGGGTCAGCTGCATGGGGCAGTGTCAGATCTGCGGAGAGATGACCACAAGTCTTCTTTTCCCCAGGTCAGACAGCTGTGACAAAAGAGGAGGGCTCAGTGCAGGCAAGAGTGCAGGACCCAGGAGAGAAAGCTCAGTGCTTCATCATTATTCACACTTTTCTCATGCACCTCTTTGCTGTGAGTAGACTGTAATAATAATTTCTATGGCATCCTCAGAAGATCTCAGAAAAAAAATTCTCTTTCCCACATCCCCTGCACTCCATCCCCAAATAAATCAAGGGGATCTAATAAAATGTATTATCTCTCTGCAGATTTTATCCCAGTTGTAAATAATACATCAGGCCAGATTCTCAGCTGGCATATATTTTGGGTCACTGAATCGAAGCTCAGGAGAATTGCACTGATCTGGCCTTTTGTCTATCATGCAGATTAATGGAGGGATGGGGCTCTAAAACAGTGTCTGCAGCCAGACCACAATTTCAGGCACTTCCTTGCCAGTTCCTTGTGCTGGGGGCCATGGACCACAGAAAGTTACAGTGAAGATCAGAACGAAGTGCAAATGTATGGACACATTAATTTTTGAGCAAATCCTTACAATGAATAGAAGAAGCCCAAGAAGGAAAAGAGTTCAGTCTACTAGCATTAACAATTCAAACACACAACAAAGTTAGGATCAGAATGATTGTGCCTGCTCCCTAATGGAACACATTTATCAGCAAACCCCTGGCAATGCTGCTTCAAGACTCCACAGGGCTGCATTTTGCATGGAAGAAGTCCTGCTAAACTTCTCAGCCTGGCAGAGCAGAAAAGAGAGCGAAAACAATGGGACACGTGAAACAAAACAACAAATGAACACGTGTTCAAGCTGTATTGTAGAAAGAAGGAAGCAAAGCCCCAAAGCAAACCCTAAGGTGCTCCAGGGCACAGGATTGCTCTGCCAGGGCCCATGAATGCCCTGTAATTGTAACCCAGCACCCACAGAAAGAATTACGGTTTTCTGTAAAGCAACATGAAAACCTACTAAGCTGAGCAAACCACCAAAAGGTAAATCAGAGTAGCTGATAGAACTCAATTATTAAAAAAAAAAAAAAAAAAAAAGATGTAATATGAAGAAAGGAAAGCATCCCAAAATTTTGCAATGGTCAGCCTGGAAAAACCCATGGATTCAGCCACTTATTACTACTTTAGCTGCACGACTTGGATCTGTGCTTTTGTATGGGAAGGGAAATATTCCATCACAGGAAATCTCCTTTTGAGGGCTGTGAGCCTTCTTGGCAGCGAGAGCCCAGTGTGGGAGAGACCAGAACAAACCCAGAAGCGACTATGGTGAAACTGAAGGACTCCTCGGCAGAGGTGACATCCTCTGTCACTCGGAACGCAACAGGCTAGTTCTTCTTTCCAACTGCAGCCTTTTCCCAGGTTTTTTCTATCATCATCCCTTCAGTGTGGCTGCCTTGCTTCTTGTGGTTGCACCTTTAATTCTTCCCTCAGCCAGTGACTAAAAGATGGCCCTGAACTGCAATGTTTGTACAAAGACTTCGAATGTCTTGGAGTTTGGAATCTTTGGAGCAGATCCTTTGGCTAAGTCTGTGAGAGAGATAAAGATACCTGTCAAAAGAGGAGCCAGTGAATTTCTGTTTATAGCAAACTGCCCTGTGTGGGCTCAATTCACAAATCAGAGTTTGTCAGGGACAGTTCATTACTCACAACTGGGCTAGGGGCCCACCAAACATCTGAGGAGCTGCTGGCCTTTAGTAAGGCCATTAAAAACAAAAAGCAGTAATAAATACTGTTGTTATGCCTCCAGAAAGCCCAAAGGTTAAATGAACTGGGAATCGTCCTGTCTGCCTAGAGTTCCTCCTGATCACAAAGGCCTCTCTAACAGAACTGACTGAAGCTGGCACTTTTCTAGGGTACACTGGCATAAGCAGTGATCAGGCTGCTCAGTTTTTTCCTATGAGATGTTATGATTGCTATATAGTAGGCAAGTAATGAAAAAAAAAGATAAGGACTTTGAAAGGCATATATTAAAAAACCCAAATAAACAACAAAATAAAAAAAAAATCACCAGCTTGCTAATTGTCTTTAAAAGTTTTGTGTTAAGAATCTTAAACCCATTTCAGAAAACTGAGATAACATTTTACAAATCTTTGACTGCTGCATGGTGGCAATAGAAAATGCTTTTTAAGACCAGAGAAGTCCATCAACTCTGAGTAAATACTCCATTACCCAGTTGTTGTTCAGCATCTTTCCTCTTAGCAATCAAACCTGCAGCACCTGGCTTTAAGTGGGACTAAACTTTCTCTGAAGTCATAAGATGATCTTTGAGCTAGAGTTAAATAAAGATGTACTGTATTTTCAGGCTGCTGTTGGCCAGCACTGGAGAAGGCAGAGGACAGGGACTCACTCATCCATCATGTCATTCCAGCATGGCTGGCAGGAGACAGCTGCAGCTTTATCAGTCAGGGAGTGCTGAGCTCCAGTGCTAGGGAATGGGCTTGCTTGCTCTGCCAGTGAGCCTTGAGACAGCTTTTCCTGTAGCTCCAATTGATAAAAAAAAAAGTTGGAGTTTTTCTAAAAGCAGCTCAGGAAGCAAACAGGCCAACAGACACTGCTCAATGTATTGAAGTATGTTGGTGTCTATTGTGATTCTGGTGTATATCATTTGTTTCTTTATTTTTAAGGAAAGAAAAGAGGTTAAAAAATAAACAGCAGTAAAACATAAGTATTGCCAGTCTTTTCACAATAGATTTGTATCACATAACAGAGCTCACACCTTTTATTCTTGCTGAGCTTTGGTCAGCACTCTTCTCTGAAAGCAGTCATTTTACATAGCAGTTAATCTCGATCACACTCATGGCTGCTTAGATAGTTTCAAATTTGATTTAAAAAAGAATAAAATCCAGCTACAGATCTCCCACGGGTAGAAATATGTTAGGCAATTTTTTACACATTGTTTTACAAGCGGGTTTGCTGGTCTGAATTAAAATGAAATAAAAGGGGGAGGTGGGGAAATTTTCCACCTCAGAAATGTGTTTCAATTTTGGAGCTATCCATGAGGTACATTTTGATCCCAAAGTTTCCTAGTCTCAGAGCTACCAGTCTGTTTTTTAGCAGGGGATATAAATCACAGCTGAAGTGCAGCTCTGTGCCAAAAGAACTTCCCATCTGAGAAACAAATACACAACCCAAACTGGTTGTTCCTGGCAGCATGGACTTTCTGCAGAGAAGGGCAATGAAGCAGGTGAAGGATGTGGAGAACAAGTCCTGTGAGGAGCAGCTGAGGGAGTTGGGGTTCCTTAGCCTGGAGGAGGCTCAGGGATGACCTTACCAGTCTCTACAACTCCCTGGAAGGAGGCTGTAGCCAGGTGAGGGTCAGGCTGTTCTCCCAGGCAAACAGCCACGGGACACAGGCTTCAGCTGTGGGAGGTTCAGGCTGAGCATTAGGAAGAAGTGCTTCACCTGTTGGTGGTTAGGAAGTGGAATGGGCTGCCCTGGAAGGTGGTCGAGTCACTGCAGCTGGAGTGTGTAAAGACTGGATGTGGCACTCAGTGCCACGGTGTAGTTGACAGAGTGGTGTTTGGCCGTAGGTTGGACTCAATCTCAGAGGTCTTTTCCAACCTCACTGATTCTGCAGTTCTGTAATACTGTGCCAGGCAGAGAGTTTGCTGGTGTCCCCCAGTTTTGCTAGCATTTATACTTCCTGGGCAAACACTTTGAAGAGCTGAACACTTCTGTGTGGCTGTGCTCACCAGGGCACTCGGCTCTGTGCAGCTGGGTTCACGTGCTGACTTTGTGAGTGCCCCTCTCCCTGCAGACCCCACCCTCACAGCCACTGTCACCTCAGATGCACCTTTAGCAACAGAGCTGCACAGTCCAAAGTACCCTAATTCCAAGCTTAGTTAGATTCCCAAACCGTATATTCCAGTCCAAAATCTTACCCAGTGTACATTTGTACTATTTTTCTTCAGCTGTCTCAAGGGATTTGTCAAATGTATATCGAAATTTCTTGGTCTCCTAAGAGAATCAAGTATATGGCACACTTGGAGATCAATATATTTAAATCAGATTTAGTGAGCTAAAATTTGATATAATTGGCTTTCCACCTTTTTTTTCTCATATGGTATGATCATTGGCATCTGTCTTAGCTTTTAATCTGTTTAAAACATTATTGGCATAGTCATATGAGGTAAGTAAATATTTTTTTCATGAGCCTATAAAACATTATTAGTTTATTTTTTCATCATGTCAGGTTGGATAAGTATCTCACGGTGCCTGTACATCTTCATGAGGATTTTATTATTTATTTTGATTTAGACTAAACTAAAATGAAGACCTGTGCCAAAGCCCTGAGCTTTTTTGACAGTCTTTAAAATATACAGTAATAAAATTGAATTAACAGCCTCCCTCAGTGATTTCCAGATGGTAATACATTGGTAAGAGCAGAGAAACCACAAGAGCTTTAGCCTCCTCTGTTCTGCCCCAGCATTACAGCCCACAAATCCTTTGCATCTCTCCCATTCCAAAGTACAAGGGCCAGAGGGCAGTGGCAATGGGGCAAGTAAGAATGGATCCAGTCATCAAAATAATAACCTTGCCCATTCTGAAATGTCAGAGGAGAACATGAGCTTTGTAGGTCAGTGCTGGGCTTTGCAATTTTTGAGAAACAATTTTCTGAAGCAATTTTTCTATTCCACCCAGACAACTTCTCCTTTTGCACCCATGGCAAACACAACATCCTTTTTGGGTATGAGATGCATCCTGCCCACTTACACAGCTGCTCCTCCCTATCCTCCCCCTTTCCTCCAGAACACACTGCAAAATGCTCTTTTACAGGAGTTACAGTTTCTTCAATGCAAAGATAATACATTGGGAAGAATCCAGAAAGGCAACGAGGGTTCCCCCCTTACCCCAGCAAGAAGGGAGCAAGAGGGAAGAATTCTCCTTCAGTGAAGTTAAGCAATACATATCCATGATATCAACAGGTAAAGCAAGTCAATAGAATCCAAATCACTCCTGCTACAATCAATTGCTGTTGAAGTGCAGAGAAACTGTGCTCTGGACACTGTTATTATTTATTATTTGATTAACTAACTGTTAAATAGCCCCAGTGCCAGCAGACAGCATCCTTGCCCATGCAGTTATCCCTTTTTTCCTCTTGCCACCATGCCACGTGCAGAACACCTGGAGGGGGCTGGGCCACCACCAATCTGCAGGACAGAGGTGGAGATCCCACAGCTGAGGCAGCTGCCTCCTCTGGAGGGCTGGGGAGGCCTGGGAGGTGTGGGACACTTGGCTCAAGGCTTCCTTCCCTGGGGTAAAATAAGGAGACTGCTGGGCTACCCTGCATTGCATTGGTGCCAGGTGGTGGCAGACCAAGGAGCTGTAACGAGCTATGTGGTTTCCCTTTTCCACTATAATTCCCCTCTTTCTCCATGGCATCCCAAAAGTGAAAGTCATCAAATGCATAAGCCACCAGCACAGTTGGAAAAACACTGGTATGCAACTTCAGTAAATATAACTCAGTTGTACCAATAAAATTGAAAACAGAGAAATTACATTAAACGAATGTACATTATTTTAAATTGCAATTTTTATATGTTCACTTTTATTGCCTCACTCTTTAAAATAAATCCAGGACCTGATTTACTTTAATAAAAGTTTAATTTCACATCTTGGTTTCAGTTCTGTACTCTTAATTTATTCTATGGCCAACCTTCTGACAGGAAAAGAGCTAGAGCAGCTGGGGAGTTTTACAGGCAGGTTATACTCAAGTCACTGTACTACAGTGGTTAAAAGCAAATTCAATTGTAGCTTTCACTGTAGGGAAATGATTTTGTCCTTCATTTTTTCATATGTATTGTTTCGAAAAAGTAGCAAATAGAAACGGAGCCATTTTTTACACCCGAAACTGCTAAACAAATGCATCAACATTTCACATTTCAAAGTCAACAGTTTGGCAGACAAGAGGCCAAACCCAGAATACATAATACACAAGTGATCCACAGCAGCACCAGAGAAGCCTCCTGCTTTCAGAAGCCTTGGCATACCAAGCAAAGTTTGAGTTATGCTTCTTTTAACAGATATTTGCCAAGTGATTTCAGAGCACAAAGGCAAATATCAATTACTCGCCTTGCTCCACAGCTGAGCAGTTGCTGACCTCAAGCTCATTCGACACACATTAGCAAAGCCGGGTTGGATACATGTGGGCTGGCCGCTGATAAACAAGGGCGCAACATGACTGGCTGAATGATATCAGAACCAATACAAGAGCACAGAAGGGAAGTTTCCTCTGTAAGCCACTGGAGACTCACAGGTCTCATGTTTAAAGCGCTGCCTCAGCACATCTGAGAGCCGAGCAGAGGCCAGGAGGTGCGCAGGACGCAGCCCGGGGAGGCTGGAGGCACACGCTCGGGCTCCCCTCTCCCCGGAGCGCCCGGCCCGGCTCTGCCAGCCCTGGAACGAGCAGTGCCCCCGTCCCTCCCTGACGCGGCTCCACCTGGCCCAGGGAGGGGAGCCCTCGCTGCTCTGCCATCGCCTCCGAGCCTCCTCAAGGCAGCCCGCCCAGCCAGCAGCGGCCCCACTACGGCCCTCCGTCCCCGACGCGCACTAGCCGTCGGCTGCAGGCCCCCGTGTTACTGCCAGCACGGGGCCGTGGAGGCAAAACAATCAGCAGCGCCCTGCCGAGCGTGTGCCCTTACCTGGCGGAGGAGTGGCGGCGGGCCCTGCCCTGAGGCCAGCAGCGCTGCTCGGTGGCGGGCCCCGGCTCCGGGCCCGCAGCCCCTCACACGGTGCCCGCAGCGGGGGAGGAATCGCCACCCGCCCCGCGCCTGGCACCGGGACACAGCTGAGACCTGGTGCTGTCGTTAGGGGTGGGCACCCATCGGTGGGAAACAGCCTGTCAAACTGCAGCGGTTTCTGAGCTCCTTCTCCTTTGTTCAGCCACCCCTGGCCAGAGCAAAGAGCTGTCCCGCGGTGGCTGCCAGGACGGGGCGCGGGGTGCGTGTGGCGGCGCCTGCCGTGACCAAGGCAGGTGGGATTTGCTCGGGCGCGGCTGGAAGCCGTGTGTAGGACAAAGCTGCCTCTCTCAGGACTAGAATACGCACAGCCAGAGCAAGAAAAGCATATTTGGAATAAAATGGCAGGAGTTTGCAGATGCAGAAAACGAGAACAGCCCTAAACTCTCCGTGTGTCAAACACCCACACAGCCCAGCCTGGTGGGAGATCAGCAAACCTCTGCTGTTTTCGGACGCGACTCCCCAGCCACCTTCCTGGGAAGTCGGCACACACAAACATCCTCTTTCTGAAGAGTTTATGTGCAAGCCATGAGCTAATCCCATCCCTCAGACTCACAGTAGAAGCACAACATCACACTTACGATGTGAGATGCCAAGATTCAACGTGGAACATGCGGCTCTGCACGCCGGGGGGAAGAGATGCAAGCACAACTGCTTCTGGACACTAGCCCTTGTGTTCATAAACCTGCTCAGCTCCCTCTCAGGGAATCTGCATTTAACTCCAGTGGTGGGTACTTGTGCTCTGGCTGCTGACACTCTTGTTCTTTGCTACAGTGTCGCTCTAATTGCCAGTTTATCACTGATGTGGCATTCACAAGGTTCCCTACCCAACCACTCACAGCTGGTTTTAACTTTGCTCTGACTGGTCTACAGCTGTAGCATATCAGCACATGGTTTTAAACAAAGAAAACTAAAGTGACCCTATTGCTCTTCTTTCTTTCTTTTTCTTTTTATTTTTTTGGGAAGGGAGACTCAGCAATGCTATGCTTTCTGCAATAGCAACAAGGATAATTTTGGTTTTAGTAGTGTAAATCATGCAGTGACAGAGGTGAGGAGGAAGGACCTAAAGCACTGAAGCATGGCTGAGCAGGCAGCCCACAAAGGCTCAGCTGTAAACACCTACTAGAGCCCCGATATGCACGGGAGCCTTACATGAACTACTGAAAAGAACAGGAAATAACATTATGTTTTATTTGTGTGTGCAGAGCAGCACACAGGTCTACAAAGAGATAGTGATTCCCTCTCATCAGCCTTAAAAAAGTACTAAATTGTAACCAAGGCAGCAGATTTGTTACCATCTGAAATTTATCATTTCTCTATAGCAACCAGGTCCCTTCTGCATGGCTGTTGCTGCCAGATGTTCATTTCACTGTAATTTAGCCATACACACAAGACAGTGGCTTGCACTGCCCTTGCTCTGTTTTCCTCATTAGCAATTCTCTTTGCTTCCTGGTCATGATTTCGTTAGCAGTAAGTCATGCAACAGCCAGGTGAAGTTGTACAAAGAAGTTTTTATTAAGCGTGCTGGTGGGCTGTGCTGCCTGCTGTAGCTTTGCAGAGGGACAGCCTCTATGTTCCAGGGTGTGGTGCTAAACCTCTGCACTGCACAGGAGTAAGGACCTTCCTGAGAGCCTTTCTCCACTGCCCCTTGGGCAGCTGTCACTCATCTCCTCCGTCTAAAACAGTGAACCTGGCTCCCTCAGCCACATGCTGGGTAACAACACGGACGTGTGACACCCTTGTAAAGCTGCAGTGACACCCTCCAACATCTTTTCTCTTTGGCCTTGTCTCTCCCCAGTCCCTTTTCACAGCTTCTTTTTGTTCTCATTTTTAATGTTTTTAATGCTGTATTTAAAGGGATCTCGGCTCTTTAGGAGAAGGTTACCAATCACAATCTGTAACTTTGAGACACTTTTGCACTAATAAACTGAGCTCCTACACCATTTCAAGGAAGCCAGTGGCTTCTGTTCTTCATCTTCCTGCACTAGAATGTGCTAACCTGTAAAACTGAATACAACTGAGAATTTAGGCACAGCAGTTACAAGCCTGAACAGAGAAAGACAAAATCTTCATTTTTTAAATGAAAGTCTTAATTAAAAACAAACAAACAAACAAATAAAAACAACAGAAAGCTTGACTGAAAGAACAGTTTTGCCCTGTACTTGTAGAAGCAACAGTACCAAGAAGGTAAACTTGCCTTGCAGCTTGCCCACTTATCAAAGTACTGCATTCAGCTCACCCACATCTTGCTTTCTAACATTAGCCAGATTTACTTTCCTTAATAACCAGCTTTTATGGCCTCGTCCCTAGATGTATTTACCCAGCTGCTATGTATTTGCTAGGTGAGCGTGTGTGTCACTTCATGTTTCAGAAGGGTTTTTAAGCCTGGCCCCTGGGCAGCCAGGATTTCCTGCTCTGCGGCGGCAGGAACAGAGCGAGACAGGAAACGCTGCTGCTGCTGCCACGGGCTGCGAGGGGTAAGGTCAGCGGCTGGCTCTGTACCTTCTCATTACCACCACAGCCTCAGGACTCAGCCTAGTCAAGAACTGAACTTAACAAATTGCCCTTTTATGTTTTCAGTATTTGCCAACTTCATTTGAGTACATAACATCAGTGATATTCCTTGTTTTTAAAATACTCCCAGTATCGTGTGGCTGAGCCAGCAGTGACTGACGCAGTGGCAGTGCCGGATATCCACATGCTCAGTGTCCGTGTCACTCGTGGGAACAGAGCCAAGCCCTTCCAGCAGCCTGCAATGGGAGCAGCTGAATCACAACCCTGTCTGGAGACCATCCATTTTATACTTTGCTACATAGAAGCCTTGTGGGAAGTCAGCCACGCTCAGACAAGCCAAATGATATTGAACAGCAGAGTCGAGACGATCATTTTACATTCTTCATAATTTAGAGTTTCAAAGTATAATTTTTAAACAAAACCATTTTTCACTTACTTCCTAATTTGATCTCAAGTTTCAGAAGCATCAGCTTGAACTTTACATGATTAGAGTCACATCATCGAATTTTGTCCATCGTCTTTTAGCACACACATAAATCCACTGCTGTGGTCAACACTTCTGTTTTATCCTTTAGAAGGCTGCTATGATACTTTACAGTGCTACAACAAACACATTATTGTAAAAGGTGCTATGGTCCCCATTTTGCGGGGAGGCAATACTACTACATTACTGCTACCATGAAAGTGGGAACAGGCAGAGTGCTACTCAGATGTGAATGTTATACTGGAAATTCTGAACAGTCTGTTGAAACTTAGATTTATTCTGAATCAAAATGAAAGATTCATAAAGTTTCCCATAAAAAGATCAATGCTTTGTTTTTCCAAAGTGCAAAAACAAATTCATAAATGAAACATTTCACAGCATTTCAGTAAAGGTACATATTATTGCAATTTGTATTGTTAAATAGTGCAAATAACAGTACAATTTTAAATATCGTAGCCTCATTTTTGAAATGGAATCTTTACTTTCAAACTAACAGCACTAGTATTTTTCAGAGACAGCACAGCAAACATCTTTGAACAGTATTTTTGACCACCTCTGCCCTATGAGCAAAGCAGACCTTAAAGCTGATACTGAAAAAAGCAGCCACCTGCCAATTCTGGTCTCCATAGAGAGCCTGAGGAAAGACATCAATTTATGTTAAAGGTAATGTGGAATTCAAAGTCAGGGTTGGGACTATAAAACCATAAACAGTGTGCCTGTAGTATTTACACAGCTGTGAGTTCAGATCCAACTTTCTATAAAATTTATGTATTTCAAACAAAGAGAACACTGATGGGGTCTGGCTGTCATCCTGAGACAAGTATATCATCATCTAAAATCTCCCTCAAATTGAGACTCACTGAATACAAGTAAAAATACTGCATTTTAATTCTGTTAATAGAAGGAAAACTCAAATAAAATGCTTGATGACAAGGTCTCCTTCCTGTGAGCAAGCACACGAAAAAAATTGGATCATATTGAGCAATTGTCATAGCTCTACATGGTGAACCATGTCATTAGTTCTTCTGTCCCGTGCATACTATGACCTTTGCAGCAAGTTTTGTTTTGTGCAATGTGTTAAGACTGAATAACAGTGCTAACACGAGACAATGCAACATTTCTTTAAAGCAGCATGTGATTTCAGCTAGTTTCATTTAAAAGGCACAATGTCTTTATAGCAATGATGCAGATAACTGAGAAATATTGCTTCTGCTCACATGTGATGCATTGCTGCATGCAGAACTTTTAACAGATTCCAGGACCTGTAGCAAGGAGGTTTTACATGAGAGATGAGCACAGCAGCAGGAAATGATATACCTATGGAACAGCTTAATACAACAGGGCTTTGAAATATGGGGAAGCTAAATAAGACAAGGTCTGCTTCTGTATTATATTGAAAGAACTTTCAAATAGCAGCTGAACGTGGTCCCCATCCTGCCATCACCTAAGAGGTGAATTTCTGAACCAAATAGCCTGGTGTTGTTTTGCCCTTCCTTCCCTAAAATCCTCTCTTTCCTATTGTGCTCTACATGGGACACAAAAGCAGAGTTCCTGTTAGCATACATTTATAAATCCAGTCTCTCCCAGCAGGTGCCAAAGCTTCCCTAATAGTTTTCCTTAGGTAAGAGTTCATCACCAAATTAAAATTAAGCAATATGACAAGTTAGTAGAATATATTTGTTTAGTTTCATCACAAAAAACCACATACTAGTTTAGGCTGATTTTCTTTTTATTAATAATATAAGGTTCTGTAATCTCTTAACATTACAACTGAAGCTTTACAGTTAATCTCACACTAAAATGACAAACACTGTTTGGCTTTATTTGCAGAAAATTAAATTACAACCTTGATAAACATACATTTCCAAGACTGAGAAGCAATTTGTGGTTTCTAGATTTCAGTGCTAATGTATCCCTGCCTTTGAAATCGGTTTCAGTTAATTAACATTGCTACGGAAGAACTATTTGGCCTGGCCTCTGTTCACAGCTGTAAGGCAAAGATGACATCTCTAAGTTAACCAATATACTGTAAGTCAAATCAAGACCTGTTTTTCTTTGACTGTATGATTTAGATCCTGGATCAGCTGTTAACAGATTTGCCTCTTTTCCCTCCAAACTTTTATAAAGGTCTCTCTAATGTAAACATATTTTACAGTCAAGCCACAGTCACTCTCTGCACCTTTCCTCCTTCAAAGGGAGCAGAAGCTGTGTAATTGGAAGTCATTACAAGCTTAATTAAAACTGCTTGTAACTTATAGATGGCCAAAATAGTCAAGCAAATGCAGAAGTTGTGTTATGCATCAGCACTTATAATCTGCACGGATCAAACTCCATCTCTGAACAGGCTGCAGCTACAGGAAGTGAAGTCTGTAGAAAGAAAGTAGAGCATACAGAAGGAAGAGTGGTGGAAGACTACAGTATTAGAGAAAGTAAGATTTCATTTAAATGGTGAATGATCTCTACCTAGGTCTTCTGAACTTGCATTACATTTTTTTCTATTTTCATTAGCAGTGTGAAATTAAAGACAGTAATATGTTTCAACTAAGCTCTGACCAGTTCATAAGATAATATTTAGGAAGACAGCAATATTCATTACATTTGGAGTTAATCTTTTCCTCAGAGCTATTCAGTGATCCAGTGCTTTGGGACCCTTGTAGCCTGTTAGTTCACCTTCCCATAGGACAATTGACATAAAGCAAAAATCTACTGCATTTTAAATCACTTCCGAAGTCACCGGCAATTTAAAGGTTAGACAGTAAAAGGAGTTTTTACCTGTGTACTTCAAGTACAAAAAAAGGATGAGGAAACCATAGTCAGAAAATTAAAAAATGGGAAGGATGTCGTAGAGCTGTGCTGTACTTTAGTCAAAATCTTAAGAGATCAGTGTGACTAAGCTAAGACTACTTGTTCTACTCTTTGTGCTGTCATTCTGCAAAAAAGCTTCACATGCTTTCCTTCAGAACTAATTCTTCATAGTTACACAAACTTTCCTGGAGGCACATAAACAGCCTTCATGTATGCCAGCTCCTGACACAAGTCACCAGCAGGAGGCCAGCCGCGGCGTGTGCACAGTCACTCCCCACACACCTCTGTGCACCTAAGGAACACTTACACCACAGCGCCAAGGCTCCGCTCCGGCGGCACACTACACCTACTGCTTTGGTTACTGCTGAAATACCAACTCTGGGGACAAGAAAAAGAATAGATTTTTATACTGAAATGTTGTGAAATAAAGACCATTCAAAATAAATCCAGCTGCATTAAAAATAGCACGTGAACGTTCTGTCTTATGACCTGCACGTCATAAAAAAGTTTTCTTTAATTACCTTGACAGCATGCAGCTTAAAGTCATGGTTTGAGTGTCCATGTTTTTCAATCATTTGAATTGTAGCATTGAAATTAATCTTACAACAAGTTCAGAGTTGTCTGATATGCAGTATTTTTTCAAGCATTTTATACTCTTTTTGGTATATTACCAATACTGAAAGCTAATGAGAGAGAATTCTAAAATAGTTTAAAAACAAAAATGCAATTTATCATTTTCTCCTCGTTAAGGGCACTACCGATACAAAAGGTGTCCAAATAGACACTACAGAGCTGTGAAGCAGTTGACTAGAGACAGTGTCCTCAAAGATAGTCTGTATTTTTTCTATCTATGCATATACATTAATTATCAAAAAGTTGGATAATTTGCTTTAAGAAAGAACCCACCTTAAAAATGGATTATGAGTATTGACAAATATTTTGTTTATTTTACTGATTAAGATTCAAGTTTCAATGTAAAAATGCTTACTCTCACATGATACTAATCAAGAAAATATTTCATTTCCATAAAGTTCAATGGACAATTAAAATTGTGGCTACTTGTGAAGCAAATAAATGATTCATAAAGGCCATAGGAAACTGTACAAAACTTAATGGGAAATCTCACTTCCAGGATGACAGTAGGTTGTCCATTTAAGTGTTTTATTAAACTGTTGTGACTGTTTCAAAAGACAGTGCTGGGCAGTTTCATTTGAGTAACTGAAAAAGGTATTTTGCATCTGTGCAAAACAAACAACAGGAACAAAACCCATATACACTAAGACTGAAGTACAGATGAACACAAAACTTTGTTACAAACCTGTTTTCAACATACAGTGAGAAATGTCCATTGTACAAAACTTAGTGACTGACCTACAATTAATTTAAGATTATCCCAGCAATGCAAATACAACTCAGAACAGCTCAATTGTGTAAGATTTTCCAGTAGTACCACAGTGAGAGACTACCGAATTTTTAGTAGTTTGACTTACACTGTTTCTTTTGATGAAAGCCTACATTTATAGTCTAAGTATTTGCTGGTTACAAGTCTTTTACATACTTAATCCAGTACAGGGAGGCTCTCCTTGGTGTTCTCTCATCTGTCTCTTAGCAGCTTTCCTTTAGCAAGAGGCTGGGCTGTGCAGCTGCTTCTGTAGAAAACACTGTTGTCAGTCTTTGTCCGCCTTGTGGGGGGATGCTTTAAGTAAGAAACATCTGGCAGTATCCAGCACTGAAAATACTGTCAGCTGTGCTGCCCAGCCCAACCTGGAAACCCAAATTTGCAGTTCCTGGTTTGTACTTTGTGCCCAGTAGGTTGGAACATTGTTAAGTAAAAGTCCATAAACATTAACAGTGATGTTTACACTTTATTGGGGGAAGGGGGAAGGCAGTAGCAAAAATCAATGTAAGTTACTAGTTTTTAAAGTTTAGTCTATGTTATATTTGATTACTGGGATAACAATACAATGAAAGTGGAGGAATTTCAACTGTAATTTTTAATTTTTAGTACATAATTTGTGCAGGTCTTTATAAAAGATTTTTGTTTCCAAAGATGTTATTGGGGTCCACATATTCTTTAACAGATCTCAGCATTCCCAAGCCAACGTCAGAGATGCTCTCCTTCATCCAACGCTTCCGCAATTTGCCTACTGGAAAAACAAAAACAAACTGTTTCAATATATGGCAGGATTCTAGGAGCCAATCAATCTTGTGACCATGAATGAATAAACACTGTGTGATAAATGCTTTTATTCAAAAATGAGAAATGTTTTGCTTTATTTGATTTATTGAGCCCACCAGACTATCAAGCTCATTAAGCTCAGCATACTCCCAGAGGAAGACTGTGTTCCACACTGTCTACTTTCTTTAGAAACTATGAAATTTAGATGAAGCTTAGGCTGAAATCACATGTTCTATTAAGACAAGCAATCAGTAGTAAGTTTTAAAAAGCCACAAACTAATTTTAATTTGGGAACTGTAGAGGAGATTACTAAAAAGCAGAACCCCACATTTCTTGATTACTGTAAAGTGAAAACATAACTCAATAAAGCTTAAACCAGTGTTGGTTTAAATAGCAAAAAAATGTTTCTATGAAGAAGGCTTAATATTTCATTTAAAACTTCTGTGCTGGCTGGTAATTGCTCAATTCCATTACACAAGAGCTTTGTTTCCCATGTAAAGATGCTTTTCACAATATATATCAAATACCAACAAAGCTGAAACAATCTTTTAAGAACTCATTTCCCTAAATTCTCACAATAGTCCCGTTAAATGGCCGAGTGCTCACACGCTAATTAACCAAATCATCAACTCTGATTAACAGATCATTCCAAATGGAGGACATTTTTTTCATTAAACACATTCTAGCATTAAACTTGCCAGCCTGAAACACAATCCATTTGTCAGTATACTAAGACATAGTAAAGGTTTGAGAGACACAAGCTTTAAGAGTATCTGAAGCTAAAATCAAGCTATCTTTTGTGCCCTGTTTCAGGGTAACCATCAAACTGTCATCAGAATAATAAATTACAGGGACACCTCTGGAGAACAGAGTATATTTGTTTATACCTTAAGGAATACCAGCCAGTCACAATGCCAACAGAAAAAGCAAATAATGTGAGAGAGAATGAAATTTGCAGTTTGGTAGAGAACAACTATTAGCAGCATGTGTGTCGAGATCAAAGATCACAACTGAAGGACAAAAGAATTTGTCACGTGGTAGGAACTCTGGCTGCATTTTGCAGCCCCAGCTCAAGAAAGAATGCCCATCTGTGAATATACTGTCACTACAACGTGACTGTCCGAGCACGCTGATGTGGTTGAATTTTATCTGTTAAACCTTTAATGCCACTACAAAGCACCTGAATTGTGGATGTGGCTTGACCACTCCCTCAAGTCACTCACACTGGCTCTTACACAAACAGCTGAAGAACAGTCATTACTATTCTCAACTGTTATCTGTAATATAGTTTCAGTGAATGTGTTCCGTGGTTATGGATGTAATTGTCCTGAAAAGACTGCAAACAACTGCTCCAACAAGATGGAGCACATTAGAATCGCAGCAGGATGCCCAACAGCTAGCATGCCTGCCTTTTTTACACCTCCAGTAATAATGCAATTCCACAAGGAACTGAACTACTGTCTGAGCAGCACCAAACAGTCGTTGCATATTTAATGAAGTCGCTCACCAAGTGCTGGAAAACAGAAGGTGCTTGGAGTGCATCATTAGTTCTGTCAAAGTGATAATTTACACATCTATCTTGTCAAATTTTCTATGGTTTATACTTTTGCAATAATAAATCTAACATACATGTGATTAGTGAACTGGAAAGAAAAAAAGCTGTACTACAGTTACCAACAGTCCTTCACAAACATGCTCAACAAAAAGATTTTAACCCCTTGAAACCAGCAAGGTTGATTCCCTGCTCCTACTGTTCATGTCAATAAAATATACATGGAGTTTTCAACTACTCAAGTTTTCACATTAGAGTTAAAAAGCTTTGAAGCAATGTCTCCTAATTCTAAGCTGGTCCATGAGATAAAATGGAAAACAGACCAAGTGAAGGAAAGACTCTGTGAAAATGAGAGCAGCACTTAGAAAGGTCATTGATATATTGTTCCACTTCAGGTTAGTGCTGTGCTATACATTTTCTGGTCCTCCTCCGCAGGACAACTCGAATAGCTTCAAGGATGAGAAGAGAAAAAGAGGAAGAAAGTGCCATAATAGTAAAAGATGTTAGTGTGAACATAAAAATAATTCCAAGTAACAAAGTTGCTTACCTCCACTCTAAGTCTAGCTAAAGAACAGCTTCGTGCTCAAGGAAGCCCTAATTTCCCTAACAATAAGATCTCAGATAAACCTGATCTTATCACAGACTACAGAAAACCAACTTCCCATTTCTAGCCTAGAGAAAGTAGACTTTCCAATTTTAGCCTACATGACAGTATTTATCTAGAACTGACAGGAGACAGTGCACAAAACCAGAACAGGTACAAGCATCTACCACTTAAAGGCTTTCAGCACAGTATACTTTTCACTATTAAAAAATGAGATCAAAGTCACCTGATTCTATATGCTACATCATAAGATTATTCACAATGTATTTGTAGTAGCTTAGCACAGCAAGTTACTACTTGTCTACTCAGCTATACACACCATCACATGCACAATCCTTGTGCCCCAACTGGAAACAAACACTTCCTTCTTGCATCTTCTTCCTCTGAAGACACTTAATCTTGCACCTGAAGGGAGGGTGTCAAGAGGATGGAGCCAGGCTCTGCTTGGTGGTGCCAAACAAAAGTACAGAAGGCAATGGGCATAGGAAATTCCATCTAAGCATAAGGAATAATTTTTTTACTGCGCAGGTGCCCAAGCACAGGAATAGACTGCCCAGAGAGGGCGTGGAGTCTCTCTCACTGGAGGTATTCAAGAACTGTTGCCCTGGATGCAACCCTGTGCAATGGTGCTCTAGGATGGCCCTGTGAGAGCAGGGAAACTGGATGAAATGACCCACTGTGGCCCCTTGCAACCTTACCCATTCTGTGATTCAATGATCTTATGTATCTAAGATGAAGTATGAGAGAATCAGTTTTCAAGTTTTACAGGGGGCAAGTGGCCTGTTCCTGAGGTGTGCTGAACAGTCCAATAGTGCCTTAAAACATTCACTGCTAGGAAGCCAGAAACTTCCAGTCTGAACCCCAGCCTGTTACAGTGAGCACAAACTGCACCGCACAGCAGGGAGCCTCCTTCTCACAAGGTACTTCAGATCAGAAAGCCAAGGAGCTTGTTCAGTAGCAACTCCAAAGACAGTCCAACACCACCTTTGTTTTTAGTTTTTTATCTATCATTCTAGTCCACATAAGAAAGAGAAATACATGAACTGACAAGTAACTTCTCCCCAGCTCTGATACATGCTGCACCATGTTGGTTTCATTGGAAAAGTTCATCTTTCCATTACCCTTTTTCACTTGTGTGTCTTTGAAAATGTATCTGGATGGCTACAAAATGTCTGGCTGCTAAAAATGGAGTGAGCAAACTGCAGGCAGCAGTTCGTTTTCTCACTTTTGGAATATGAAGTACCAGGGCACACATGAACAGTTTTGTAAGGAAATTTTTCATGTAGCTGATTGATTCTAGGAATTACTCTACACCCATGCAGAACAGATTTATAGCACTGTGTGGTCCTGGTGGAAGTAGGTGCTGGTGGCACTGCACTTGGCTCTGGACTTCCTCTGCTCCAGCCCTTTCAAGCTGAAGAGTCAGTTCCTGCATAACAACAGCTTTGCAAAAGGAGCAGCAGTGACAGGTCCTAAGAAGGATGAGGCTCATCCAGCTGTTGCTCTTCCTGAAGCTAGCTGTCCCTCCAGAAAGCACTCTCTGCCTTTACAGACTGCTTAACAGGCTATTACTCTTCCAGGGAGAACTCTGCAATACTGAGAAAGGTCAGTGCAGTAATGTAAAACATGGCAGCACTGGAGTATATTGGACCAGTGTACACCAAGTCTACTGCATAATTAACACTTATCACCACCATAACACTTGGCATACTTTCACTTGATATCTTAAGAGATGAAAGTTCTTTCAAGTTTGGTATTGATGAATCAGGAGGTCCTTTTTTTTTTTTTTTTTTTGAAAAGGCACTGAAGATGACTATTCTATTAAGACTTTCAACAGACCAAGGAGGAAAATACAACCTCCTTTCTTACTGTATTATTTCACTTGAGGTTGCTCCATGTCTAACAAATGTATCAGTTTCAACTCGTTCAATAAGTAGACCAAGCTCTAATATGTTTAACTTAAGGGTAAAAGATTTTTTTTCCCCTTCTGTAGAAGAGAAAAGAATGTGTTCAACTCCCCCTCATAATATAACTTCATAATTTCAGATTTTGTAGTTTGTCTGAGGTAATTACTGCAACGTATAGCTTAAGCCACAGCCTCTTAATGCCAAAGAACTGCAATGGCAAACATGCAACAGAATGCAAATAAGGTGTAAGGTTTGTTTTTTCTTTTGTTTTGTTTTTTCTTTTGTTTTGTTTTTTCTTTTGTTTTGTTTTTTCTTTTGTTTTGGGGGTTTTGCTTTGGTTTTTAGTGTTGTTGGATTTTTTTTCTTATTTTTTGTTTTCCTACATAAACTGCCATTGATACTATAGCTAAACCTGTGCAGCCTGGGCTACCTCGTTAACCTTTATTGTAATCAGTTCTCTAGAAAGTAGAAGAAAATAAGTTCTATTATGTTAAGTGGCTAAATGGGGCTATTTTCCTCAACCTCACAATCTGATAATTGTTTCCTTAAGCAACCAGATGAAGTTAAAACAATCCCTCAAAGGGAAGCAATGTCTCATTATTTTTTGCACTGTTCTTTAGTTTTACTTGGGTCCTTAGCTTGGTAATGAAAATCAGGCACAAATCCAACCTTCTCCCTTTCTGATGGTGTACCCCAAAGGGGTTATAGTTGTATTTATACACCAGTTATACCTACTGATACTTCCTCAGCACATGTTATTTCACGTGTACAAAAAAAGACATGTTTGATGAAAGAGAAATTCAAGCATGACACATCATGTGGGTGTTTTTTAATAATGATTTATCTGAACTTAAACTAGTATCTACAAGAAATTGTCATTCCTAATGCTGCTTTTTAAATGCTAAGTTTCTAAACACTATCTATGGCTCTCTCGCAACCTTACATGACTCTCAAATCTAAAGAATCCCAGTGCCCAGAAAAGCAGAAGGATCAAAGCTATGCTTGAAGATGTGCAATGTCCCTTTCTGAGTGTAGCACACAGTCAAGGCAGGGTGACAAGTACAATGAGAGGTGGGGGGAAGGAAAATTTATCCACAGTAAAGTCCTCCCGAAGCTACTCTTTGGAAAGTTAAAAGTACCATGATTTCAGTTCTCACTGTGCACCTACCTGCAGTTGGTACTTCCCCAGATGTAAAGTAATTTATACATTTGCACAACTCAAACTGTCATATATGACCATTTCTTCACTCAAAGAGTATATGAAGATTGACTTAAGCAGGCTTTGCATTTCCTATAGCCTCAAGTCCCAGACTACATCTGTTTTCTTTGATACACAAACCCAGAGTTAAAATAGCTCCATTTATCACAGTGTGATTGTAGGCAGACAAATCAGCCTGTCTGTTTCCAGATAGTGAAAACAACTGTTATTAATCACAATTACAAGACAAACATCAAAGGAAATTGCACCAGTATTTTCTTTTACCCCACACAATAGACCAGTCACAGTGCTAAGAGTGACAAGGCTTAAGGTCAGTAAGTAAAACTGACAATATTAGGCTAATTTTCAGCACCACATCTACTAAGCTTTGGAAAAAATTAATCTTGAATATTGAACACAATGAACTGCCTGACAAAACCACTCAAAGTGGAAAATATGTATCAGTACCAGAGGCAGTCATAAGCATAGAAACAGAAGCATACAAAGTCAAACAGAAACCCAGTTTTCATAGCTGTGGAGTCACAAGGTTCAAGCGTGCAAGGGTTTGAAAATGCTATATAATTTTTTTTCCTTGTTCAACACACACGGTAAGCAAGGTTTTATATGAAGGCAAATACATCCAAATGTGTGATAAGCTCCAGCTGTATGTGAGTTGGATGAAAAGCTAATCACAGTAAAATACAGCTGCCACAGCAGGGAAAGCATGAAACTACATCAAGGGGGTAATTCCACATCCAATGTGTGAGAATTAACAGGTCCACTACACCACTATATTAAAGATTTAATCAGAGGACCATAAAAGCCTATCAAACAAAAAAATACTGAAACCTTTTCATTCATGTTATTACCTACACATCCTTCTACTGATCAGTATCATTCTGATACTGCTAAAGCAGAGTCCATTTCAGTTTCCACCACAAAGCAAGATGCCTGAAAATAGCCCCAGCTAAAATCTTCATGTCTAGGAAGTCACGGACATGTTCTAAAGCACAGCTTCTGCCACTTAGTTTTTTGCCCCACACAGAGCTTCAAGAATTACAATTTTTTTTCTCTAGTTTTAAACCATTACACTTCTTCTTGGCTCTTATATGTGTGACAAGGCAATGCCCCAAGAGAGCAGAAAGAAGAATTCATGAAGACAATCAGTTTCAAGAAAGTAGCTGCACAAATCACACTGACTTCACAAGTCTTCCCGACATCCAAGGTTATAGCATTATACAGGACACATGTAATCAAATTAGACTCTCTGTATGTGGGAACAGCATATGTAAAGCATCAGGTATGGGAAGTAACACTTATACATGACATTGGTTCTTAATATTACAACACAAAATACCTTGTGAAGATGCTAGTAACACAGGATGAATCCTCAAACTCCAAGAGAGGAAACTGGGTAACTAGAACTTGTCAGACAGCAGGCCAGTAAAGTCAACACTTACATAACATCAATTATGCAACAAATGGTAGATTGCAACAAAGTCCAGTTCAGAGTTTAGAATCACTGGCTCTTTTATTCAGACACTTCGCCTGAGTGCTCTGGAATTTGGGCTAACAGCATTCACAAAGCCACAAGGGACACAAAACTCTTAAAACTGTGATACTCCCATTTGATGTCTTTGTAACTGAATATATATCTACACAAGCAGGATCAGTAAAGGTTGTTTAAGACATACTGATCAAACTGGAAAAAGAGTGAGAAGTTTCTAGAAAAAATGCCAGATTTTCCTTCCCCCTTGACCCTCTCCCAGTAATTTCAGTTCATGCCATGAAATATTTTTAAGAGTTCTACTACAAACTATTTTATATACTCATGAATATTTGGCAGTATCAAAGAGACTAATATTAGACTGAGAACATTACCTCCATGGTGATGTGAAAGACTTCCTCCATTGGCAAGTATTTCTTCTCTAGCAGCCCTCTAAATTTGAAAGATATGGTATTTATTCAACAGCAATTGCACAAGACTTTTGGATTTCATGAAATGCTTGCTATTGCACTCATTCACACAGGTGTATGAAAATTTTCTGAAGTAATTAGGGTACATTATATAGGTACATTATATAGGTAAACATTATGGTTCAAGCCTGCAGAGAAAGGTAAGAAAGAGTAAATAAATAAGCATTATCAAAGCCAAGACATTTCAAATGGAATCTCTTGTAACAAATATATTACTCAAGAATAGAATATTCTGGATCATTTTCCCCTTGCCAAAACTTAAATAGTCCAGTGGCTGGGATGCTCATCTGGAAGATGATTAAGTCTCAATAAAGAAGTCTGAAAACAGGCTCATCAGAGTGATTCAAGATCCGTATTCAGATCAGAGTTCAACCCATATCTCCAAGGTCCTGCTTGAGGGAGTGAGGTACTTTAAAAAAGACAACCCTTTCATGGATGCAAGTTTGTGGCAGAAAACAAAATTTAGTTTTTTATGTTAAGAATGTTCAAGTTGTAGAATCCTCTTTGCCATTCACTTCTGAATAATTAGAGAGCTTAGATGGTGTAACAAAAAGCTTTTCTAAGCCCAAGCACTACATGTTTGTTTTTCTTCAAAAGAATGTACTTTTTAAAGAATAACATATAAAACTGTAGCTATGCAGTTAAGAGATTTTTTCAGTCTGAAAGAGAGTACATATACTTGGTCAGCAAACTCACTTGGTTACATTAAATTTAGTCACTACAATGGAAGATGTGCATCCAGGTCATCACACAAACTAATTCCAATAAAAGTAATACCTAGGTATAAGTTTCATTAAATAAACACTCAAGTGTTACATTCTTCAGTGTCTTATGTGCAACAGCATGGAAACCTCTGAACTTGTAGGTAAAACTTTGCATCCACTTGGCAAATACAAGAGAAATTTCTAAAGAATAAGCATGAGAAGAATTATATCCCAGTTGTAAATATCATTTCTCTACAGTCCTATTAGCAATTTTCTGGTGCTGAAGTTCGAGCTAGGAACCAGAAGGCAGGACAACAAGCAGTTTGGCCATAGTCCTCCTAAGAGTTACATCTTGATGGTAACAAGGATATTAGTACAGTGTTTCATCAGCCAAAGTGCTACAGCAGAATTATTGCAGAGCTTCTTGGCCAATGCTGAAGCAGCTTACAGCTGGCCTAACAGACTGGATTTAGACCAGTGCTTATCTGGGCCTAACAGAAATGGCATGAGACAGTACCATTCCTTATTCTCTACATGCAGCACTATTAATAAGGTATGATCTTGACAGTTCTGCCATGCATTTTACAGATCGAGTAAGCAGAAGAAGTAGCTTTGTAAATAATGGAACTCAGGAAGACTAGTTTCCTGTGGATTTGGGGTTTGAGGGTTGAAGTTTCTGCCATCCAAGAAACTCCAGGTCAAGCTCTTCTATACTTCAGTTAGAACTATTGATTTACTGATTTATAACAGTCACCTGATAGTCTTTTCTCTACTTGATGAACTATTAACATGTACCTCTTATTACTGATACTTATCAAAGCTTTACAAACAGACTTTAGAACTTTCCTGCAAAATTCAGTAAGCTTGGCCAATGGGTTCAGAACAAAATACAGGTCATCAGCTTTTCCTCCTTTAACTACTGTTCCTTTATACATTACCTCAATTTGTTCATAGACATGAATAGGATCACTAATTCCTCTGTAGTTAAAGGCAAAGTAGAAGTAGACGCATGCACCTGCATCATAAGTCTGTGTCACCCTGTTGAAGAGAACTGCATTACAAACAAAGCTTTATGATATTAAGCCAACCACTATGTGACATTATAAAATTCATAAGATTACTTCCTATCTTATTCAAAGGTACAGCATCTTTATTTATTTTTTTTTATCCTTTTTGCTCCTAATCCATGAGCAACTCAATGCTATGACTTTGAAAGTTGAAGCTCTTAAGCCATTATTACACTTTACTCTTGGCTACAGGAGCAAAAGTTTAAATCCTAAGCAAGTGCTACTAACCCCCTGAATTCCCCACTTTTCCCTGTAATCCACTTGCAGGTTCAAGAGGAAGGGTCAGGGGTACTAGTATTTGTAACAGTAACATCATCACTAGATGTCTTACTAAACAAGGATTCAAGAAAAATTATTTAGATTATTGCATGGCTTACCTACAGGTGGAAAGAGGAGCAAACTGAACACCCTTTTCTTTGCATTCTCTTACTATCCTTTCCTTTACATTTCTGCAAAGGTCCAAAACCCTGTAACAGTAAACACATTAAAATATAAAATTTCACTATGTGATTTTTATACAGCTTCTAAAGCAAAGAACTTCAGCAATCTTTTTAAAAGCATAATCTAATGCAATGTAAGAGTACCTTCAAAGACTCCACTGCTTTGTCTGCACTTCTCCTGAATAGCAACTTTACTCTGAAACAGAGAACCTAAAAGCTCTTCTTCATAAGGAAGAGGGTCAAAAGTGCTTGAAAAAAAAAAGGAGGTTACCTACTTCTGTATGTCTTTACTTTCTTAGCAAAACAGCCTCAAAGTTTTGGCAAAGTAGTTAAGTACAGGAGAGAGCTTGAGGACTCAAAAGTCTGACAAACTCTACTAACACCATATCTTTGTGCTGCTGCAAGGCCAAAACTGGAGATCCTTCAGCTGGGCACTACTCTGCCAACTTGAAACACTGTAATTCTAATATGGCCATGAGCTATTAGACCTTGTCAGAAGCCATACTTGTTCTGTCTTTTTTTTTTTTTAGGTTCTTCTAGGGCAGACCTAGGTGCAAACAAAGTGCTAGAGCAACCAAAAGAAATCACTGTTTTTCAAATGACCATTTCTTTAGTTACACATTCTCCCACAAAGGTCTGCACTGCTATAATTCAGATTAAGAAGTTTTACACAGGTTTAAAACTACATTACAGATTCACAGAACACATGCGAATTTAACCATTTAGTGAATAATAAAGTCAGCTAAATATTTTATTCAAGTATCTGCTACCTATCAAGAACAAGTTAATCACTTTGTGGAAAATTACATGGTCTTTATGAGTCAAAGTAGAAAAAGATTTTCAAAGCATTTGCTTTGGTGAGGACAATTTTAAATACTTTCTAAATTCTTAAGTAAAAATTCATTGTCTTCTGAAATGAGGGAGAAGCAAAACAAATTGACTAAGAAGTTAGCATGCTTCAAAATCTATAAAGCTCAAGTAAAAGCAAGAGCACTTTTGCTTTAAAATGGTTCTCAAATTTCTTCTACAGTCTTAGGATTCTTTCCCAGTTTTTAAATGGGAGCTGGAATTTACAATTGCCACTAAATTCAACAGCAAGGGTATAGGATTGCCAGCTTAAGTCATTAGACTTTATCAGCTGTAAAGCTTTGATTCAAATCACTTTAGATCCTATTTAAGAGATTTCAGGCTTACCAAATGGACAGGAGCATCCAAAATGATTTTGTATATGAAACTCTGTCAAATGTTTCTCAACCACGCCTAACAGATAAAATACCCTTAGGTAAAAGAGCTCAATCTTGAGCAAAAGTTACCTTTTCAGTATTCATTTCTCTACATTACTGGAAAAAGAAAAAATCTTGTTTAAATATACCTAATTTTTTTCAACTGCACTACAAACTAATCCATTTGAAATACACTGCTGATCTTACACACGTGGCTGCTTATCCCCCACTGCAATTATTGTCACCAATGTCCTGCCCCCTAAACAGGGCAATTTCAAGTCCTGAATTTTGTTACAGTAAGCTAACTTAAGACAAAATATTACTGAATGCTTGATACATTGCATTTACAAAATCCTGGTATGTAATTTATCAGCAACTTTAGCAAGAACACACAGCTGCAAGACTTGAGGTGTGTCGGGCTGCATCCAATACATAAAGGCCTAAAAATAAGCATCCTCACAAGCAAACACAAGTTAGGAATAATTTGAATGAAATCAAGTTTCAAGAAATTCTAAAGAGTAATCGAGTTTACCTATCCCAAGGAACAGATGTCTCAAATGATTCTCCTATTACGTAATAATCCAGGCCTAGGTCCTAATAAAAAGAGTAAGGAAATTATCAGTAACATTCAGCATCAGCATCTGGGATTCCAGTGTATGATACACAGCCATCAAGTGAACAACTTTTTAGTTTGCAGGAGAAAAACAGAAATTCTAATTTAGCAAAAACACCCATATGTCCCAGTGACATAAGTTTATTGTTATGGAAATAGGGAAGCTCTTCAAAGACAAAGAGGACGAACATTTTGATGTTATGGCTACAGTGAGACAACTTGTCAGACTGTCGGTATGCCTACACTAATTTAATATTTGTATCATTATAGTACCAGGCCAAGAGTTTCACTGTGCTCATCAGTAAAATACCTAGTAAAAGTATTTTTTTTTGCAATGTAGTCGCTGTCTAGATAGAAAAAAGGCAAACATCTTCACATCTTACACACAGCCTGCTGAAATAAAGGGAGATTCAGTGATTTGTCCCCAACAAATCAAACACTCAGGATGTGCATATTGTTCTGAATAATAAAAAAATCTCAAACTGTAAGACTAAAATTCGTAAGAACATCTGCAGCAGTTTAGACTAAAAGTCCATTATGTTTGAACTCTGATTTAAACCAGTCATAAGCAGATTGCCAAAGAAGAGTAAAAAGACAAATGAACACATGAGTATTTCAAGTATACTCCAAGCCTCTGATTTCATTCACCCTGTGGATTCTTCAATCTCATCTCCTAATCTTTGTAAGAAGCTATTTTCTTAACAAGAATATAAATTAATGTCTATATGGTGTTTTGCAGATGAAATTCCAAGAATAATCTCTGCTCAAAAATGGAAGAGATACAACCTCTGGGAGAAGTCTGAGGTATCATCCAAGGCAGCCTGCACTCAGATTTCGGAGAAAGCATCCTCTAAGAAACATCTCTATGTTTTGTTACATTAATTAACAGAAGTTGCAGCAGAGAGACAAAAGCTGACCTACCCGAAGGTAAGCGATGACAAATGTCAGCATGTATCCTCTCTGGCCATTATCTTCTCCTGCTGCCAAGCCACTGCAATTTACAAGAATTTAATTCATTTTCCACCAAATCAGTCATTAGTTTACAAAAATATTTATAAAATAACTTTGACTACTAAACATATGTGCAAGTTTAGCTGCCTAAGCTGTATTAAAATAGTTGTTAATAGTAAGGTCTCTTCACTGGAAATCAGAAGTTACTTCAGACCAGATCTTTATTCATTTCTCTTTTCATTCTATAACCTGAAGATGAACTTAACAAAATTTTTGATGTGATCTTAAAAAACAGTCTTCAAAACTCACAAAGGAGTGGAGAAACACAAATAGACCCAGTATATCCTGGATATTAATTTACAGGAACGTGGGTAATTACATTTGTAATGTAATGACATTACATTTGATGTCAAATTTGTATACTTTTATGTGCACAGGTCATGAGATCTCAAAACTTAAGATCCCCAAAGCATAAGAGATCCAAATGAATTAAAAAGAGACTCAAATGCCATAGCATTAAAGAAAAAGGAAGCCTTGCTTTCACTGGTCTATCAAGGATTATTACGAAAGCATTTGTTTTTAACTACTGGTTTCTAAGAACAAGAAAGTGCTATGCATCTGGAATCAGTCTTCCTACAAGCTCCCATAAATCTGAGAGAGGAGTTGGTGTGGGTGTGAAACCAGACACCCTGAAGAAGCATAGGATTAAAGTATTTTATACTATAAAACCATTAAATAGTTTAGCATTTTAAACCAGGTTAAACTATTAAAGACTTCACTAATAGCCTTAATAAAGCAGCATAGACAGCAACATCTAATGGCTCTAATACAGACAAGTTTCCCCCCGTCAATATACTATCACCTTGAAATACCAAAATACAAAAGGATTCACACTTGAAGTAACAGAACGAAAGCACAAAATTATAGCCTTGAAATGGATAAAACAATGTATATTTGAATAGCTGAGACTATGGTTTTAATCAGTCACACTTAATCAAGGCAGAAGGAAAGAAACTGCTTGATCATTACTCAGCCTGACACTTCAATGAGTGTTTTCTGTCCCTTTGTGGAACAGAAAATCACTGCACCTTTTCAACTAAACAAGTTTCTTGTATTTGTATATTCACATGAATTCTCCAAAAATTTATTATCACCCTCATGTTTTTGTCTCTCTCTCTGTAGTTAAAATATAGAGCCTAGTATTGCAAAACAAGCTGCTTCCATGTCTGTAAGCAATTAAAAGGGCTGGTTTCCACTTTAATAACATTCATTCTATATTTAGTAAATGTTTTTCTGCAATACAGAGACGGCTGAAGTTTTTCAGTAAAGTTACCTATGAGTTAGTACAAGCCATATGTATCAAAGGGAACATTCAATAGCTAATTGACTGCTGCCACTTCAAACTTGTAAACTGAAAACATATCCATACACTAACCACTGCAAAAATATGGTAGGCCAATTTTTTCCTAGGCAGTTCATTCCCATTTCACATGGAAAATATTCTTTGAAAAACATACCCAAACTTGGTGGCAATATCATAGACTTGCTTCTCATGCTGAAGAACCTTCTCTCTGTCACCCTCAAAGAGCAAGGTAGCTACACACAATATGTTGGGATCAAAGCCTTTAAACTGCAAAGAGAGACAAGCTTTCCATTAGTCCCAGTCTATGTGGCAGAAGACAAGGAACAGGTTTTTACTTTTCAAACACACAGTACGTGCCCTGGTCAATAAGCATTGCTGCAATTAAGACGAATGATTGGGAAAAAAAACCTTTCAAAAATTTACTCCCAAGACATATAAGTTTTTCCTTGACAGGACAGCTGAAGATTAATAACAGAAATTACGCCACCTCTTTCCTCCTGTTAAAAAGCAGGATAGGCATAACAGCTGTCTACCTATGCTGTAGAAAAAAATGTCTTAAATGCTTTGAGCAATAGAGACATTTCTATTCAATCAACTATTCCTATCAGCTATAAAAGCAGGAAGAAAACTGACCACCATGAATGTGGAGGGAAGGAAAAACCTCTGGGCTATCTCTAAACACAATATGTCTTCCCTAACAAAAGAAGTCCCAAGACACATGTTATTTGCCACTTCAGTAGTCCAAGAAAAAGCAGGAGAATCAGCGCTAGTCACTGTCTTCCAGAAGTACATCCATTCTTGGAAGATAATGAAATTTTCTACATTTGAATACCCATATATGCAGTAACTCTCTAGGTTAGGTAATTTGAAGGAAAAAATCAGTAATAAGACAAAATATTTAATGCAAAAGCCTAGGTGACATCATTTTAGCACCAAATGATTGTAGGTTAAAAAGGAATTAATTCCAGAAAGACAAAAAAAATTTGTATGGGAAAAATCTGCCAAATATCTTGAAGATGTTGCAAAATTCTAGCTCACTGTAATAACAGGGTAGATCATGCCTTGAGAAAATTTAGGAAGATAAAAATATAGTAGTGTGTGGGCCTGGCTCAGTATTCACTGATTACCACTGGTCTGCAAGCTGGGTAAACTGGTTCCAGTCTCTCCTGTCACCAAGTTAGACAAGGCACATTAATCTCTTATACAGGTATGACCAGTGACAACAGTTCTCCTGGGATAACTCCTCAAACACAATCTCATCTGAATTAAACCACTTTTAGAACCTCAAGTTCTTACACTGTAGTACCAGTTACACTCAAACTCAGCTGCATTAGAAGCAGTTTACCAAGAAATCTTGGATTTTATGAATAGCATACAAAATTCAAATATTAAAAACCCCAAAATTACCTTTGTGATGTAGAACTTTTTCAGTCCATCCAAAAACGATGTAAAAATGGAAGCAACTTGTGGTTTAAGAGCATGACCTTTGGCAAAAAGCAGAAAAAGACATATTAAGGCAAACAGTGCTTTTAATGTTCTTACTTCAAGGGGCAAATAAAAAATGGCTTGGTAATGGCTCCAAAAAATGGCTCAAAATTAATAGAATTGCTTGGAGCACTTTGATTATCAATATTAAAGAGAATTCTCTCTACTCATTTAGAATGTGATTTAGGAAAAGGTTTCATTAATTTTTGAAGACATGTGGACAACTGTGCACAAATATTTGACATTTAATTAAGGCTGCCTTAGTTTAAATTTCACAAGCCTATTGCACATGGAACATTTTTAAGAGAGCACTTCATTAGTTTTTACACCACAAAACTAAGCAAAAATCAGTGACTTTTTCTAAAGTTATACCAAAACCACTGAAACAAACAGCCAAAAATGGTGCCAGTTAAGAGTTAAGCAATTTTTTCCTTAACAGTTCTATCACTTGTGTGAAGTTTTCTACATAAAGCTAGTAATTGCTTCCTTAATGACAAACGGGGAACTAAAATTACCAGGATATATAAATGGTGTCTTGGAGCCTGTTAAATTAACATCTCTGCCTCAGGACTGAGTTTTAATTGAGATGAAAGTCTTTTACTGTTTGTTCCATTGTCTTCAGTCACAAACAACTTCTGAACTCTCTTTACTGCTTCACTTTAGCAGCCTGGCATCTGGCCTAGATGCTGTGAGCCCAATTCATTAAAAGTTATGCACCGTTTACATGATCCTTCCTTCTAAAATACTCCACAAAGGATCTCCTCCTGAACAACACATCAACTTCAACAACTGACTGCTCCTTTTTCCTCTTAAGCAAAGAGAGAATCTCTCTGCAGATACAAACCCCAAGGAGGACACCTACAAGCACACTTCAGTAAGCACACAGAAATCATGAAAAGACATGAATTCATTAAACCACAACCTAAAAAAATTACTTAATAATGACTACAAGAAAAATTGATATTGACACACCTGAAACTATGTCTACAGCTTACAATTGGTCAAACTGTGCTTCCCAAATAAAAAAGAAAAAGAACTGCATCTGCCTTCTGTTGGACACGTCTGAGCAGAAGAATGTACCACAAAAGAGTGAGCAAAGCAAGCAGCAAGGCTTGCTGGGCCTCTCAGTTCTTACAAATCACAATTTCCTTGGTTTAAAAAATGAAGTTCAGTTTTCTCAACACCATTATATTAATGCCATTTGAAGCTGGGATTCATCACTTGCAACTCTGTGCAAAAGAAGTTTCAGAAACTCTGACTAATTGAAGTATCATAGTAGAAGTTTTCAAGGCCAGTCACACTTCCCATTTTCATCTTCTGGGTACAATCAAAATAGCATGGTCTCAGCAAGTTCTGCAAGCTATAAGCTTTTGGGTCATGGAATTTTAGAGTCTCCATGAGAGTGTCTTGAGCCAGAACATATCTTCTGCCAAATTTCCTAGAGTTTAAAATGACAGCTTTCTCTAAGAATTGCTGGAAAATGATCGTTCTGCCTACTTGACATTGTCCTGTTTAGGTGTCTGAACTAGTTGCAATTTTACAACATCTTTTGTCTTCAGGAATCTTCTGGGAGCTTCACTGACTTTTATTACTTAAAGCCTAACAGCTTAGATGTACTTGCATACAGTTACAGCATTTACAACATCTGGCATTTTTTTGAAAATGGACAGATCACTTTGGACAAATATGTCATTGCCTCTCTCCCACCCAATCAAACACTATGATATCAGAATATTTTCAAAAAAACCTACTGCTTATAAGGAATCTGAGATGCTTTCATGAAATGTAAAGGAATCAGCCCACCTACCTTGCAAAGAAGGTGCTGGCATTCTGATTTTTTTTCATATCCAACTTCTCATTAATACTCTTAGGAAGAAAATATTTCAAGTACTATATTTTAGAACTAGAATCTCTGTTCCTTTACAGCAAAATACAGGAAGTGATTCCAGAATTTCAATCTCACCAATAGACTAAATGTCAAGAAAGGAAACAGAGCAGAAAAGCCATCTCATTTATAGGCAGAGCATGGCTCTTTACTGACTCAGGTAGTTGATAGCGTTTCCTCAGAGACAAAGACAGGCTTCTGTTTCCAAAACTCACATTATGGCACTATCTGGAGTTTGAACTCTGGGTTCACTGCCCTCTGTCTAGATTTGAACAAAAGAATTACTACCCAGACTTAAGCTATTAAAAACCCCTTGGAAACAGATGATACTCTACGATGATCTACATACTTACCAAACTGAAACTGTGCATTGTCAACAAGGCGAATTGATGCAGGAGCACATCTCTTGGAGGCCAAGTTAGGGGAGGAAGAATAGAAAGATTATGCACATAGCTGGTTTTAACATCCATTACAATCAAATTTTCATTTTAAAATAGCATATAAGGAAGCACACTTTGATACCAGAGACCTCTGGCCATCATCATCATTGAAATGATAAGCTTGTTCTCACTAGAACAGCAACATCTACTAGCTATGTCTTGATATAATGCATTGAGAATGTTCAGTTTACCCTCAAGTCAACACAGTAATAGTCCAAAAACACTGATCTTCAAATTTTGAGTGTTTTTCTAAAATGGCATATCCACTAAAGATAGGACACTTGTTTAGTACATCAGCTTATGTTTCTGTGTAGTCAGAGATACACACATAATAAAAATCCATTGAAAAAGTTGAATTGTTGAGGGTCACCCTGGCATGCAGCTGAGCACTACACAGCTGGCTCACTCAGCTCCATCCCCAGTGGGATGGGGAAGAAAAACCAGAAGGGCAAAAGCAGAAAATCCTATGGGTAGAGATGAAGACAGCTTGGTAAGCAAAATGGGGAAAAAAATCCCCCAAAAGCACAATGCAAAAAGCAAGCAATTACCATCAGCTGACCAATATGCAGCCAATCTTCAAGCAATGGCAAGACCTGTGAAACCCCCCCCCCTTCTAGTTTTATCTATGATCATGATGTTATAGGGTATCTGCCTTTAGTCAGCTTGGGTCAGTTGTCTCAGCTGTGTACCCTCCCAGCCTCTTCTATGCTCCCAGCATGCTTGCTGGTGGGAAGAGAAGGAGAAACAGGAGAAGCCTTGACACTGAGTACACATTGTTTAGCAATAACTAAAACACCGGTGTGTTAACACTCTTTTGGTTACAAGTACAAAAGCTAACACCACACATGCTGCTATGAAAAAGGTTGACTCCATCCTAGCTGGACCAAATACACTCATGCTCTGCTGTCAGACTGCAATCAAAATCTGTACTTGGGTCTTATTTAGATTCTGCACTCTACAGGAGTCTGAAAAAACTGTAAGAACAGCTGCCTTCAGTTAGGTAAGTTTCTGGTCATGCATATGCCTACCTCATATAATTGCTGATGGCCATGTCTAGTCATACTGAAATGTATAGCCACAGGAATATGACAAAGTCTGAATTTTAGGCTAGTCATCATCTAATCACATGGATATGGAAGTACTGCTCTTTGATTTTATCTGACATGTTCATACTTCACAATATCATCAATATATATTTGGTCATACAAGACGAAAAAAGAACACGAAGAACTAAGGGAGCTCATCAGCAGGTCCATAGAAGGCTGTGGGAGTGGTTTTAAATGAGACCAACCCACTCACAACCTGCAGGCTGATTATGCTTACAATGAAGTGGACTGATATGTAAAAGAAAGAGCTTTTCAGACAGCAATCATTGTAATTACTACTGAGATTGATGCGAGGGGCAACAGAAGATAATAAGTAGATCAGGCTCAAGAAAGCAGAGAAACAGCAGCAGCAGCAAAAGAAGCTTAGAAATGGAGCAACATTAAGTGGCAAAGAGTGTCTCTTTTTTCCCCTCTAACTAAGTCCACAGACAGGCCTTATGAAAAGACATGAGTTCCTTAACTGATTTTAAATGTTGATCAGTCATATGATTAAGCATTCCCAAAAAGTCTGCTTAGGTACCTTTAAAAGGAAGGACAAGCACTAGCAGAAGCACGACAGAAAAACTGGCAAGTGCTGCTGACTAGCATATACATGTCATTCACAAACCAGTTTGAACATCTGGCTTGGAACATTAAGCCATTAATTCAGACCAATCACTGCAAAAAATGTAAAGCTGTGTTTAGTTTGGCATTAATTAAAACATTTCTGAAATTATTTCCCCAATTCAGGGTACATTCTACCATTTATATACATAATATGGTATGTTTTGCACAGAGGAAGGCAAAATTAGTCAGTGGAGAAAGAGGCTAGCCAGTGTAAGATTTGTTTGGAAGTACAGCTTTGAGGAAAAGTACTACAGAACTTGGATACCTAAGTACTGCACTACCTAAAACCATCTGACTGCACTATCCTCTATTGAAATGCTACAGTATAAGCACAATTCCACTTGGAAATATCCATCGCACCTGTCCATGTCACTGTGCTCCAGGCAGTGATTTCTAAATACAGGCCATCTCCTTCCATTGCATTCCTTTTGCTCCTTTACCACTTCAAAGCCATTAATTCAACTACCTTTTACATGTATGCTGCAACTCAATTCCTTTAAACACTGGTCCCTTTTACACAGTCCTAATTAATCTGAGGGTAAAGTTCCCAGCTGAAGGTGGTACAAAGCTGAATTTTTCAGGCTGCAATATGAAAATAACTGTCACTGAAACAAGCCATTAAAAGGCTTGTCCACATTTTGGCTCAGAATACCAATCAAAGTCAAAACGTGTTCAGTCCTCAACTGAGTAATTTCCAAAATCCTCGTGGACCATATCCTGCATTTCATGGACCGTGCATGCTTACAAGATTCCCACCTCAAACTCCTGGTTATCAATTGCCAGAAATACTGAAGCATCAATGCAATACACCCCTGCTGCTAGAATCCATGAGTCCTTGAGTGAAGTCAAAATCCAGCTTTTCTTTACCTGCTTTGCCACTTCCCTGAGGCAGGCCACCCCTCGCTCAAAGTTGGGGAAGACCACAGAGCCGTACTTCTGGTACTCAGGGACTGGGCGGATCTTTATCGTAACTTCAGTAACCACTCCAAGGGTTCCTGCAGGAGAGGACAAGAAAAACTGAGCAAAATGTTGCAAGGCAAACTTATTGCAACATTTACCAGACTGTTGTAAGTTAGAAATCACAAAAATTCAGTTTGCAGTAACAGGAGATTTATTCCTCACTTTTAACATGGTGAATTCTCACAAAATATTCTCTAAATCATGCTCTTTGTTACTAGACTTCCAGGCTGACTCCACAGGTCCATTTAAAGCAGCATTAAAAGCTGCAACTTGACAGTCCTAATTAAGGTCTCAGTGTTTTAGCCTAACACAAGAAATTCATGCCTGCACAATGCCACCCACCAACACACTGGAAGCCAGCGCATTTAAGACGCTCAAATAATTAAGCCTTATGGAAGCTGAATTAATATGCAGAAGGTGAAATTACTCTGTTTATACCTTCAGATCCCATAATGAAGTGATGGATATCAGGTCCTGTTGACATGCGAGGTACTTGACAGTTTTTTTCTACTATTCCTCTAGGAGTTACCATTTTTATATGAATCACCTGTTTAAACAAAGTTCAATGACTATAAATATTAGCATTAAGCACAGATTTATGTTATATTTATTTTCCAAAAAACATAGTAAGTCTGATACAGTTCGACTTTATAGGTGTTAGACATTGTTTAGGCAGCCCCAAGAACCTGAGGACTGTTACCAACCATTATCTAACAGAGCACAGTTTCCCCATAAAACAGATTGTTTCCATTTTATGACAAATCATATCAGCTAGTGGTTACCTCCAGGCAATACCAGTTAAAACTGGTTTACTTCTCAGTGTAGAAGTTCACAGATAGAACTTTATATATACCAGGATTTTAATCCAGAGTATACATCATACTAGAGAGGAAAAAAGCGAGGGTTTAAACTTCAAGTTTTGCTTTACAACTGCTGCTTGATAAAGCTACTATAATTAAGTCATTGATTGCTACAGAAATATTTCAGTTAGGAGGAAAGACAGAAGTAAGTTTTGTAAAATAGATTATCAATATAAAAGCTGTCATAAGACTGAAACATGTAGGGCTAGAAGGTTGTTTTTTTTTTAAATATTTTTCAATGTTATTGTTTCCAGCTTTATTCAGGCACATGCAATAGACCCCATATGTGGGGTTTTTAATCCTCTATTTCCTACCAAGGATGGATAGAGTTTCAGCTTTTCTTTAGTGATGCCTTTCAATGAAGCAAAATTACTGAATTTCAGCTAATGGCTTTAAAACTTTCAAGCACAGGTAGCTAAGTAATTTTCACTATGCGCAATTTATGAACCGTTGATTCTGCAGTAAGTGGATTTTAGGCAGCTTATATAACACACTGTTTCAAGATATAAAGTTCCTCAGAAGGTAAACACTTCCTTGAAACCTTCTCACTGGGCTATTTTGAAACTCATGAACTGTTCTGAATCAATTTTCAATCCTATTTCCTCCTAATGAAAATTTCAGAAGCTGTTTTAGCCTGAAGTTATGCTTCCATAATAGAGAAGCCTTCTGCTCCACAACTCCCAGTACAAGCAAAACTATACCATTCAGTAACACTTCAGGCAGCAGGGGAATGATGACACTTTGTTAAGTGCTACTAGTTTTACTTCAGCCAGGTCTACTGAATAAAAACTGCGTAGTTCCTGCCAGCCTCAGTCACTGACAGTGAAGTGTCACATCTGTGCACAGAAGAAATATGTCTGAACTATGAACTGATGAAAAAGCCTGAGGTAACATGGATACATTACCTAGAGTGTGCTGCAGGAAAGAAGGAAAAAATTCACACATAGAAGGGTTATACAAATTATGAGAGAAAGCTGGAAGTTTGAAGCAAAAAGGCAGGCAAAGTCTGAGCAGCGATGATTTATCTTCAATATATTTAATGTATTTGTTATAACAGAAAACACAGACTTTAAAATCAAAAAGTATGCTTGTATTAACTCAGATAATTTTTTGACTTTTAAAGTTGAACCATTTTAATGACTAAAACAGATTCAAGAGTAGAATACTGCCATTCCCAGTCCACTGCTTCCTTCCTCTGGGTTCCTACAGACTGTGTGGTGGCACTAGATCTCACCAGCATGCACTGACATGGTCAATTAGAGCAGCCTACCGATTTAAAAATACTGCTAGCCATGGGCACGTAGGAAGGTGGGGGCTGGCTTGCTTGCTGTCAGAGTTAGCTCATCTAGACATCTCCAGGTACACACAACAGGTAGGAGAGAACATGGGACCTCTGGAAGTTTGACAGGATGATTACACTGGGTTAATAGAGAGTCCAGAATGGTAGAAGACAGCACTGAAGTCAGGACAGGGTAACAATCCCTTAAGATAGTCAGTGAGAGCTCAAATGAAAATTACTTTTATATTAGTGATAAGGATTATTAGTACTAATACCAAAAGCAAGGAAACAAGCATTTCAGTCAAGATTTAATGCCGAAACTGTATTACACAAAGAACCACAATTTACTCTCAATATAGAAGTCAAATAACTGAACAGAGCAATTATGACAGGTATTAAAACTACTTACCAGATCTTCAATGTTTCCATAGATGTTTTTTTTCATGCCTGATGCTCGTGTTGCTACCCATCCCCCTAGTGAACTGAATTCCATGGAGTCTGGTTCATGGCCTGTACAGAAGCCACTTTCAGCAAGCTAAAGTAAAGAAAAAAATACATCCTTACAGGTCCTGCATTGACTTAGTACTCCAAAGGCAATATTGTATACTTGCTTGGTTTGTTTGGGTTTTTTTTTTTTTTAATTATTATCCTGATCACACACCCATCTATTCAACTTTTATCCTGGATATGTACATGACATGCAAACTGATGTTGCTTCTATTGTGCACACTTGTGATACATATCACCCTGTAATACTCCTCCCCCATGTTTTAAAACTGGGAACTCTGTTGTTTAAAACAAAGTGCAAATTCATATACACCTGCAGAAAGTTAGAACTTAAGTAACTGCCAACTTTACACAAATGCTACCAATAAATAAGGCACTTAATCTCTTGTTCCTTCTATACTAATGTGATATGCAGCAGGTCTGCAGAAAATTTGAGCAAATTGCCTGTACTTAATTCTCTCAAGGAGAGATGTGTTTTAATATACAGCCATCTGGTTGGGCTTCCTGTATGCAACATTGTCAACTACTTGTGATGCAGATCACCCATTCCTGTACATTAAGTAGTCACTTGTCTCTCATTTTTCTGCATTAACTTGGCTTTGCCATCTGCATAACACCTGAGTTTGACTGGATGCCCTCAGAATTACAACACCAAAGCTGTCAAACAGCAAGAACTAAAGGCCAAGCAGTCTCACATTAAGCGATAACTGCATTAGTGCATTTGAGATAATCAATTTGCACTGACCAACCGATAACAATCATGTTGGACAGCTGTATTTAAGTACACCATGTAACATGGATCCTTAACTATGTTCTGCTTTATGTCTGCCACACAGTGGCTCTAACTTAGAGATTGGAAGTCACTTCCACATCCTGTCTACAGCAATTTTCTTGTAGCTCATGGTTCTCTCTATACCACAGGAACTTGTGGCTTTGCATGTTTACTGGTCAGATATTAGGAAGGGTGGGTTCATAACAACTGCATATAAATCTTACCAGCTGCATGAAAACACACAAGAATTAAGCTAGAATTCAATTATTTCGACAAGATATGAACAATACTTAAGGAAAAAAAAAATACTAGAAACTTAACCAGATAAAAATACCTGTTTTTCCAGATCTTGTCCAACAATGCCAGCTTCTACACAAGCTGTTAAGTTTTTTTCATCTATCCAGAGAATCCGATTCTGTTGAAAAGCCAATCAAAACTAAGAATGAGTGTTTAAGATTTTTTTTCTTTATTTCCTTCCCTAATGCTATAGGATCAACATGCTTAGTCATACAATTTACTATTAACACCACTCCAGTTATTACACCAGAGGAAGCTGAGGCTCTTCACTCCCTCAAATTGCTACACAACAGGTTTCAATTTGTGAAGTCACCACTACAAGAACTAACACATACATTTGTCAATTTATACCTGGGACGTTTACAGAATAAAAAGCAAAAAAGCCAGAAAGAATTACATCAAAACTCTTGCAGGAGCCCCCTCCTCACAAAGTATGGGCTAACTAATTATTCAAAGCCAACTACTTCAGCTCCTTCAGTTTCAACATAAATTGCTTAACTGATCTCAGATGCCTATATAAATTAATTTTTATGCTATAAAGACCCTATATATAAGATAAAGATAACCACTAAGTGTCTATTAAAATAGTAAAGCTTCAGCAATCATCTTAACTGCTCTGAGACACACATGTTTTAACTTTGACAATGCTCCTTTTCACCTCAATTTTCTAATTTTCACTCTTCATTAATGGTTACAAGAACTGGCTGGCAGTCATTCAATACAGACGAAACTGGTTTATTTTCTGACTCAATGCTTATTTACACACCTAGCTGACAAAAAAGCAAGATAGTAAGAATTAACCACATTTCCTTGCCTCACCCAAACCTGACAGAAGTCAAAGCTGTGGGGTATAAATCAAGGAGCTCAATTGAAGGCCTGAGTCATTACTGTACTTGTTGGATTTCATTCTGCATAGACACCTGAAGAGCTTCCTTCAATATACAACTACCACCTCTGCAGAAAAAATCACTTTGTTTAACTGAAGAACCACTGAGTAGAGAAAACTAAGCCAAAACCCAGGTCTTACCTTCAAGGCTAAAGGAGTTAATAAGCTCAGCAAGTACTTGAAGGCAGTAGAGCCTTACATCAAAGATGCAGAGCTATTTCTGAAGCCTCTCATTACCAAGTAGCCATAAATCTATCATTTCAAAAGTACAAAGCTCCTTCATAATGAAAAGATGAAAACTAGCAATAAATTTTACAGAACTTCATTTCTAGACTGCCATAAAGCTATGAACTTCAAATTCTCAAGATGTTATCTACAAAAAAACCCCAGTTATTTCTTGAAAGTTTATCCTTCAAGTTGATTTATAGATATTAGGTCACCTTATCAATCTTTGCTGTAAGTAATTTGAAGTCTGGTGCAAAAACTAGTGAAATTTGCAATAACAACTTCCTCCTAGCCTTTCATTTATCCTCAGATACAAATTCCAATATAGAAGAAGAGTAGTTTTCTCTGAGTTTGATCACTTAAAGCTGCTATGAGGCTTAACAGTGATTTTTTTTTTCTTATTAAATATATACAGGTCATATGAAGTAGTACAGGACTAATATCAGAAAAACAAACTGCAGGAGTACCAGTTTAATCATCATGGTGCTGATTAATATTTTCATCCCTACTTTATTCTGGAAAAGAAAGAAATGTTATTCTCTAGTGATCACCCAAGTAACTGTAGGCTGATTTAAAAAAATTTAAATAAAACTTCAGGAGATAATACCATTTGTGATGTATCCAGGGAGACAATTGTTCTTTTTTCTTCTTCAGGACATTCAAGGGCACTAGAGACACTTGTCCCTCCTGCAAACATGGGAATGATATTGTGATCATAAAATTCTCAGATAGCTTTTCTTCCAATAGCATACCTCTCTCCTTCCTTTCTGATATGGGACTGAATAAAGAAAGATCACTAAAGTTAACTGTTAGAGGCTAGTAATTAGTCTCTTGAGGCTGCCCCCTTCTCCCAGACCAGGTTTCACAAAAATCAAGGCAGCAGTGGAGCTGGACAATGCTTTAGCAGCACTCCAAAACAAACATGACATTCTGTGACCATCTCAGCTGCCTCTGTTAAGCCCAGCACAGAGCTTTAAAACAAAAAAGGATAAGAAATTACAAAGCCATTCAAGAAACAGAGAGCTACAGTTTCTATAGATTCTTTAGATATCACTATGGAAACCACTACACTTCAACCTAGAAACTTGGAATAAGAAGTCTGCCTAATAAAGAAATGTACTACCTTATCTGAAAGAAAAAATAAACGGAGAGGATTTATCAACAAAAAAAAAAAATATAAAATCAAGCATCAGACTTATAAGCAGCTTCTAATGTATCCTTATAGGCTGTCACAGAACAGCCTCCAAGAAGCCTTTTGTTTCCCAAGACTGCCACAGCAAGAGCAGTGAAGTCTATAACCTTTGTTTCCAGTGATGGAAATGGTTTTCCTTTTTTTCCTTTAATTTTCCTTAAATACCAATCCCTACTGTAATAACTTCCCAAGCTGACTGTAATTTATTAGAGACAAATTTGGAAAACGACTTGAAGATCTTTCTGTATCCTAGACAGTGAACAAGAAATAGTCAGTTTTGCTGCTTTCAGCTCTACTGGTTTACTAGTATCAGTTAAAAGGTGACTTTTAGCAGTCTTGCAGCCCTCCACATGCATCTGGCAAGGGTGAGAGTGCTTAGGGAGGAAACAGCTCCACAAGTTTGGTAGCATCTTCAAGTGAAATGCTCTTCTCCAATAGTTAATGCCCTTTTGCAAGGACTGTACTACAAAACAAGCAAGTACCAAGTAAAACACAAAGATTTACACCATAGAATTAAGAGCTCTTGACAGAAACCTTCTCACAGAATGAGCTCATGAAAGCCAACACTCCGTTTTTCTTAAGCTCCATGTCAAAACAAAGTAGCTCATAACTTTACTTTGCCAGGCTTAGAGGAAAAGAAATCCACAATGAAAACCTCAAGTCCTTTATGAATTCTTTAAGCTGAGGACACAGATTATACAGGCCTTTAGCTGTATTCTGTATCAGGAACACTTCCTGAAAACTCCTTCCCAGAGGAGTCTCTACTGAATATCATCTATAAGGAAATTAGAAAAATTTTGCAGTAGTGGTTGACCACAATCCTCTCTGAAACTTTGAGCTTCAACAGTGCAAAAAAAACCACCCCTTATTTATACATGTTGTGGGAACAGAGCACAAGTAATGAAGAACAGATATTTAAATTGAATTAGAAGACATTTTCACGAATAACCTTAAACAGATATTTCTTAATTTCACTTACCACCAAATGGTATTATGCAGAGATTGTGTTTGCAGGCTAATTCCACAATTTTAACTACGTCTTCATGGCAAACTGAAAAAGTACAAACAGTTAAAAAACAGGATTTGTGCTTGGTACTGTTATTTGTGCTTATTACTAAATACTACAAGTCTGAATAAACAGCAGCTCCTTTTCCAACACCAGCAAGGAAGACATTTCAAAGTTAGGCAATAAATAAGAGCAGAGCTCAGAAGCAGCAGTTACAGGGTGAAGTTTAGACCTCAAACAATACTACATTTGAAGAACTAACTACAGCCTAAGTCTTTTGCTCTATGCATGGATTGAGACAACCTGCAAATTCTCAGGGCAAGATGGGCCACCAAACATTTAACAATTCAGCTAGGTATCAATTTATTTTAAGTGAGAAATAAGTCTCTTCTGAGAGATGAACAGCACATCTTTTTCTTCCTGGCTGACATTCAGTTTCAGAAGTGGAGTTGCTGATGAAATCTAGTTTTTCAGGATGCATTCTGTACCTTGTCAAAGAGGGAGGAGGAAATGCATGTGCACAGACAAGTAAAAGGATCAAAAAAGAGATCAAATACATTGTATACATGAGTTTGCACAAACAGCAAAGAATGAGCAGGACAAAATAGTTTCCAAACTTTGGCTACTTTGCTCTTGTCATACAGAGATGTTTTAAAGGAAGGTAGTCAATCATTTTGTTTCAACTGCTTTTGGAGCTACACAGAATAGAAGCTGTGGCAAGTACTGTTCACAGTCACCAGTGCTGTCAAGTACCCAGCCTCAAGTAATGAATTTCATCTTATAGTGCCTCTTTTCATGCTTCCCATATGTGATTTTTTCCTCTAAAGAAAGGAGGCAAAACTGAGTAGGACTAAGCTCTTATAAGAAATTTTGGGGTTTTTAATGCAGTGCAGCTATTAAAGTTATAAAAGGTAACAAAAGAGTTGGAATCATACAACTGAACAGAAATTGACATTTACTTAGATCAAATGATCTTCTGGTTCACTACTGAAGAATGGTACATGGAGTAGTTCCTAGGGACCAGAAGCACATGATTCAAGTAAAAAAAAAAGGCATTTGTATCCTTTTACTAGACAGAGACAAGCAGGCCTAGCCTATACTCAGTACTGCTCTGCACTGCTCTTTCTTCCAGTCATTCATCTTTTGTAAAGTGTTCTGATAGGAGTTATAGGTGCTATATCTTTTTTTTTACCAAAGTACAGCATGTAAAAAAAAAGTTCTTCAATACAAACATTTCACCACCCTTCTAGCATCATGTACACCTTTAGAACCCAAAATTGAGACTGCCATTTTTGACAACTGCTCTTGCTGAACATTTACGTTCACATTACAGTAACAGTGTGGTTACTTAAAGAAGAATTCATCTGTCAACATAAACTTCAGCTATATTTAATAATAAATTGACTTCCCCACAAAATGATGGGATTTCACAGACACAACCTGAAGTGCAGATGCTAAACAATCATGATTACCATTCATGAGAAAATTCCTTCAGTTTCTGTAAAGATGAGTGAAGTCAGTGAACCAAGAGACAGCCTACCCCTGACTAGAAAACACAGGATTTAGTAAACAATGGCCTCCCAGCTCAGAAGGGAGAAGACAAAAACTTACCAGGCCATACAACTATATCAGGAATTCGCTTAAACATTCCTTCCCTGAGTACAAATATCTCATGTAGGCAGTGACCTGGAACACAAACAATAAGTTAACAAGTTCAAACAAGGAAGCATGGAAAGCAGCACTGTTATATAAATGAAGTTCTCTTACCATGAGCTCTGAATACCCTATCTTCTGCATCCTGGGAATATGAGATTTTAGTGGCTCTAAGATCCTGAAGAAATTCTTCATTTACAATGGATGGAGGTACATCATTAACATTTAAGGATGCCTACAATACAAGAAAATAAATTCATTAAAGATAATTTCACTCTTACAGTATTTCTCTACAACAGAAATAAGAAAAACAGGCTAATACTGATTGATACCCAAACACACCTATTTCAGATCAGAAAGACATCAGTTCACCTTCACATCTTCAAACCACCAATCCAGCTTATCCCACTCTGCTCACAAGAAGTTTAATTTCAGTAGCACATTCTTACCTTTCTTTCTGCTGATAAATCTGGAGAAAAGCATGAGCTTATGAATGCATACTGAACAAATTATCTCTTTTTAACACTTCCCAACCAGAATACATACTAAAGCCACTACACACCACAAATTCTTCTACTTACAGTTCTATTTTCACTAACCCACTTCCCCTTCTCCTGTCATGTCCTGAGAGTTAAAGGCAAATAGGACCAAAGCCTAACCAGAAGTCCAGTGCTAGGCAAAACTAAGATTGACTGATATAACATAACTGGTATGCTTTAAGCAGACCTCACCTACCAGAAAGATGCCATAAAATCCATGTTCAGTCACATACATATAGGTGTTTCCAGAAAACCTCCACCTAAAGTCTCAATCAGTACTCTGGAAAGGTGTTCTTCTTTTGAAGAAGCTACACAGGACATTTTAACTTACCAAGAGACCTTGAATCAAGATTCTGTAAGCCCAGAGGGAAAACCTCTGCTGAAGATTTTCTAACAACTCTTTCTTCCGGGTTCTTCCAACAGATGTCTTGTCTAGCACCCTTACAGCTTCTCAAAGCGCAGATATAAACACTTAACTATTGTCTGAACTCCACTTCTGATTATTGGGCACATAAAAGTTCATGTGTCAACTTTTTAGACCCACTCAGAGAACACGAATTCTTTACAAGATCCAGATTAAAAAAAAATATTTTGCAGACATTAAGTGTAAGACTTTTATGTCCTTTGAAGATTCCAAAAAGACCAAGCCTTTTTTTTCTCCTTAAAAATGGAGCAAGTAAGGGTGATCTCCCTTAAGGAATGTGTTTTCTATCACAAATGGCCTCTAACTAAAGAGTTCTTTAATTAGATAAAAAGCTTGTCTGACAACTAAAATCTAACTTCTTGACTTCAAGTCTTATTGCAAAAGAACATATTGGTCAAGAGTCTTATTTCCTATTAAAGAAGTCCCTCAAGTCTGAGAGCAGAGCTGAAAGGGTTTTTTTTTACCACCATATCTTTTATTTTAAATGCACTTTTAAAAATCAGGGACTGAACAAAAATTAGTTAAAAGAGTGCCATGCTTTCACACTTCTTCCATGCAAGCCTTGCTGGAAAATTAACTGAGATCAACCCAAAGAGAAGAATGTGCTTGCACTTCTGCTATAAAGCTCTCAGGAAAGATGACAGGCTGTCTAGTGATGCCAGAAAGAACTTGTTTACAGTCCTACCATCATAAAGTAATGTGCAGTAAATGTTCCACCTGGTCAAAGAAACTTAAAAGACATTTCTTTGACTAGCCTTACCTATGCTTCTTGACAAATGCAAAAATAAAATAACAAAATGGAATTCACTTTGCTTTCATCTTCTGAAGCTTGCCTTCTACAAAAAATATACTCACACACCTAAGTTTTCTTTCCTAGAAGAGTTTTGCCTATCTTTGCTCTACATAACCTCCAGAGCAGCTGATACTTTTTGCCAATATATGTCTTAAGATAAAATCTTAGTAGAGAATACCAGTTAACAAGGTAACAGTAAGGAAATTGGAGATTAACAGTCTCCCTTCTGCCACAACAGCAGCATTCTGTTCTGAATGGGTTGAATCTAAAAGCTGTGAGAGCTGAAGAAGTTAAGATTTAAACTTATCAGGAAAGTTGTACCATTATGATGCAGTGTCCACCCTACAAAAACCATGTAAGGTTATAGAGAAATCAGGAGTACTGACAGGAATAATTCAGAAAGAAATATCTGCATGAGATGTTCATTACTGATAGCTAACATCATTCACAGGTTCAAGTGGATAGCCAAAAGTTTGGGTTAGAATTTTCAAGAAGAACATATGACATAATGAAAATGCAGCTTTAACCATGATTTTACTTCTGGAATAGGATATGTGCCATCCTGACTTGCTTTAAGGATAATGCTGTACTTATTGAAGTGAGGTGTCAGACAGCTAAAAAAAGCCTTTTCCCTCCAATATATTCACCTTGCCACCTACAAACACAGAAGCTGAAATTAAGTGTCACTAGAGGAGAGGCACTCCACTACTGAGACACCATGAGTTTAGGAGCCAGTCACAGTCAACAGGATGTAAATCTGGTCTTGGACTGCTGCCCTTACTATCCTGCTTTTAATGCACATTCACACAGTGCTATTTGCTAGCCCAAAGAACTCTGACTGCAACTCAGGAAACATAAGAAACAAACAAATACATACCAAATAAAGATCTTTCAATCATTGGTTTTGAGAAAAGCCCTTTAGTTGCGTTTGCATTTTAGACTTCGAAGTTTTATTTCTTCATAGATTTCCACAGACAGAATTATTTCATGTCAAGTCAAACACTACATGCATGAAGATCTTTATTCTCTATAACATAAGCTACTTAACAGCTATAACAATTCTTTGCGTATGGTTTTAAGCACCTTGATTTTTACAACTCTTCCACAAGTTTTTTAATCTTTTAATTTTAATCTTCAAGATTATAAAGTTAATACTTATCTATAAAAATCCTATGCACAGTGACAAACAAAAATATACATTTATTTATTCTCAGAGGACTGAAATGTTTTAAAATTTGCACCCTGAAAAGCTAGTCAGGAAACCTATATGAACTAAGTCAATTACTCTCTATGTTAAGTCTGCTCTGAAAAAAGAAAGAGTATTAACAGATCTTGAAGATCACAGAAGCAGGTACATTTACTGTTGTTAACTAAAACACAAAAGTCATATGCAACAGGGAACCCTCCAATCTTACATGAGAGACAGGAAGAGAAGGGATAGGAAGACAAATGAACCAAGAGATCACTTCCCTGCTGCTGCTCCTATATCTGAGCTTCATGCTTAGGTGATAGCAGAAGTTGAAAACCCAGCATAGCATGACAACCTGCAACACACCTTGGAGTTATGATAGCCACGTAAGTGAGGAACCTGCAGCAGTACTTGAGACTAGCTACGAGAAGTCCAGGTATATATTGGAGACTCCAGAGAGTCCTATCCCATGTCAAGGCAGTCAGCCTGCTTCAGATTACAAGACCATCAAAACCAGAGGTGCACAACATAACAGAAAAGCACTCAATACTGCTGGCAGATATCCTGGGGAGCTGGTCTGCACGATGTACTGTGCAATCAGGGTATTTTTAGAAAATCTGTACTCGTCCTTCAATTCGGCTTTGCTCTATCCTTTCTATGCACATAGAAAGGGAACAACAGTTCTCAAGACCTCAGTTCACAGTAAGTTAAAGCAGCTGCCAGTTAAGACCAACCCTGGTCAACAAAAACACATCCAGATGAATTTTTCAAAATATATTGTCAGATGGAGATCCTGTAAGCCACAGCAGATGAAAGAATGTCTTGATGAATAGAAGACTGAAGAAACATTTAAGTTGTCAGGCCCCATGAGATTACCTGCTTCGAAGAAAACGCAATCTTGAATCCACCCAAGAGACAACCAAGGGTACAACCATTACCCAAAGCTGGGTCGCTAGTCACAGTACAGGCACAGCCTGCTTCCAATACTGCTTTAGCAGCTATTTAGTCAGGAACCTGAAGCTTCAAAGGGATTCTAATAAGGGAGACAGGTCTCCTGACTCTAATGTAAGTTACTCTTTCTAAAAAGCGAAGTATGTATGACTTACAAAACCCAGAACATTACCAATGTGTTATTTTTGCTGTGAACATTAAGTTCAATCTTGAGTATTCTGGTAGTCAGTTTTCAGCACCCACACATGTAAATAAAAATTACTGTCAAATAAGAACTTTGATATCTTTCAATACACCAAAAACATATCACAGTAAAACTTCTGCGTATCTTCTGTCTCTGTTATCAAGAATAACATTGATGTTGTATAAACAATACCCTCTAGGCTAACAGTTTCTACAGTCTTGAAATGCAAGTTACAGGCAGGACAAAAAACTCCCTGTGTTGGAAACTTTCATTTCAATAAAGGTACTACTAGTTATCCTGAAACCACAAGTCATGCTAAGACATGTAAGGTTTCACATAGTAGTTCTACATCAATTTTTGAGGTATGAATACACTATATTTAAATCGATTATGTGCGACAGCTGAATCATCTTTAACAGCGTGGTCTTGATTATCACCAAGACTAATGTTCAAAGGAACTGGTTCGGCTATTTACTTACTCTAGAGGTAGTTTTGTGCTCCAGACTTGCTCCAAAGGTTTTTTCTATCCATTCCTTAAAAGTTGGTAATACCATACCACCTAATCTGTACCTGAAAAGTCAATATTACATAGGGTCATTTTAAATCAGAAGAATGTATGTCAGATACACTTCTCACAAACAGAAGTTTGATTTAAAACTCTTTACCTACAAGCCCGCAAGGCTTCCACACATTTACTTTCCATGTAACTGCATATTTCATTGTATGAAACTGTTCTTTACTTCACATAGAATCAAATCATTTGTCAGCATGGTATCACTGTGCTTTGGGTGTAAAGCTTTTCAGTTACCCCACCCACCACTCTTAAGAAAGGTCTCTCCCTTGCAGTAGTGTGGAAAGCAGCACCAGAGTTCACATGGCAGTTACAGACAGAGGACACACTGCAATGTAAACAGCAGTCTCAGACACACAAACCCATTTCAGTACACCTTATGCTTTCAAGAAAACAGAAACAGTATTAGAGGTTCCCCCATCATCATCAAAATGCATCAGAATACATCAAGCACTGTAAAATTATTTCCAGCACAAACTGTTTGTCAAGAGCACAGCCACGTGACAAATGCAGATTTAAAGACAGGGGACAGAGGAGCTGGTTTTGACCATGTGCACCACATGTGAAAACACAGAATGCTGGGGACACACTGAAAACAGCTAGAAACAACTGCTATTCATTGCATACAGATACACGTCTTCAGCATGTTTATATGTGCAAAAGTATTCCCAGAAGAGAGAAATAAGATCTTCCTTTGGTATTAAGAGCTTTCAGCAGCTAAGAGTCCTTACCATAGTTTTCACCTGGGTCACTGCATTAGACCTAACTGGGTCTTCCCTCTGAGATCATTCAGTCACTATAAATCCAGTTATGACCCTGTCCTTCACAGCTGGTGCAACCAACGCTACAACTGAGTCACCTGTTACACAGAAAGATCAATTCTTTTTGTTTCCTCATCTCAACCACCTCCCACAAACTCTTCTATTGACAAACTCCCTACTCTGCTTCTAGAAATAAAGGGTACAACCTTAGCTCAAGCTAGACTCTTCAGCATGGAAGACAGTGTTCAGTCATTCCTCCTGTGACAGCTGTTACTGTTTCATCAAACCCATACAAAAATTATGTGAATTCTATGAAAAGGAAAGTCCAATAAGCAATGCAAGTTTAATGCATTTGCATCAAGAGTTTGCAATGAAGGCAGAGACCCAGGTCAGCTTGGTGTGTTTTCTTCTCCAGACCTACTTCTTAGTATTGCCAAACTATCACTATAGCCAGTTTGTGAGGGTAACCTTAATCACTTACTCAAAGGACAACTAAAGCTATCAGAAGCCCCAAAACTTTCAAGTCAAGACACAGACAGAAGTCACAGCACAGAAGAAGTTAGCTTACTGCAATGCATGATTGCTCAGGAAGCAAGCTTTGGATGTATACACTGATGATGCAAGAAGCCCCCCAAAAACCAGTTTTAGTTGCTCAGACTAGCAAGTATCATCTATCCCTGTGGAGATGGCAGAGTCTATAATAAAAAGATCATTTGACATGTGGTCTGTACAGAAGTCAATACGACTTTCATAAAGGGAAACCCTGTTTCACTAATCCTTGGAGTTTTATCAGGGTGTAAAAACAGAAAGTGAATCAAAGGAATACAATGAACAAGAAATCCCACATGCCTTTATATTCTTACAGGTGTTCTTCCTAAAAATTATTTAAGAAAATACACTACTACAGTACTGAAGATAAGGTTCTTCCACAGGCTGAAGGATAAGATAAGGTTAAGTTAAGAAGCAAGGGCAGGGTTTATTGATCACACTGATAGGAACTCAGGACTTTAAAACATATCTAAGCGGACAAAAAACCATAGAAGTTAAGGTAATTGCAAAAGCCAAAAAAAAAAAAAAAAGCATGATTGATATTTTTCAGAATCCCACTGGTAGTCAGTATCATGGCATCTTCACTGACCACACTGAACAGCACTACACAGTGCTATGCATCATCTGGGCAGTTGTAAGAAAGGAGACAGTTCATCTCTCTCTACTGCTCTGAGAACACTGCTGTATTCACATCTGGAGTGCTGCACACAGTTTTTGTCCCTATCTCCACAGGGATCCCGTGGAGCTGGAGAGGGTGCAGAGAAGAACTGTAAAGACCAAAGGGCCTTACAAGCAGAGACTCAGGGCCCAGGAGATCGCAAGCATGGAGAGAAAATGCAAGAGAGGATATGACTGAGTCTTATAAATCAATAACACAGCAGACAGGCTGAAGAACTATCATCCACCTTGTCCTGCAAAAGAGTAAGGGATACTTGTTTCAAAATACAAGTACTTTACACAACCAGAACTTGCTACCACTGGATGCTGCATAGACAGGCAGTATGAGCAGATCTGAGGTTATCAGAAAAATTTATGGACAACAGACCTGTTAGTGGGTACTGAAAGGATGAGGCATCTACACCACCTGTGCAGATGCTTATTTTCCTATTTTCACTTCAAACACTCTCCTTTTGCCACTGTTGCAAACTATTCCATAGAAACTACACTGATGTGACCCAACAAGGTATTTCTAAAGTTATCTCTCAGTTAGAGAGAGAGTCATGGGGAAAAAAATACCATTCTAGAACAGCAACTAGTATATATCAGTCACACAGCAGTCAAGCAGCCTTGATGCTTCCTCTTGAAAAAAACAGAAGTCTTGACCCTTATCTTTTTTCCTGTTTAGTGTGCTTTAATTTTCTGTGCAGCATCTCCCTAAATATTATACAGTAAAGTAGATATACAAGGCTTTGCATTTTAATTTGGGCTTGAAAATCAAGACATTAACAACTGAAGTGCTCAAGATCCTAGTTAGGTTTTTTCAGCTTTGACTTAAGCTAATTCATGCAGGTTTACAGACTCAAAGACTAGGAAGGAATTTTTAGGAAAGACAGTTTTATTTCTCTTCTCCATTCTTTTGTTTTTAACTCTTATGGAAAGTGTATTTTTTAAACCAGGGAAGAGACTGCAAGGTTACTTTCCACTCAGGAAGAAAAAAAAATCCAAACCAGTAAGATGGCAACAGGTTTAAATTCCACTGGAACAAAATTAAGAGATCCTCAAGCAGACTTCATTTAATTTTTTTTCTCATAAAATACATTTCTCAGAAAAACAGGCTTGCTGCATATAAAGGGCTAGAGGGTAATAAATCAAAGTGGTGCCACTACAAAACATACAATTTAAGAGCAGCTCTTATTTAAAAGTTCAGAGGATGAAGTAGCTCCATGCATAGGGGTTAAGAAACCCAAAACAAAGTGGAAATTTAATAAAGCAACTAGTTGATGCTCAAGAGATTCTCAAAACTGTACTGACATGCTGCATGTTATCTAAAGCTTTAGAACACGGTGCAGATTCTCAGTGTGATCTCATTAATACACAGATGATATCAAGTTACAGAGAAGACCCACATTAATTTGTCTTTATCACGTTTTTAATAAACACTTCAATAAGCCATGCAGTGTATTTTACTATGTCAGATTCCTGTGTATAGACTTCAATAAACCTGCTAAATGCAGAATAACCTATTTTGTGAAATGAAGCAACTTCTTTGCCTTCTTTGAATTAACTGCGCTGTGCAGCTTTTAAACTCTTTTCAAATAAACTACTAAATAAGATACTTCATATACATATATTTTCAACCTACCTTTTTCCTGTGAATTCTGCTTGACCCTTCTTATTGAAGATGAATTTGGAGTCATTATATCCCCATCCATTCCACTTCAAAAGTTCTTGCCTTAAAGGGAGAAAAATATGTGAGTGACAATATTAGCATACTGCAGATCCAAAATTATTTTCCATTATACGGTTTTGGAGAAAAGTCTTACCAGACAGCAATTCAAGAAATCAAGTACATATCAAAAGTGCATAGCTTAGAGCCAAAAGAAATTCTGAAACCACAACCATTACTCCTTCAGATTGCATCCTATGACTTGAAAGACCAGATGCTCTATAAAAACAACCACCAGCATAAGTAATTGCACACTGTATTGAATCATAGAATCATTAAGGTTGGGAAAGACCTTTAAGATCATTATGTCCGACCTTTAACCAAACACTACCATGCCAACTAAACCACAGTACTAAGGGCCTCATCCAGTCATTTCCTGAACACTTTCAGGGATGGTGACTCCACCACCTCCCTGGCCAACCTGTTTCAATGTATGACAGCCCTTCCAGTGAAGAAACTCTCCCTGATGTCCAAGCTGAACCTCTCCAGGTGCAGCTTGAGAGCATTTCCTCCCATCCTGTGTTACCTGGGAGAAGAGACCAACCCCCAGCTGGCTACAATCTCCTGTCAGGGAGCTGTAGAGAGTGACAAGGTCACCCCAGAGCCTCCTTCTTCCCAGGCTAAACACCCCCAGCTCCCTCGGCTGCTCCTCACCAGGCCTGTGTGCAGGCCCTTCCCCTGCTCCACTGCCCTTCTCCGCACACGCTCCAGCCCCTCAAGGTCTCTCCTGCAGTGTGGGGCCCAGAACTGAACACAGGACTGCAGGAGGGGCCTCAGCAGTGCTGACAGCAGGGCAGTGCTCACAGCCCTGGTCCTGCTGATCCAGGCCAGGATGCCTTTGGCCTTCCTGGCGACCTGGGCACGCACTGGCTCATTCCAGCCAGCTCCTGACCAGCATGTGAAGGTCCTTTCCTGCTGGGCCACTTTCCAGCACTCTGCCCCCAGCCTGTAGCAGTACGTGGGGTTCTTTGGACTGAAGGGATTTGTCTATTTATTTTTCTTCTGTGTAGAGAGAGAGGAGTAGATCGCCGGTGATACGGTGATATTTTCCAGTTGGCAAGGGTAATGTGTGAAAGATGCTTGGTTTTCACTCCAAACATCAACATACAAAGAGGTAACATCTAAATATTTTCAGAATAAAAAAAAAAACATTTAGTATTTAAATTTATTTTCTTGACAGAGAATAATGATTTTAGTTGCTTGCCATCACTACTGCAATCCCACAGCATTCTTAACATTCAGTTGATGAGGCACGTTGAGGCACATTTGGACTGAAAGTCGTAAACAACAAAACCTCAAGAAGTGCAAGAATAACATATCAAATACAATCAGAATGTGACAGCAAAAAACTATAAATATATAAAAAACAAACTCACAACTGAAAAAACATAAGCAGAAATTTGAAAAATCCTAAGCACAACCATATCAGAGACTCTCTTAGCTACAATAAAGTCATCAGAACTGTATCAGTGTATATTTAAGACCTAAGAAATACACTAATAGTAATTACACATTAACCAAGCTTTGCTTTAAAAGTTTGCCATTTATTTACATTAAAAATGAAATTATTAACTTAGAAACTGTATTTTAGTTAAAAGAAATGTATCTCAAAGAAGTCAGTCAAAAGATCATTTACCTCCCTGCCCTATATACAGTAAATGTAGCTCTGACTCTTTGACTGCCTAAGAGTAAGATGATCAGGAGTGACCTGATTTCAAAAAGACCTTGTGATTCAGAGAAAGCACTGCCTCAATCACCTTCAGCTCTAGCATTACATGCAAGATAACCATGTGATGATTGATTACCAAAGGTTTTCATTATAAAGATGATATTAACATGGGCTGCTGACATACTTATCAGTGTTGTAATTCAACAGACTTGGCTTAAATAAAATCTATTTTCTTCAAACTGCCTGTGTGCAAGGTATAAATTAATCAAATGGAAAAAAAACCATGGCCATGTATTTAATTACAATTGGTTGATTCAGACATTTCAACCAGCCTTTGACAAATCTGGCACTTAAAGCAAACTTTATCAGTTACTGAGTAGTGAAATGACGCTATACAGTTTTGTGATATAGCCAGTCTATGTTGTTCTTCTACTCTGAAGAATCAATTCTAAAATTTCAGCCAAAATTAAACTGAGCAGAGCTGTCCAGATAGAGAAGCCTATTCAGCTGCCTCCTCTCTCTGATCTTTACACATGTAAGGTTCACACATGAAAGGACAAGGATCCATTCGTGTTCCATAGCATGGGAATGCCTTGTGCTATTGTGACAGATTTTCAAAAAGGGTTCTTAAAGCATGTTATGCAGACTTGCCCACTCTTACCCTTATTTCTATGTATGTATATTTATAAATGCTGCATATATTTATACAAAGCTCCACAAAGAAACTAAGCCATACACAGTGGAGCTGCTCCCAGCTGAGAAGAAGGTGACACAATTGGCCAGCTCAAGCGATTTTTTTTTTTTTCTAACTAAATGTTCCATTCAAATCCCAGTTGCTACAGTCCTCCTCAAGGGAAGATTTCTCCCTCTGCTGACTAAATGCAGTATTTCTATATACCTGACCTCTGTAGTTTGTTGAATCCTGTAAAGTCAGAACAGATCTCTTATTACTAAGCAAAACTGAGGAAAGCTCAAACAGCTTCCCCTCTAAGTTAGAGAGGGAAGTCCTCTTGCAAGGCTGTGCCAAAATAAATATGCCAACAATGATGCATGAAACAGGCTAGAGAAACTACCCACAAAGCTGGAGACAATCAGAGCAAGACAAAATGCCAGGCCCTACAGAAACTGGTGACATGAGATAAACTGATAATGGCCAGGTTTGAAACTATTGTTAGTCCTAATGCCAGCACAGACAGATACTTCCCACAAAATCATGCGGAGGTATTATTAATTAAGGACAAAAAGACAGACTCAGATGTGAGGTTTTTCTGCTACACTAACCACATTCCCATCTGCTTGCCTGTTCTAAAGACCTAATTTCCTAGGCTGTTGTTAACCATCTGACACTTCGATCAGGCTCTAAAATACAGAAGAGAGTTTAAGAGTTTTAACTCCTAAGAGTTTATTTTCTGTTTGAACTATTCCTGAGTAAAATTAAGTACATAAAGCTTTACTCTGTCAGACAACATAGCTCCCATCATTGGTGCGATGATAACAATTAAATTAAAAATTAAAGTAACAGTTTGCCTGTTTGTAGAAGAATAGATGACCCAAACATCTTGGCTACCTTGTAACACAAAGGCAAGAGATTTCACACCACCACACACAATAGGCAGTACTATATCTTGTGGCAGGTAAACACCAGAACAAGAAAGTTAAGCACTCAGTTTTTATATTCAAAACATACTGAGCAAGTCTGAGGTTTCTATTTGGAGACAGGAAGGGTTGTTTTGGGAATGAGTCATCTTACACTTATTCCTTCTTTTGTTCCACCACACCACAGTACTGCCAGTTTAAGAACTGGTTTGATTTACGGGCTGCAGTTTCTAGCACTTCATGCCTACACGCTACGAACAAGTCAGAGGGAATATACATACGGCTTCCTAAAAAAGTGAAGCCTAAAGAGGCCAGATTTTAAAAGAAAGGCTGATCGGTCAGCTCTGATTTGTAAATCACACAGCCTGCAGGAAGACCAAGCTGTTCAGATCTTCTTGAATTACCATCTGAAAGGTAAGTTCTTCATAAGCAAGAGCACATGAACCTCAAGGCTCAAAAGAATTACCCTCAGCAGAGAAGAAAGCAGAAGACATCCACAGAAGATCTTCAAGCCTCTATGACTACAGAAGCAATGGCAAAGTCCTACTCATATAATTCAAGACTGAGCTTTTTTGGAAGAGTGTTACATATTAGTTGACATACTACTCATCCCAGGTGCAAGCAGCTCTGCCAGATGAAGCCAGGGCACTGTGTGCTGCTCTTCCCTAGGTCTGGCTCACTATCCCAGCTCCCCCAACTAGGGGAAATACACTGTAACACACACTGGCTCTGCATTTCTTTGTCTTTCCAGTTCACATTTGGAAATCAAAACTGTAATTTTAATGTAAGAAACAGAAGGCAAGCAAGGAAAAAAAGTCTTTGAAGTGTTGTGACAGCATTCCTCCTTTGGCATTTTTATACTGCCCTTGTACAGCACTATTTATACAGTCACCATTTCTTAGAAAACACTTTTCACCTCCCAGCTGCAGCACACCACTCCCAATGCCCTCTAATGCCCTGGTGCAGCAATCAGAGCTGCCTGCCAGATTAGCATCATGCACCATGTTTACCTTGGCTCTCAAGAATGATCCAAGCTGCGACTGAGCAACCAATCTAGCCTTCTACATTTCCCAAACTTTTCACTCCCAGTATCTCAGTGTTAAAAGAATATCATTCATCTCATATGCCAGATGAATAGAAAGGGCAGAAAGGACTGCTGACCATCTGCAGACTTAAGCACACATTAGAATCTTCCTCCATGTAAAAGTACACAATGCAGCCAATGCTGTGTCTGAGAACTTGAGCTATCTGTTGATCTGCAACTAATATGTACCATCATTATACCTAAACTTTTACAAATTATGTATCTGCTAACACACCAATATTTTGTACCATCTGAAACAAAACTATGTTTTGTTGCAGTAATAGCATCTATCTTTATTCTTCAAAAATTCAAGGATTTAGTTGCTAAATGTTAAAATAACTAAAAATAAACCTGAAAACCTGAATACCTTGTATAATATCTGAAAACATCAAAATATGTTAGTAAGTTTCATGTCCCAGCTTGAAAAAAAAAAGCTGCTCAGTTTGACTTAGACAAGTGACATGTTCATGCTACACATGTTGCGAATGTAGCAAGATATAATTTACACACTCTTCTGGTTTTCTTCCCAGACTCCTTTCCAAGAATATACAGCCAAGGCTCTCACCAAAATTTGACATTATTCTCACTTCAAACTAAATGTTATTCAGTATTGTACCCAAATCATCTTATTTAAAGACAACACCTTTCCTATTTAGTACATTGGCTTCAACAAAATATTAAGCTCATAAACTATCTCATTTTTGACAGAAACATGGAATATTTCAGTCAGAAATAGTGGAAACTGACCAGTACTTTCTTGCCTTCTAACTTAAATGATAGAAATTCACCACTGAAATATAAGAAGTAATATAAATCAAACCTTGCTTAAGATTTTTACTGTGTACATTTATATATGTACACATGAAATTATATTGCCTGAGAGAAAACAAGTCACCATGGAAGCAGTGACAGTAGAGGAACACAGTGTGACTAGTTTAAGTGAATTGAATAATATTCCGCTTTCATTACAAAGCCCAGCACTAGAAGACTAGTTTGACTCACTGGATAAGTTTTTTTACAGTCAGGGGGCAGGAGGGTGGCCCCTGGCCCACCAGCTGAACTAGTGCTCCTGGAGAATCCAGTCACTCAGCTGGGCGGGCAGAGCCCTTTGGACTACACTATTTCAACAGTGTACCTGCCAGCTCTGTTCAAATCTCAGGTTTTAGTGACTAGCACAGTGACTGGATGAAAAAGTTCTCATCTCTCCCATGGGAAGCTGAAGGATAAGCACAGAGTCTCCCACAGACAGCCAAGGCTTCTTTGGAGAAACAAGATGAATGTGCAGTTCAATCCAGCAGGAGAAACGTGACTCAGGTGGAGCAAAGCCCAGATGGTCCCATCAGCTCCCTCACAAAAACCAATGACATTGTCAATTCAATCACCAGTGGATGCTCATCATTAAAACCACATACACACAAAACATTCACAGGCACTGAATATTCCTGAATAAACCAGCAGATTCCTGGAAATCAGTTTAAAGTGGCAGTTTTAAGGGCTACCACACGGGCTTAAGCACCAGTATTTGCCTCATGTAACATAGTCTTGCAAGTTGTAGAGTTCTTGCAAAACTCAGTGTGTGGGTGCAGTAATACTGAAGCAGTATTATGGTGGTAAGGTGTTACAAGAAGACATTACCCAAGGAATAACTCCTCAGAGCCTGCCTCAGTTGGACTGTGAGTTACCAACCCATCCCCCAGCTGGAAATTCAGAACCCTTTCCACAGGTGGTACCCTCCCTCTCTCCTGGAGCAGTGCCTCTGTTCAGATTCCACAGTCACACTTCTCAACCAAGCAACATTACAGAGTGCTTCTGAGGCCAGTAGTAAATTAGCATCAGGTGCCTGAAACAAACAAAGAACATGTAGCCCAAGGAATTGTTTCAAGAACTGCTTTGTGAAAGCATCATTTATCTGGAGAGGAATGCCATGCTGCAGGCAGAGTATCTGCTCTGCTTGTCACTCTTACACTTTTTCCCTCTTGGAAGACCTTCCCTGCAGCAAACCTAATATAATTGTTCTCAAGTCTGAAGTCAAATAACACCTGCTTTATAACCTTAGACATATTCAGATTCTGTAGCCCACACTTTCAGCTATCCCCTGCAGCTGCATACACCAATTCAGTTGCTACTCTGTTTGCTGAATACCTAATACAACACAAACTTGGGCTCATAATTACAGTTTAAACCTACAGTAAGCAGCAAATGCAGACAACCAGATTTTAGGCATAAGAAATCAAGGGTTTAGGTACCCAAAAGGAGAGTGCTTTTCTTTAAACTATTCTGATAAAACAAGTGTTCACTTTCCTTACACACTTTCTTAGCCTTGACTAATTCATTACTCTTCATTGCACCACACTGTAATAAACAAAGCCCCAAGGAATAAGGAAATTAGTATTTCTCTAGTGTTCTTCCATAGTAAATAAAGTCAATTAGAGCAAATTAAAGATAGAGGAAAGCCAAGATATTATAATCATTCTACTCAGTAGACGCTTGGCCAAATGATGATTCTTATGCAACAGAATACTTTACTAGAAGCTCTCTCTATTCCACCTACTACTTCAGCTGACACCAGTTTCACTTTTATCTCTGAAGAGACTGCTCTACTACAAAATGCACACACATGGCTACTTCCAGGAAGTAAATGAAACAGCACAAAGACATCAGTCCTTTGAGAAGTATTTTCTGAAAGCTTGCAAAACCAGGAAATCTGCTTTGCTGTCTTCAAAGAAATAACTTACTGAAGGAATCAACTGTCTGCCATTTTTCTGAACAAGTAACTTCAGTTCCTGGACACCCTTTTACCCATCCCATAGAGAATCTTTTAGCATGCTCTGTAGCAAATACATCACAGCTCAAGAAATCCTTCTGGCCTACACCATCAACCCCGACGATGTTGCACAAAACAGCCCAGGTTTGGATATAACAACACTACAGAGGTGTTAGGCTTGTCCCTCACATTCAACCTGCAACTGATTTTTAATACTCCATACTATTTATTTTCTACAAATAGGTACAGTAACACTTCAGTGAAGTCTAGTTGACTGCAGTCTGCTACACTACTGATCTCCTTACTTTGCTTCAGCTCAAAGTAGCTTCTAGTCCAAATAATTACTTTAGTCTATTGCATTATCAGATTATTTTAATTCTACTCAGTTTAAATAAACACATCAAGTTTAAATAAATAGCTATACATGCATTCATTTTCTTGTTCACAGCTTATATACATTTCTTGTATATAAGTTCAGATCTCAGTAGATATCAAGCAGCTGATCTATAAAAGTCCTTCAGTTTTTGCTTGAACTGCTACTTGCTTTCATATAGTAATCTATATTGAGCTTCACATATTAAACACTTCACGCTTTCATCTAGGTTCTTTTTATAATAAAATTAAGCTAATGAATATATCCAGTTTGGCTTACTTGGTATCAAATGATCTAACAATAAATATTGCATTACTTGAACTCTTATAGATTCCCTACATTTCATCTTTCTGACATGAAACTACTCAGAGCTATGTGTTAGACAGGAATTGCTGTCACTTATGAAGTCACTTTCCTCATCAGATTATGACACATTTTTCATGTTAATGTTTCCATGAGAGAATCTTCTTTATCTGTTCCTGAAGTATTAACTTTGACAAAACAATTAATTGCTTTGATGCAATCACAGAACCTCCTGTGAACTCCCATGCCTTCCTCAATGCAACAGGCTCTTACTCTTCTGATTTCTTAAGACTGGTGAAGTGGCACCAGCCCTTTGCTTCCTCACCCTTTTTCATCACACTAAACTCAGAAGTCAGCTACGCCAGGATACAGCTTCGCACCACGTGTTGCTTAAACACTGTTCTCTAAAGGATGAAGTCTTTATTATCAAGATTGCTCTGACTAATGGGGTAAGGTACAAAGCCTCTCTGAAGACACTTGTCATATTCGAGTAGTATCAATTCTTTAGGAGTTAATTCATGCTGCTGCATAGTAACATCATAATCGTTAGCAGCATGAACTCCAAGTGTCTGTATGAAGAAGGTACAGCAACATTAACACATTACCCTGAACAACCTGCCTGTGAACTGGACACACAGCAGTCAGCTCGCTTCACGCCCATCCCTTAGCTTACCCTGGGTAACAGTACGCCCACAACAATTAAAAGATATTCACAAGCCTCTCTTCATCCCCTAGGAAAGCAGCTTCTCCACAGAGAGACAGGATAATCAGGAGATCCTGTCCTCCTTTCTGTTGCTCTAGGATAGAATAAATTTTAAGCCTACAAGCTACTGAGTCAACATTTAGTTAAACTAAACCAATTATCCCTTTTAAGAAAGACCAAATTGTTTAAAGTTTGATTTGAGTAGGTTATACTACATAAGCTATTTTGATGAGATCAGCATCAGTGCATGCTCCATCTCTAGCACACCTAGCAGTGACTCTGGTACAACTCAGTAGTTCCAGGAAGCTGTAGCACCTGGCTGCTTCCAAAGCAGTACAAGTTGAACACTTCAAGTATACACAGTTATTCTGAAGGTTAAGTAAGTTTTTAACTCAAGTGTCACCAGCAAAGTGAGCTTACCAGTCAACAAAAGTCAACGGCATAATATAAAAGGACAGGAAAAGTAATTTCAAGGAAGAGTTATTTTCCAGCTCAATTGTTTTACCAACTTTTTCAGCATGCCTATCATCCTCTTAAGGCTTCAATACACATTGTGTAACTATGATTCCATCTTTCACTGCAACACTTCATTAAAATATAATATTCAAGCCAGAAATGGCTTGAGAAATAATATCTCTCTACTCTTATAGTACCTAAGATTTCCCTCAAGAGTATACTCAAACAGATAGTTGCTTGTCTTTTGAGGAATTTTCCCATCTCAATAACTATAACTTGAAAAAGTAGAAAGTGTATTACAATTCTTAAACACATCAGTATGCAAATGCATTGCTCAGTCTTCCAAGGCATTTTTATTTGAAAACAAGAAGAATTGGATGCGACCCACAGACCATGAGGCTTTCAGTCAATACACAAACTCAATACTTCTCCACCCTCCGCTTGCTGGTGAGAAACAATGTCTGGACAAGATTTTTAACAGTTTGGTCGTTGAACTATCAACAAGAAAGCTGTGTTTCTAGAGGCCACTGTCTACTGACCAAAAAATTTAAAAAAAAAGAAAAAAAAAGTAGCCAGAAAAAAATTCTGTTATCACAGACCTAAAGTACTACAAAGGTTTTTTTTTCATCAAAGAAAGCCATTTACTTGCAGAAGAAACGCAGCATGAGGCGAGTGCACCTAAATCTGCTAAAGTAGTGTCTATAGCTTGGCTGCTATTTCAAACACTAAAGGAACGATGCAACAGGTGTAAAGAACAAAAATTCTGCTTAAGGTACTTTTGGCTACAGCTTTGCTAGGAAAAATTAAAGTAACAGTTTAGAAGAGGCAGAAGAGCTGAATCAGCATTCAACAGACTACAAGAACACAGTATCCAGCTTTGGATTGTCCTAATATTACCAATAAAAGGCATGCACTGTCTCTAGGTCAGTTATTTTTACCAGATTTTCCCATCAGCCTTCTCAGCCTCACAAATAAAAATCAGCTCCAGATTAGCTGGGAGTCACTAGAACAAGACTCAGGCATTCATCACTTGCCCCCTCCAAATCAGTGTAGGCAACAGAACTTTCTACTCCATCACTACAAAATCTGGGTATTATCCTCAAACATGAGCTCAACCAAGATCCTCATATCCTAGCTATACTGAAGTATCAGAATTTTGACATGCAGCATCTTAGGAGTGTTTCAACCATAACTCAGATGTTCAGATAGAAACTTAAGACAGAGATAAAGCTCCCTTTAAGTTTTCCTTGTTTCTACACGTACAAGAAGTCTGGGCTCTAAGTACAGCAACAAAGTTGTACCTTTGGTGAAGAACAAGCTAAGCTTTCCAGCAGCTCCCTCACACCTCCACAGCAAATTTTTATTCTAAGTCCAGATCAAGTTATTTAGAGTAAAAATACTAATCCATTATGATCCTATAGCAAATCTTAATAGAGGAGAGCAACGTCAATAACTTGTAGAAGGTGTTAAGTTGCCCAAGTCTGTGTTTCTACAGAGAAAGAAACTATCTTTCAGGTCACATGCATCTTCACGAAAGTTTGTTTCTCCTGCAATAACTGACTGCAGAATTTATACAGCAATCTTTTTAAAATAAATCCCTGAAAAATAGCTAAGCTGGTATTTTTTTCAGAAACAGTGATTTCTTCCTAAATTCAAACCAAACAAAAATTCAATATGGAAGGCAAAAGTATCAGAACAACACATTTGCCCCAGTGAGCAGCACTGTTTGACACATCTCCTGCACAAGCACCAAATTCCCCTCGATGAGAACCAAAAGCTTTCAAAGCTGTTCACATCTGACTGCATGTGCGTGACATCCCAGTCCTCCCAAAGGAGGCAAGTTCAGCTTGTAACAATAGGCCACAAATTGCCTGCTAGGAGAATCCAGGTGTTCCTTGCTCTCTTTTTGAAAAGGTTGAGAGCAAAGTATGAGTTGAATAGATTTTCCTCAAAGGAGGAACAGCTCTTCTATTCACTGCTTGCCCAGTCTGCCTGCACTAACAAACTAGTTCCAGTCCACAGCTCAAGGGAGAACAGCAGGTTATCTACAACTTAACCCTTAAAGCACTCTTACAAGATAGCAAGCCAACACACATATAGCAAACCCACATCCAAGAAAGGAGGAGCAGTAAAATAAAGTCACAAAACTAATACAAGTCCTCCCCAGCAGAAAGGGGGCCTCATGATAAAAACTTACATGGAACTACATAATGGTACTATAATCATTGCATTTTAAAAAAATCTAGCAGAAAGCAAGTCCAAGAGCCAGTGAAATAACTCTGAACTAGAGAATTTGACTGTCTGTCTTCTCCTGGTGTCATACGACCTGACGCCCTACTACCAGACAGCAAGAACCAGAAAAAGTAGCTTATACCTCTAAAATTATTCATTTCTAAGAAACTTTTGTTAGAGCTTAATGTACGAGCACACTCTGCCAGCATTCACATCAGTTGAAGGCTTCTGTGAACAGGGAGGACTGAGACACCAGACACAGATCTTGCTCTTCACACGTGCTGCATTCCTCATTAGAGCACCGTCAAAGCATTTTACAAAAACAAACCCCCTCCATCGTATCTAAAGACGTGATTAAAATGACCACGAGCGACTTTCCATTTTACCATCCCACTTAGTAACAGGGAAGGGGCTGAAGACCGCCGTCTATTCGGTTTCCTCCCGTCCCCGCAGCGGTGGGGGGCTCAGCACATCCCCGCGGCGGGGATCTGCCTGCCCCTGCTGCCCGCCGGAGCCCCGCGGGGCCTCCCCGGGCC
>VXBQ01016507.1:7515-26960 GCA_013400175.1 Phainopepla nitens | reverse complement strand
GGCCCGGCGGCACCGCCCGCTCCCCCCGCCCCGGGCCGCCCGCTCCCGTTCCCCCGGCCCGGGGCCTCCTGCCTCGGCTGCGCTGCGCTCGGTGGGCAAACCAGAGAGAGAGGCAGAGGGAGAAAAGGCGTTTATGAAAGATTTCCCGCCTCCGGTGCTGTAATTACAGCCCCTCTGGGTCGCTGAACAAACTTGAGAGAGCACGAAGGTGTCCTTTATAGATGAGAATTACCTAAGTTAATGATGAAATGCTAATTAATGGCAATAGCATGGGCGGGTTAGTTAAGAAATAGGTCGGTGAGGTGGCAGATAATCCTACAGGTGTTGGAGATTTTATCATCGCTGTTGATAGGGACACAAGGCCCTGGTGAGTGCAGGTGCCTCTCTCCGCCTGTGCAAGCCGGCTGTCCGGGAAGGGAGATCCAGGTCCCGGTGATCTGCTCCCCACTAAACCCGCACCACGAAGTGAATGCCGACCGGCTGCTGGGAATGCATCCCCTTCTGTATCTGCGATAGCCATCGTTGCGCCAATCCTTGTGAAAACTGACAATCCTGGCTGTGTTTGGGCCTTGTGGGAACATCTGGGATTCACTTTGTAGCATCACTTTGAAGAGAGAGAGGAACTGGGTTTTAAGGGCAGATACAGATTTGATGCCAACCCCAGGTGTTTTCTGCTATGAATTTGTGTTGATGCACCAGAATGCTTTGGATTTCTACTCAGGAAAGGATGTGAAAACTGGAAACATTTTAAAGTAGAACAGATGAGAAGAGGATTTTTTCCATCAGGGAATGAAAAAAAGCTTAACAAACTGAGTCCCTTACAAAAGACTAAGGAAGATAGGTTATCAGTCTTCAAATATGTAAAAGACTACTATGGAGTGGAAGGAAGCAATCAATCTGCCCTTCATATCCCAGCTAGGTTGGTGAGAAGTAATGAGCTCAAACTGCAAGATATAACTTCAGTATTAGCATTAGACTACTTTCTAATGGCAGTGAAAATGAAAAACTGTTGTAGTCTGCCTAAGTAGAGAACAAAGTCACCTTCATTAGACAGCGTTAAGAACAGACAACATACATCTATCAGACATATCATTATAAGCAGTTCTGCTCAGGGCAAGGTGATGGACTAGATGACCTGCTCAGATTAATTCCAACTTTTCCTCTGTGACATGAAGTATCTCACACTGTTGAAGCCTACTCAGTTGTCACACAGGACCTACCTTCATGATGGGCTTTTGCCACTGACTGGCACCGACCAGCTTTTTGGAAGTCCTGAAGTGGACTGCTGGGATCTGTGTGATGACTGATACTTTCATAATGACGTTTGTCCATCAGTGTTGATTTATCCATTAATTTCTTCCTCAGATGTTTGTCTCGTATGTGAAATAAAATCCCATGAAAACTGATAAAACTCTTACCCTCTTTCAAACCTCTTTTAGGGACTTGTTTCTCTCATGATACCTCAGCGTGGTACCTTTGCATTGATTTAAGTAATTTGCAGGAAGTTCTCTGGGGAGCAGTATGTACTGCACATGCAGTGAGACTTGGGCTCAGTTCCTTACCTCACGTGCAATATTGGTGCTTCTTTGAGTCACAGCTCCCCATACATAAACCAAGGATAACAGTATCTCCCTAGAGAGACTGGTCAGAAGAGAAATACACTATGGACTGTGTGACAATATAGGACCAATCCCCGTAATGCCTACTGATGAGAAACAGTTCATAAAAGCCACCCAGGTGTTATTACTGTTTGTTTTGCTTTTATTCCCACCATTGTTAATTGATTTTATGCCCTTTGTGTACTTTGTCTAGAAAATAGTCTGCAATTTTCCTGGGGCAGTGATTGCACTAGTTGCAATGGAATTTCAGCCTTAAGTTAGGTTCCTGGTATTAGTGCAACATAAACAGCTGTTGTGGCAGTTTGATAGTTTGGTTATGGAGTTAGATTTCCCCCCTGTGAATAATTTGTATACAAGTTTCTGGATTAAGTCATGCATATCCACATTTAGCTATCTGCTGCTGCGGAGGCAGTCTGTAGGGAACAAACACGGGTGTCTACTGAATTTCCATTCACATTGCTTACTGAAGCTCTGGATGTAGCTGGGGGCACTTTCAGTCACAGTTACCTAAAACTTTCCACATTGCTGAACACTGCCAAAGAGATACTAAATCCCCTGTAGCAGGCTTCAGATTTTCCTAGAATGTTTCCTTGTATCACAGTCACTCATAAGGAACAAATAATGAGCCCATTGGTCATTTATTTGATCTTAATTGTAGAGCTTCACAGTAAAAAATTGACCTAAACTAGAATCTGATAAGTAATATTTGTCACCACCTCACAACTTATTTCTCAAAAAAGTTCCAAATTAGTCTTTAAGTATGTGTGTGAAGGAAGATTTAACTGGGGATGCCAGAGACATGGTGGTACGATTTGGAAACTATAAAGAGCCTTGTCTTTTGCAAAGCAGAGGAAAAGCTAAGTCACACCTCATTTTTGTGCAGGAGGGGTCTTTTCTTACAATAAGAATGCTAAGCTCCCACCACTGCTCTGCATGCAATCCCTGCTTCCCTTGGAAGGATGGCAATCTTCATAAAAAGCAGCAGTAACATAATGTGCTGTCAGATTGTGAGGTCACTGTTTCTTATTTGTCTGAAGTGAACCACTGGCATGTTTTCAAAAGCTATATCTAATTTAACCATATCATTCATTCTGATAAGTAGCAGTGCTGAGTAGAAAACTTAGGGAACACAAGTTTGAAAGTAATATGTTGTGACACTGAAGAGAACTTGTAGCAGTAAAAATACCATCAGATCTACAATACAGTAGTTGGAAGTATTCTAATCGTTGTGCCAAAGCAGCAGCCTTTGCCATTCCATGAGCTGTGCTTCCCACAAAACCGAGTGCATCTGTAAGCATAAGTGAGATGCCAGCTCAGTGTGACACCTCATGGCATCAAAGGCCTGCACTTCCAGAATTCTGCACGTAGGCATTTTCAAGAAACATAGTTTCAAAGCCAGCGTACAGTGTAATACAAAATCAAGTTGCCAAAGTACTTTAACTTTCAGAGAGGTCTTCATAACAAGGTGTCTCAGAGTTCCATTACGCAGTGGTGCCATGGGAGACCTCGGAGGGAACATGCTCTCCGGACAAACACTACCCTCCTAGGCAACTGCACACAGGCTGTGCAAAGAAAAGACTCTTCTGATAAATCTTCTTGCCTTGAGTGGAGTCCTGCAGCAGGTTGTAGAGAATCACCTAATATAGCATGAGAGCCCCTGAGATGTAGGTATCAGATGCAGGAAATTAAATGATGGGAAGTAGCAACTGTACATACATCTGGGAGAGAAGGTAAAGTACAGTGTTCCACCTAAACTCTAGTAAGAATTTTCAAACATTTCAAAGAAGTTTTATTGAAACATGAGGAAGTTCCCAGTCCTGGCAGGAAGTGCAGTACTGTAGTACATGTCTGTGCTATTCCTTTACTGACTAAATAGCAGAAAAAGCTGTGGGATTCATTTTGTTTATTTTTCATTTTAAAGTGATGCAGATTTGAACAATTCTTAATTCACCTCACTGCTTCTGAAGGCAACAGAAGAACATTATCACAATACTAGGCCTTGAGAAAATAGACATAAAGAAGCCTTTGCTTTTTAGAAAAATGAAAAAGTAGAAACTAATTTTTTCAAGACTTCATTTCATGGTGCTGCTTGCAAGGTTTAAACAGAAGGAAACACCTATTTAATAAGGCGTGTTCCAGATGTTCTTACTTTCTCCAGTCCAACCACTATTAAGATGTGATTGACACTAATGTGCTAGAACACCTTTTTGTTCTGTACCCCTGTAAAAAGACACCGCCTACGGAAGAGGTGGGGTTTTGGCTGCCCTAGGTTTAGGATGGGTGTGGGACATTTACAGCTGAATCATGGACTCAGAACAAGCTGTTGAGGCAATAAAAGGGGGGAAAGGGCATAAGCCCTTGAGATAACCTCTGGATTTGTCATTTTTTCACCAGAGGGGAGAACTAAACAACAAGCCTACACACATTCATGAAAATATCATTCAACACCATGTAATTCATGCTCTGGGAGGAGTTTTGTTGATACAGAATGGGCCAACAAGTTTTCCTGAAGTAGCCAATTTCTGTAAGACCTACTTAGGCATTTCATCACTTCTATAACGTCAGCAGAGTCCCTGGGAAAAGGCACTGCATCCATCCATCAGTCCACCCATCCACTACCAGCTTGCAGCACTATGAGCTCAGCTGGTCAGCCTCAGTGCCACAGAAGAAGAAAGGCCCAGATCTCAGAGCTTAGAGCTATGGAGAAGCCTGCAGGATCTCAAGCCATTGGCAAGGATTAGCCTAGATTACACAAGGATAGGAGTGATAATAGGGAGAAAATGATAAGAGAAGCAGGGCCATGAATGAAACCTCTAATTTAGGGATCTCCAAAAGAAGCTGACCTTTTTTTATATAGAAAAGGGTAGTGGGTGGTATGTTCTCTCTTTAAACATACAAAAAACGCAGATGGTTTTGTACATGGTGGTCAGCTCCCTCCTATTAAAGAGAGAAAGTGTAAAAGGAGCTCAACTATTTCAGTCAACAAGATGATCTGAAAGCTTAGAAATCCTAGAACTTAAATCTGTATCTGAACAAGAGATGATCACTGAGAATCAAATACTAAGTCCTTGTCCATAGTATATTTAAAAATGCATATAGACTCCTCAGTGAAACTGCTATGACTTCACAAAGCCTTCCACTGGTGCTCCAAAGCAGAGATATCAGTGATATATTTTTACTATAATGTAAAACTGTCTGTTTACTTACTGTAGCTGTACTTAGTAACTCCAGACCTGAATTTTCTGTGTACCAATTTTTCAGGGAAGAAAAATACTTTCTAAATTGTTAGCTGTCTGCACAGATAAGTTTGTGCATCCCTCTGTTCAAAGCTGGCAAAGCCGTTTGCCTCTGCAAATGGAATGAGATGCATCTCTGTTTCTTCTGATTACTTCTGGTAGTCAAACCAGTTGTTCTCTGTCACTGGTCGCAGGTGTCTTTATCACTGTACACACTGTGCAGGTGCACAGTTTACTCCTTTCACCTTTTTCATTCTCCTGTAGTGACAGTCCTGCTGCATCCAAAAAACTAAGGGAAGAGAGACAAGCTTCATAGAAAATTCTGCATAGAGATTTATAGCCCTGCCCAGTTTCAACTCTTCCACACTGAATGTTGAAAGCCTGTCAAGAGAAAAAGCTTTCATATTTACTTTTTGAGGCAATTCTGTAAAACCAAACATAGTTACCACATATGTCCTCTCATGGCTTGGTCAGTGAAATTAAGCAAGATTTGACATTTACAGACAGTTAGTTTTCAAGGTGCATATCCCAAAGGAGCTCAAGTGCACACACTCTTTTTTACTGCCCCAAGACTTTCTCCACTTCTCCTTTTAAGAGAGCTGTCAGTTAAAGGGAAATGTATCTGCCCAGTTTGACAAGGGAGCTTCTGTAGAAATATTTGTCTCTACACTTTCCTGCCTGTTGCAACTCCTGTACACCTGCATTTTGTCTTGGTAACATCATCTCATGACTACTCTCAGTTCTCCATACTGAAAAATAAATTATATTACAGCATTTTGCTAAATTATCCAGTCTAATTGTGCAGTTTGATGCGCTAAATTTTTTACATTAAAATTCTCTCAATCTGCTGAAATTTCTCAGGATTTAGAGGAGAAAGAAGAAATTTTGTAATAATGACATTTGCTTAATTCTGTATCTTCCTTGTTCACATCCCTAGACATATTGGTTTTAATATCTATTGTTACTCCTAAGGGTATGTAACATATAAACTGTATTGTGAAAGAGAATGTTGCTTGTGTTTTACTTAGAAACTCAATCCTTTTGAGAAGATTATAAGTATGACAAGAGCTCTGCAGTTTCTGGGTGAGAACAGCATCTCAGGAGGAGGCGAAATACAAGGGTACGAAGAGGGCTGATTGTGCTTGAATGCAGTTTAAGTCAGTTGAATTTTTACTTGCTCAGTTAAAATATGAAAAAGGTGTCGATGAAAAGCCTAGTGTGTTTGCACAGTTCTTGACTGGATCTTATTACAGAGTGCTTTACTGCTGGAATAGGGACATTTATCAAATAACTTGGCAGAAATGTTTGACATATTTCAGTTAAAACTCTAACACTTAACTGTTGTAGCTGACTCACAAAAACTCTTTCCTGGCTATCATATAGCCAGGCAGCTTAAGAAAAAAATTAGCTATTGCAGCTTCTTGGAGTTTAAAGAGAAGAAATATTTTCTTTTAGTGTTTATTACATTTTAAGACAATTCCCTAAGTGTGCTTTGGGGAATACCAATGTATGCAACATCAGACACATAGCTGAGCAATGTAATTGTGTAAACATCATGTTTGGGACAGGCAGAGTGTTTGAATAGACCATGCAAAAACTGTTCCCAAATGGAAACTGACAAATGATTATGTGACTCTTTAAAATTAACAAAACACACCTGAGGTGTTTGATTCTACTTCTAGAGTTCCCTTCAACATACTGCCATTGGTTTGATCACTTTTCATGTGAAACAATGTCTTTTCCCTTGCTTAAAACAATAGGTTTTGGTGATCTTGAGGGAACTAGATGTCAAAACAGAATAAAATATCTACATCTTAGATTAGGCCTGTCTCAATAGTTCTTATTGAGAAAATTGTCCTGTAAAAGTAGCTACTAATGGAAAGTCAAGATTATATAACTAGTAAGAGGGAATTTTATAAAACATCTGAATTTCCAGGTGCTTTGTGAAAATGGAAGGCAGTGTACAACTACTCTGAGGCATCTGTATTTGTTCTGATATATGCAGGCACCCATATCCTTTTCATAAATCAGATGCATAGTCTTTTAACACACAGCTAAGAGTGGAGACTATCATTATCATTTAAGGTCTGATGGGGAAATGAGTTAGGCTGAGTCCTGATGCCCTGCAGATTTGCAGTTTATGAACTAAAATACTTTCAGTTATGCTTACTCCAATAGCCACTTTCTCCCATCCCATGAACTTGTATCTTTTTTCAGCCCTCAGTGATATTCAGTTCCTTCTTAGCCCATTTCCCTAACGTTTCCAATTCCTTCTAATTTGGCTCAAATTCCCTCTGGACTGCCAAAGCAGAGGTGCTTTCTGTATGTACTGAAGAAATGTAGGGGACCAATACAATTCATTTTGAGAGATATGCTTCAGAATGAAGACATTCAGGAATATATGCAAAGATAATGAGAACAGATTAGATGAGAGTCAGGCAGAGTGTGGACAATCACACATGGAGGTATGAGGCATTTAATGGTCCCTTCATGTTCTGTGCCAGCAGGGGACTGAGCACCCTAAGCAATTACATGGCAAGATATTAGATGCAAACTGAACATTTAGAAATGGCTTTTTTTGAGCTTGCCACAGAAAGCTCTGGCAGGAGACTGCCAATGCCAAGAACATACCATATTCTGTTTCCTTGTACCATGTTTCTTTTGTACCTCTCCTGGCACTCAAGGAATGGAGAAATAGGATGGAGGAATTGCAGTCAGCGAAAGAGGAACAGAGTGTGTGAACAGGGAACTTAAACACAAGCTAGTGAGCACCATCTGCCATGTGGTGTTGCACTGGTGGCCAACCACAGGAGAAAAGTAGTGATTTAATGGTTTACAGGCAGCTAAATTATCATTATGCCAGTACTAGACCATTTGCATTTTGTTTGAGGCAGAAGCACGCAGCTTCCATAACTTACTCTCCTTTTCCTTGGAACTGGATCTAAGTTGTTCAGTTCTGCCCCTTCTGAGATCAAAAAAACAAAAGGAGGAGACAGACTGAATTCTGAATACTGAGATTAGGTAGTAAATTAAGGAAGTTTGAACAAATGTAGCTAATTCTTTCATTATGTGAAGCAAAACAAATGTTGGTTCAACTCTAGTTTAGGCTGGGGCAGTCAAAGGCAGCTGAAAAGAATATTTGAATGAGTAAAAGCAACATTTCTGCTCAGATGCAAATCTGTTGCTGTTTATAAAACACAGTTTTAACATCAGAATGCTGGCGAAAAGGGTTGATTTTCAGGATTTTTCAAATTACAGCACCAGTATATTAAGAGAAATGAATGGCAATTTATCTGAATATGCAAGGCCATAAACTGGAGCAGTCCAGCAGCTGCTCCACAGGCAGCTAAACTGTCTTTGTGATGAGAGAGAGACCCTCCTAGAGTAAAGTGGACACTGATGGGTAGGAACCACTGAAAAGCTTCATTACCTATAAGTAAGCAAGCACTACTAAAGCAGACAGAACAGTGAGGGTCACTAGCAGGCAGCCTGGCCGTCCATCTCCCTTTCCTTTTTGGAAATATCAGTTATTTGGTTGATTTTAACTTTTTAAAATGTTGTTTCCTTCATGATGATGATGTGATTTGAATTCATCTGCATATTTCATTTTCACCATGTAGAAGTTTAATTAAGTATATACAAGTATATACAACGAATGACTGGTGTCATCCTGTGGAATTTGCAGCAGCAGGACACCTTAAATGCTCCTGCTGCTGCTGCCTTGCCAGACCTGAGGACTCCAGTCTCGGGCACTGTCAAGCCAATGCTGTTCTCCAGTGCTTTGTTTCAACAGAGAAATGTGGCACATACAAGGGACAACAAAGGCAGCTCCTTTTTTTGAAGAACACAAAATAGATTAAGCTGGTCTCAGCTGAAAAGGATGCCATCAATTTAGACAGCAGCCTGCTCTTTCAGCTGAAAACACGGGAAATGGAGCAGCACAAATGGGTGAACTGCTTGATTCTCCAAAATATTTGTGAGATAATTAATCTCTGCTGCTTGCTTTGTTTGATAGGGGACCAGCTTACTGCTCCATTACATGCAGTGATGTCGCTGAAGAAGGTAGGCATTTTCAAATGAGAGAAAAACAGAATTTATTTTCTCTTTAACACAACATTCTTTGTGTGTTGAGAAGTGAAAAGACAAGCAGTCCTTGTGTTCAAGGCTCCTCAGCACTGCAGCACTAGAAGTTTAGGGGCAAAGGAACAGTTGTAAAACAGAAAGTGGGGGCAAAGAAAGCACTGCCAGACTTTGAGGGAGAAAGAACTACTGTAAATATACGTAATGACTAGGCATAAAAAGATGTACTAAGTGATTCCTCATGCCCTTGTGAGCTGAAAGCAGCTTGGTGAGAAACCTCAGGGCAATCATTCCCAAGCTTTCTGGAACATCAGGACTCTGGAATAATAGTGTTTGCTCTCCTGCTAGAGCACTCCCTCCTGGCCTATGGATACACTAGTTTTAAGAGGGCAGTTAAGGAAAATAGTACAACCTTGTGACTGAAGGAAGAATAAAACTATGATAATAAATTCAGCAGAGGGAGAGTTAGAAAATTGAGACATTTATCAGGACTATTATCTTGATGTGACAATGGTAGCATTTGCTTGGACATCTTGGTACAAAGCAACTTGGGCCAAGAACATTAAAACTTCCTTACTCCAATTAAAATAGCAAGTTTCAGCTGGAATGGAGAGCATAACTCTGGGTACACAGGAAAGCAAGATAGAGCTAAAATGACTGATCTTGAACCCCTAATTTGTGTTTTTCTTCTGTGTTTGAATTTTTCCTTAAATGGCTAGAAATCATTTCTGTCTTTCTACCTCCAGTAAGATGTTTAAGTTCCTCATTTAGAGCTCAATACATCATTCAAATTCTCTAAGTCTCAGAGCAGAAAGCCCTGCTTCTGGAATTTCAGTGGCTTTTACGGAAAGCTTTTTAGCAATTATTTTGTAATCAACTGAATTGTGTATTTATATATCAGCAAAGTATCTTCTAAACACTTTTGTTATAGTATCTAAATATATTTTACTGCAACTTCTAAGCAGTTTCTAAAAGCCGTTAAAAATTAAAAGGGAAAATTATTTGCCTCAGATTTATTTTCCAGGGGATACGGTGTATCCCAGAATTGCCAAGTGCTCCTGCCTTCCGTAGCTCTTACTTGACCTGTATGGCATTGTTGGCTGTGTTAAAACAGGCAGTCTTGATCCTTATGCCTTGTCAGTCTTAGTTGAGATTTGAGTCAGTTATATTTTGATTTGGTTTAAAAGAAAATATTTCCAAGCTTGGGTTTCTTTTCCCCTGTCAACCCTTGATTTCTCACTCTATCTTACCCTGTACATTGCTTCCAGGACTCTTCAAAATGTACCAAGTGTTGGAATGAGACTCCAGAGCCAGCTGCACAAGCATCCCTCAGACTTCTGGAGGGCTGACCTGTAATGAGCTGATTTGAATCAGTTCCTCTGTGGCAAGTTTTCTCCTCAGCCCTGCAAATCCTGCAGGAGGTCCCAGCACAGGGCCAGCAGTGGGTCCTGGAGTCCCCAGCTACTGCAGACATCTCCACCTCACATCCTGAAACACAGAGGCTGAAGCTGGACCCTGAGACCTAGGGACATCTTTTCATTTGACCTACCACACCTGGGGCAGCAATTATCTTACGTAGACAGTGTGAAGGCCACTTGAAATTCTGTGTGAAGGCAGTTTGAAATTCTGCGATACTGAGTTCTGATCTTAGGAGATCTGGAAAGCTGAGCAGGGTGGTTTAACAAGAGATTTTCTGATCTGTCACATCCTAAATGTGTCATTGGCAGAGGACTGGGATGTGCTGTTTGTGACCTTTGCTTCCAAATGCGCCAAAGCCCAGCCTTCCTTTTACCCAGCAGATGGCCAACTGCTCTTGCTAACAGAAAATAAATCTAAGCAGAGGCTTCCTCACTAATGTTTATAGCCCTGCAGATGGACACTTTAAAGATAAGGCAGCTTTGTTAAAACATAAAACAAAAACCTATGAAACTTTAAATTCAAGACCTGTTATTTTGTGCTTGGTGGTAGAGCTCCTTTTTCTTCAGATAAGTATGCTTGAGTAATAAAGTACATGCAAGGCCTCTGGGAAATGTAGCATGTGCTCTGGGGATATGGGGTAGTTTACTTCTACCAGGAGAGCCAAAGACTGAAATAACAGACATGGTAGGCTTTGTACCCCTGGAAAAGCTTAGAAATATTAAGCTTAATTACAGGATAAAATATTAAAAAATGCTTTTAAGTTTTGTTCAGTGCAGCTCTATCTGCCCTTCCCTAATGCTGTTCTTTCTCTGAGTGTTCTTTGATCTCTCAAGGACACTGCTGGTTTAGATGGACCCAGCTGTACACAGTGGTTGCAAGTTTGCCTAATGCTTGTGACTTTAGGTGGTCAGAGGGCACTTTTAGATGGGAATGTGAAACTCTAAACTTGAGCTAGTATTTTCTGCAAAGTTCACATTTAGGATTCACCCAGCAGCTCAGACATGGTACGGCAGCATGTAGTAACTTATCCAGAGAGAATAGGTTTGATTCACTTAGAATTATCCCTAATATTTTGTCTCCCACCATCAACTTCTGCTGGTAGCTACTTACCAAAATGGGCCAGCTGATGGACGGGCATCTTCTAGCATCAGTGAAGGTCTCACAGTGACAAAATGAACCCGCTAATGGAAAGCAGACTGGAAATGGAAACAACAAACTTTCATCCATTGCTAGGACATTATGCAGTCTAACACAGCATGGCAACTGTTGGCAGACACTCAAAAGCTGGAGCATGGGGTGCTTGAGAGGCTTGGACTGACCAGTCACAGGCCGTGTCAGCCAGCATCTCCGGGAACTGAGGACACAAAAGACATCAGTTCTCCTCCCAGGCCTGCTCTGTTTGCAGTAGTTTTCCCTCTTCTGCTTTTCCCGTAACTATTACAGCCAGTGCTATTCAGTCACCAGGGAGCTAAATGCACACCCCGTCAAAGGTTACAGTAGAACAGAGATTACAGAAAACAGTTTCCTGCTTCATTTTATGTAACTTTGAGCAGTATTGGAATTACTGTTTTATCATTCCTCATATGTAGCCAATTAGCTTTTTCTATCTGAAAATCTCTTGGATAATAACACAGCAGACGATATAAAGTAAGGAAGTATGACACACCACTATGACTCTCCTCTAGAAAACTAAGAAAACAGGCAGGAATCTTATGGGCAGATAAAGTAAATAAAATAGCATTAACTATCTTAGCAAAGCATTCCATATTTTGAAATGACAAAGCCCCTTTCAAAAAGCTTTTTGCGTTACTTAAACAGTGTGTTGTGCAAACAGTTTTAATGTTCTCCTGTTACTGAGCAGGAGGTTATGCAACCAGGCCGCAGTACACACGTTGCTTTTTGAAGACAAGTTCATAAAGCAGTAAAGTATTATAAAAGTATTGTTACAGAAACAAAAGCTCTTTCAGATCATTATAACTGCTCATGTCACAAGAAAGGGAGGTTCTTTAAACTCTGGGTCATGGTGTATTATGCATGTAAGGCATAAAAATGGACCTTGGGAGACAGAAGTGCTGCCTGCCTCAGACAATAATGGGTGCCACAAGTGTTTGCCTTTCAGAGGTGGCAGATAATACTGTAAGTTCATGTACACAAGTATGTACACATGGACTAAGAAATGCCAAACAAGTGAAGGGAAAAATCTGTGGCATGGAAAGCCACTAACTGAGGCAAATGTCTGAGTGGGTAAGGCCAAGAGCACTTCTGTCCCCTGCTAACGTTCTCTGCCACTTTACCTGGGCATCTATTACCTTGATAGGCTTTTACTATTTTCTGCCCTGCCCCGGGTGTCTCTAAGCTTAGTATTTGATTTTGCACCCTTTTCCCCATCTTTCTCTCTATGCTTGTTTCAGGCAACAACAACTGTATGGAGTAAATCTTTGGGGTTTTATAGAGCCATAAACATCTCAACACGGTTTGAGAGTGCTCCTACACATTTGCAATAATAAACAAACAAACAAACAAAGCTAAAATTAATGAAAATATAACAGAGGCAGAGCTAATTACTGCTATATACAGTGAAAGCAATAGGAAGTATAAACGTACAAAAAGGCTTCTTTGATTAGCATATTATGAGGGAATGATCATTTTTAGAGAAAGAGCATGCAGTACTCATTTCATCCACCAAAATGTCATTGGTTTTGTGTTTTGAATCCAGTTTTGAATAAACACTGTGGGGCAGAAATGTTAGGTTCACTTTCTTCATTTTGTAAGTACATGTCACTTTAGGTCCTCTTGCAACTAAGAGATGAGCACTGGAGCTCATCTTTTGTGAGCACATCTTTTGATAACCTTGCAGATTCCACTCATATAGCTAACTCCTGTTTTGTGAAAAGCTCTATGTATATTGTGCATTCTTATTTTATCTAGAACTTCAGGACACAAGATGGCAGTGTACATACTAGTGATTCAGGCTTGGAAATGTTCCTGCTACTCAAACTAAGCATATAACATTTTATTTAAGCCTATATTAATCTGATAATATAATTGTGGTATTAGAAATAAACCTAAAAGTATTTGTCAACAGCAGAAACAAATGCAATTTGCCAGTAAATGAGTACTGCATGAACAAGCGTTAGGTAAAGCTTAATTCAAGATTTTATTGTACACAACAACACTCTGGAGACATTAAAAGCCTCTTATGAAACTCCTCAATTGCAATAACAAGAGGGTATCCCTTTATGAAGGAATGGAAGCTGGCTCAGTCATAAGAGCTTCCGAGCAAAATTGGCTGCTGGGGAAAAGCACATAAGAGAGCTGGCAGCCTGAAATACGTGGAGAGCTCAGGGCTCTCAGAGGAGTAGTGCAGACCACTGAAGTGGAACAAGTTGAACAGTATCTAAAACTGAACAGGTGCCTTTCTGTGAAAAAACTAACAAAGCGGACAACTGTTTGGCATGACAATTGAGAGAAAAAAATTTCCACTGAGAGGCATCAAATTAGGGAATAGGTCTCTGGCTGAGGAGAAAATTGCTTAAAGAGCTACAAGGAGTTGGACCTTTCCATGTGCAACTTCAGAGGAAGTTCATTCAGAGCCTCTCTAGGCAGCAGTGGGTAAAGACAGCTGCAGTAACAAGCTTTCAAGGCCACTACCCAGAAAACTCTTTGGCTGGGTTTAGCTGAATACTGGAATTAGTAGTTGTAGCTAAAAAGTTGGTTTGGCTGCCTTTCCTATAATTTGGTTATGCAAACATGGCCTTGCTACATAGTAAAAAGAGCCCTTAGAAAAATAGTAATATTTCAGAGTATAAAATAACCCTCAAAGTCATTATTCCTGTGGGATGTCTAATGTTGACAAAATTCTAGACAGTCCTCCTTTCTCCTGGGGAAGGTTCAGGAGACTTTGCCTCCCTGTACCTAAACTCATGGCAAGTGGGCAAGTCAGATTGACCCAAGAGATCCAAACTCAACACCAAGGTTCATTATTTCTGGATACAGCTCTTAATTTGGCATAGTTATTAGGAAATAGATCATGAAAAAATATGTATTTCTCTCAGACAGGTGTGATATAACTATTTTCTGTTTTTCTCTCCAGAATGGGAATATTTGTTATATATCCTCTGTTGTACTGCACCATGGAAATCCTCCCAGTGTGAGTGGAGATGGGTGTACTGAGCTTGACCAGTGTTTTTGACAGAAGGTGGAATTTGAGGGATCCTTGAGTCCACTTTTCTTGTGGTCATTATCTATGTGTAAAAGTATCACCGTGTTCCCAGCCCCTCAATCACAGCAGCTCCAATGAAAAGTTGTCAGATTTTTCATGGTGGTCCACTCCTTTTGTTACAATTGGCCAATTGCTGCTTGTTATGGCCATATGTTCCCACGCATAAATCACTGGGTTAATACCAGGACTTCTCTTCTCTCTCTCTCTCTGTGTGTTTGCATAAGATTGAATTTGGCATTAATTCAAATCAAATAATTCAAATTCCTGGTACTTTAACTACGACTGGGTGTGGGTTCATGACTAAAATAAAGTGTATTACCTAGCAGTTTCAGTCATTTGGTCTATTCGTCACAGTAGATTACAGAACGTGTGGCATGCACAGAATTATGCATGCACTTTTCAGCTACCTAAAATGGAGGATAAATTGAATGTGTCATGGTTCTAGGAGAGTAATTTATATTGAGTACAAGCTGGGAAGGGACTAGAGCCAAAACCTCAGATCTAAATTACTTGAGTTCCAGGGAAATTTTAATCCAAATAAAAACTTCAGAGCTGTTCATTATATAATTAAGTGAACCAACAAGAGACCATGTCTCAGCATTCACTCCCAAGTTAAAGAATTTACACCAAAATTGAAGCTTTGTGCTTAAGTCCACAGATGCTTAATACTGACTGTGATCACTGTATGGAGTTACTGCCAACTGTCTGTTGTAACCACCCCACATGTCTCTTTTGGCTTTGCATATATCCCTGTTCATAAATGAACTTTTCCAGCCTGATAATAGTTCCTCACTGAGAGTGTGTTATGAGGATTCACAAACTCATATTTTTTCATGGCCCGTTGAAGTTGGTCTCATTGTCTTCTTTTCATTGCAGGTGCCACCAATAATGTCTCAGGACCGAGAGGAAAAAGGAAAACACTGTTTTTTGTGGCTGCGTCTGCATGATCTTCCCTACAGTCTGTCTCATCTTCTTCTGTCTCTGGTCAAAACCCAACTATTCTTATCATGGCAGTAGTCAGCCCATGTAGGCATTAAGTTAAATTCCATCTTTAGGTAAAACAGCTCTTATTTTCTATTCAGAATCATTCCTAATCCAACCTTCTTCTACCAGGTATAACCAATTTCCACCAAATCAAACATAATCTACCTTTTTCCTGTGATAAAATGTAGCTGTAATAGCCCACCCCAAGATTAAGTCCTCCCTCCCCAGTATTTCACCCCAGTAAAGCACCTCTTTGACCTGACCCAATACAAATCAAAACTAATGCTTCTCCCATAGTCCAAAACAATTTCTTGTCTCCAAAATAAACCCCTTTCTTGACATTAAAATGTAATGACCCCCGCAAATTCAGGAAGTCATGGTGCAGCAGAGTGATTGTAGTCCTAAAGACACTTTAACCTTTTCATTTATTGCAAACATCATCCTTCTGCCTGTCATCAACCCATAATGTACAAGGTAAGGTCTGGACTCACCAGTCCAGAAGGAGGGATGGAGCAGGAAATGTTGGCAGGCTGGAGATTGTTACCTTCTGGTCCAGCACAGGCACACAGGATCCAGCTGAGGCCTGAGAGCTGCTCAGAGCAGGCAGTTACTGGGGAAAAGGATACTGGGGGTTATCACTACCACTGATGCATTCCCCAAGCAAATATTGATGGTCATAATGAAAGTAAAAGGCATTATATTTAAAGTCAAAAGTAATATGCCTGTGAAACATGCTGGCAAATGGTATCATTGAGGCCAAGTGCTTAGCAGGATTCAGTAAAAGGTTATACATACATATTCATACATTTGTGCGGGGAATTAGATTGGACCTGATAAAAATTCATAATGGATATAAATGTTCACAGTCCAGGGCATAAATCAGCCACCAGCCTGAGGTTAGAAAATAACTTCCCCTACAGTCAGGCTGTTACATAATTATCAATTATACTTGCAGAGGAGGGAAAGGAGGTTGAAGAATAGGGCAATTTCCTCAGAGACATCTGGGAATTACTATTGGCAGACAACTAATTTAGATTTTATCTGGTATGGAAGCTCTTATTACATCAAATAATGTAATTTAGAATTAAAGCATGTGATTTATTTTGTATTTTTTATTCTTCATGTAATCAAGTTCATGCCTGAGGCTTACTGCAGGCCTTTCCATTACAAGCCAGACGAAGTTAGTGAAATTCACTGTGCTATGTTTTCTCACCAAATCTCCTTAAAAACAGCTTCACATTTTGCAAGGAAATCAGGCAGAGTCCAAGAAATTGAGTTTATCAAAGATAGCCAACTAATACAGTCAACTTACTGCCTATATTAGCAGAAAAAAGGTTACATGTGTGAACTGCAGCAAAATCTCATTCCAAAAAGTTCTCATTTTCACTGTTTGCATAGTAACCTAATAAGACTTGCAAAGGTCCTGAATATCTTGAATTACAGCACGGGAGCAACTCCACGCCTACTTTTTTTTGCTTGGTATTATCAGCTCACCTAAGCAAAATATACATGTTCAGCGGGCTTGATTCCATCTAGCAACACACTTCCAGCTCTTGTTGCACTTGAAAACAGTCTGAGCTAACATAACACACACTGCCTGCTAAGAAAAGCAGCCTTTAGGACCTTGCAAACAGAGATCTTGATGGAAAATCAGACTTTTAATCAATTGATTACGAAACTGCAAATGAATACAGGCAATCCTTTATGTTTGCTGCTTTGGGATAGTAGCTGCATTCTGCTATAGCTTCTGGAGCACATGATACACTTATTGCAATTAGAACATAAATTATCGCCACAATAGACGTGGAAAGCTGAGAAACTTCTATTAACAAAATATCTCACCAATTTTCACAAGGAAGAGGAATGGTACTTGGCATCAGTCTCTCTCTGACCATACTGACTGTGATACTCCTAGTGAGTATTACTAGAAATATTGCAGAGTGATTGCTCAACATCTGGAAAATTCTAGTGCCACAGTCTAAAAATACTATGGTCTTGCTAAAAATTTTTTACTGCATAAACTTGAGTGCAAACTCTGTGTAAACTCTGCTCAGACAGATTTATAGAAGGAACGGCTGAAGAGAAGGCAGCAGATACAATGTAGTAGATTTTTTTAAAAGGTTTCAAATCCGACTTTGTGAAGATTTGAGTTGAAAGCTGAACTCCAGCCGGCTCTGCTGTGCGGACAGCCGTGCCCCGAGCGCAGCGCGGCTCGGTGCTGGTGCTGCCGCGCCCGTGCATTGCAGGCGCCTCACCCGCTGCCCTCCCGTAACGCAGCGGCTGCAGGAGCAGCGCCGCTGCTCCGTGGCTTTCTAGGAACAAGCAGGGCGACTCCTTTGAGCACAATTAGCTCTTAACAGTGGCAGCCTTATCAGCCTTGCAGCTGAATCAAAAATGAGGATTACAGTCGTTTGGGGTGGGTAGTGTCAGGACCATTTGACAGCAGTCTTCTGCCGGTCACATCTGCAATTCTGTCGTGTCTCCTGCCTCCTCCTGTCCTCCTGCTGCTGCTGCTGCCGCCCTGCCAGCAGCAAGCCATTTCCCTGGGATGCTCTCAGGCTGCTCACAGCCCAGCTGCCTCGCTCTGCCAGCTAACAAACTGCTGCTCCAGCTCCAGCATCGGCTTCTCCCTCCAAAACGGGGTTTTCCGTATGCTGGAAACCCTAGTATATGCTGGGAACCTCAATACAGAGCTGCAAAGACATAGGATACATTGAACTGTGAGGAGAGGTTTGGGCTGTGAGAGATATGGGGGTGAGGACTGTTGGGGTTTTTTTTAATATTTTCAACAGGATAATGAAGTAAACTTCAGAACACTGCTGACATTTACAACTGTATGTCTCAAAAATCTGCAAATACTGATGAAGGATTATAGATGAGGTGTAAAGAAATGAGGCAATCAAAAGTGGTAGTTTTGACCTGGAATAAGGTCAAATTGATAAATAGTGTACAAATAATCCAAATAATCTTTCAGTGGAATGAATAGCATGAAAAGTCTGAATTGGAAAAGAAAATTATGGAAACTGTCCTCCTTCCTTGGCAACTACATGCAACTTTGCCCAGGATATGGCAAGGCAAAAGAGCAATGTCATTCTAGACTCCACATGAAGAGCTGTAACATCATCAGGTTAAGTAACTTCCTTTTTCATTTTGCCCTAAAATATTCTGTTGTGTATCCCCAACATTGTCAAAAAGAAAAAAGATAAATGAGAAAGAATTCTGAAAAAAAAGTCAGAAAAATAATCATTGGCTGGAGGCCAAGCTTATTTGGAAATATGTGCATATGTTAAACTTGTCCAAACCTTTAAGGGTGATTAAGGGGAACTCATAGTGGATAACTTCTGGAAAAAGCTACTTAGAAATAGAAAGTAGAAAAAAGGGGTTAGCAGGTTGCAGGCTGCCAGAGATACCGACACTGCTTTGTTAGCTGCTGCTGCTCAGCAGACACAAAATTACTCTGCTAGCAGATCCCCAGAGCGCATGAAAACAAAGGTTGCATTGACATATTCTGAGAATCAAGCTTAGGTTTTGTTTTCTCAGAAACTTACTCCCGGAGACAACCCTCCCATGTTTCTAACAGGTATTTAGATAAAAATGAGGCACATGGTGCAGTCCAGTGCTAGGGACCACTCTGATTCTTTGATATTGCTTTCTATTGAAATAGAGTCTTCATTACCCTGGGCCCGCACTTGTGCAGCTGCTCCAAGAGCAGCTCCTGCAGAACAGTGTGAATAGAGACAGCAGATTGTTTAGATTTTAAACTTGGTAATGACAAACTGCCTGCTGCATTAGCAGAATATGTGGGGTGTGACAAGAGGCTGAGGGAGTAAACAATGTTTTGTATTCCCGTGTCATGTGAAAATCAGGAGGAAAATCTAAAAAAAA
>VXBQ01016506.1:4464-48131 GCA_013400175.1 Phainopepla nitens | reverse complement strand
AGCAGAAAGGGCCTTGGAAATACTGAGTAAATGAGAGAAAAGCTCCTTTACTTAAAATGCAACAGTCTGCCTTTGTTTGTTGTAAATTTCCAGACCTTTTTATGTGCTGACATTCTAATATTTATTTTTGTCATAGGGCAAGAATTTTTAAAATATGTCTAATTCAGCCTTGTCATAATGATTACTAAAGGGGCAGATGAAGGTGGTTGTGGGTGTGCTGTAACACACAGCCAAACCACAGGCTTGAATAGATTTAGCTCTCATGTTCTGCTAAATGNCCAGATGAGGGGGGGGTTTCTCTGCATGTCTTATTATGGTTAAGTATTTTATTATGTGGAGGTAATTGGAATAAGTTCTTACCAGACCCATGAAAGGAGTGACACAGGTCAGCTAATGGAAACATCTTGGATGGGTCTAAGCCAGCTCCTCCAAGAAGCTCTACAAAATCTCCCACTCCTGCACAGCTTGCGGACGGTTTCTTAAAAAGGCAGAGGCTCAAAGTTATTTACCATTCATCTTCAAAATGTACCAGTTCTGCAGACATTATTGAAGATAACAATAGCTTCAGTATCTTTTAAATAGGTTTTTGAAATCCCTTGTGCTTAAAGCTGTGTGAAATCAGTTTCTTATTCTGAGCAGCACTAACTTGATTTGACATTAGTAAGTTAATTTTCTAAAGGGATTCCAAAGAAAGACCTAAGTAGACTCAGAAAATTACTGACAAGTAGAAAAGATGTTGATTCAACTGCTTTTAATGCAGATAAGCAATCTAGTTCTGGAAGCTTAGAAATGTAATCAAATTAATGAAGGCATGGGCTGAATGTATGCCTACATTCAGCTGACAGGCAGGAACTTCAGTTCCACTATACCATACTTATTCCTAAAAAAATGCTAAAATGTGCCATTGTGGCAAAGTTCAATTAAGGTTAATTTTGTTAAGAAATTAACAAAAAGAGTATTTTTTTCAGAAAACAATGGCTTACTGTATATTAAACCCAATTTCAAAAATTTCAATTTTCTTGAAATTAATGTTGTTTCTTGGAATTAATGTTATTTGCCAAAAATATCTGGCATGGACACCTTGAGCACCTTCAGGCTGCCACCTCTGTGCTGCTATTTAAGTGCCTCGTTTCTTAACCTTCCTTTGCTGTTGTTCTTTTCTGCTCACCACTGAATAAGTCAACTGATTCACTTGCCTATCTCTCAAAACCTGGCTTTCTCAGACGCTGGAAATCGCTTTGAAGAACTCAGGCTGTCAGATTCACAGGCAGGAGAAAATAAATTTCCTTGCTCTGTTCTCCTGAATAATTTGGAATTGGCATGTTCTTCCACCTCCCAGGCACAGGTATCACCAACAGCTCCTGTTGTCTCCTGTTGGTTTGTCACCAAGCACCAAATATCCCAGATCAGAGCAGAGGATCAGCGCTCAGCAATATAGAGCAGGCAATCAGTTGTGAGCATGTCTGTATTTTGTCCGTGATAATAACGTGCTATCTAATGGCTCCTTTCTCTCTTCAGAGTGTTTTCTGCTTTCATTAATTTAAATAAAGGCAGACAGCTCTCGGGGAGAGTGCTCCTTTCTTCATAATGAAATCCTTACCTTTGTTATGGCAAGCAATCGTTACATGCATTAATGGTACTTTGCATAATCTGGCTGCCACTGCAACATTACAGAGACAATAGCAACAGAGTCAGCCCCAACTCTCCTCTCTGGTGAGAAACCAGAGCCCTCAGCATGCACACAAGAGGTCCAGAGCACCCATGCCTTAGCAGCCAGTACCACAGCCTATCTCTGCTTCACCCCTTCCCTCTTCTGTGCCCAGAAAAATTGCACATGCTAATATTTTCTTAGGAAATAAAGATCTCACCTCTAAAAAGAGACCATTTAAATGTCCCAGGGTAAGATCAGATATTTTTATCACCACTGGATAGATTATGGAGAAGCTGCAGTTTCTGTGCTGGTGAGGAATGACCATGGTAAACCTTCCTGAGGGGGTCTGAGAGATGACATTGCAAGCTGGGACACAGGAAAAGGTACAAGAGTTACTCTCCAGTCATCACCGCATGTAGCAAAACTACATAATTACAGCACCAAAAAAGCAGAGATAGTTTAATTACTGTGAGTTACAGCCAAATGCTGAAAAAAAAGTGTGTGGCATTTTCTGAGGTTCTTGCATAACACTTGTTCCTTAAAAATTCCCTCCCCATTGTTTACTGTGTAGCATGAGGTCTGGCAGAACCTGAGGGTGAAGCAGTCAATAGAAGAGCTCACACTTGAAATCTGTACATCAGGGGCTCGTGCTGTCAAGGGCTCATACAGTTTGCCGGTTTGAAGGAGGCTAAACAGGGGTGGAGGGAGGTATTTGACCCAGCTTATTGCCTGATATTGCCAGCACCCCCCTAAATCCTATTCTGCTCCTCTGAACTGGAGTTCCCTACACTGCAAAATATGTCATTGAAATGAGAGCTTGATTTTTTTCTTTAAGTTCAAACTTAAGAGTTCAGGTAAAGGAGTAACTTTTCATCTATGTGAACAGCCCAAGGGATCCTTGACATAGATCTGGGGTCCTGCAATTGCTTTAGCAGGGTGGTAAAAGACACCAGCCACTGCCAGCAGTTGAATACAATAATCACATCCATGGGCATTAAGCCACACCAGAGTGGGGACCCAGCTTGCGGGCTCAAGTCTGAATAACTTGGAGTAAAGACATAGCAGACATGCTGTCACTATTTTTTCTTTTTTGGTGTTTTTGTTTGTTTGTTTGTTCGGGTGGTTTTTCTTGTTTGGTTGGGGTTTTGTTTTGTTCTGGTTTTTTTGGTCACTTTGAGTAGTTAGGCAGATAAACCAGACTGGCCTAAACAGTAATTGTTAATGTCCTGTCCTCTCTGGAAAAAAAAATTCAGGTACTGGATACAGGTTGCTCAGTCAAGTTGTGGGGTGCCCCACTGCTGGAAGGGCTCAAGCCCAGGTTGAGAGAGGCTCTGGACAGCCTGGTCTAGTGTGTGACATTTCTGGTCCCAACCTTCTAGTGGGGGAAGGTTGAAACGAGATGATCTTTATGATCTCTTTCTACCCAAGCTGTTCTATGATTCTGTGATGATTTGTGCCTTGCCAGCTCAAAGGCTTAGGGAAAGAACTTGCAGATAGATCCCTGTGATCATATATCTCTAATAACTACCACATAACCATTCAGAACCCTCATTTCACTGTTGACCTTTTTGAAATATTTTTTCCTCAATGTTCACTCAGATCTAGAAGATGCTGAGATGGTGTTGGAACATGCCATTATTAGATTGGGAAGGATCTTATTTGAAAGAAAGAGCCTTATGGTTTTGCATATTGAAACCTGTGTGGTCTATTAAGCTCCTTTTTTTTTTCTTGGGACACATAATGGACCTGAATCAAGCCTGCATCCATGCTGGTGTGCATGGCTTCACCTACCTTACCACAGCCATGTCAGTGCAGGTAAGCACTGTGAGAAAATTCAGTGCAAAGCAACACATTCTTTTTGCTTTCTGCCCCAAATTCAAGCCTCTTTGGTGATATGAAATGCAGACTTACGGAAGAGATTGCTGTTTTTCTTGACTGTGACAGTAAATCCATTGCCCGGTTGCTGAATCCTGAAGAAGATCATTGCCACATTCTGTGATGATCTGATGCTCGTCTGAATATTCCCACTTTCACAGAAGTCTACATATCTTTGAGAAGTGGTGAGAGGATGGTCCAAGGAACTGGGAAATTTCTCTCCCTTGAGTATCCATCCATCAAAGACCTACAGAGGATCAATAATATAAAACAAAATTTTGCTTATTGCTCTGTTACAGAAACATGAAGTATAACAGACACTCTTTTCTTTTGACACTATATAAACTGTTCAAAGCCACGAAGTGAAAACAAAAATTCTTTGTAGTTATTGATTTCCTAATATCCAACTAATTTTTCATGCTTCAATGGATGTTTAGTAAAGGAATACATATTACTTTTAATCTCCTTCAGGTGACAACTTTTTTAGTTTGTTGTTGTTTTGTTTGTTGTTTTTTTTGATGGAAGTATCTCTTTTTGTTTCAGCAAAATCATCACATTCTCCTTTTTTTTGCAATTTCATTGTTACTCTGGAAAGTTTTTGACCAGCTTGACTTGGGAGTCACCAGAAATATAAATAACGTTTTCAAACTCCAGGCATTATGTCGATGGATCTGGTGATCCATGCTTTACAGCTTATCATTAATGGTCTCAGTGGCCTTCCAGAGATATTGGAATACAAAAAACTTTGGGGAGGATTTATTGGCAGAGGTATTGTTCTCACTTGTTTCAGTGCTTTCACCTTATTGTAACCATCCTAACCACTAGAAAGCAAAACAAATCCTGCATTATTTGTCAGAACCTTAAGCATCAACTTCTACAAATCTTTCCTTCATAACAAAAAAGCAACAATTTTCCCTCACCATCTTCAGAGAAATGTGTCAGAAGTGGAAATACGTATTAATTCTAGCACAGCTATGCCATTGCCTGCCTTGCTGTTTTAATTTGCTCCTAGTTGAGGGATCTCAGCCAATATATGGAATGGAAGGATAGAATTCTCTGGGGTAAAGAGAGCAGGAGACAACAAAAGAGCTAAAGGGCAGGTTTCCTCCTTCTCCCTGTCCCTGGACCTCAGCTTGCCACTAGATGGGATGTGGTCTGTCCTGTGCCTTGCCAGTTCAGCACAAAGGGCAAAGTGCAAGGTGAGGGGAGCCAGGGACCATCGAGCCTTCCCCTTCTCTCCCTGACTGAGTTCAAATCTTGGTGAATGCTCCTGCCTGCCAGAGAAATGTGCTGGTAAACTTTTTTAATACTGGACTATAAATGGCTCTGAGTCATGAGCCTCTTTCTGTTCAGAGCCAATGTCCTGAAAAGTTCTAGCAGGGAAATTTTAAAGAAAGCCTGCAATGATTCATTTACTATTAATCTGATGCTAAGTGACCTGTCAGCAGAGGTCCCAGAGCAATAACAGTGATCCAGAGATATGTATCATCGGCAGGGCTCATGTGATTTACAGTGTAATGAGTAAATCCTACTGACCAAATTTTCAGCCATTTCCCCAGGTATGGACACTCTGTAGAGGTGCTTCTGGAAAAGTTCAGAAGAACCAGTACTGTAGTCTGGAGAGGGATTGTCATCTGCATCTGACTTTGCTTTAGAGGAGTGGTGACGGGGGACATATACTCAGAGTGCCTCAGAGAGGAGAAAGAGCCATCCCAGAGGTGGCTGCTTTGCAAAAGCCTGTTTTGTACATACAAACACACACAACACACAGATCTGCATATGCGCTCGCCTGCCCCTTGCACACACAGCAAACACCTCACAAATAAGAGGAGAGCAGAGACTTGCAGCTTCTTACCTTCAGGAAGTCGCCCCCTTGGCAGTCGATATTTACGGAGTCGTAGTGTATTGTGATGAGCTCCTCGGGCTCCCCGATGAAGAAGGTTGCGCAGTGCAGCTGTGGTTGGTCTGCGGTGAAGGTGAACTGCCCCTCTATACTCAGCATGTCAATGCACCCTGGAGAAGCAGGGACAAAGGGCTGCTGCCTCTGCCGGCTCTGGAGGGAGACTCAGTGGCAGCTCCCACTGTGCGGGGAAGGAGGGGGATAGGAGAGACCCGCCCGCACTGAGATCCGGCTGGCAGTGAGGACAGGGAGAGCCAGCTGAAGCAATTAGGAGCTTGCTGAACATCAGAGGATAAATAAGTTACTTGCAGGCGGGAGCACAAATGTGCTTCGGGGGGTTGACGGGGGATGGTGTGTCAATGCATCTCTGAGGAGAAAACTCTGTGTGTTTATGTGCACCAGTATGTGTACACTCTATTCTTTCAGATTTCTCTCCAGTCACAGCTGCTGCACCTGCCCCACCCCTTGGCAATGTGACCTTGCCTAGGAATATGGGTGGGGAATCCCCATCCTACTCCAGTTATTTGGGACCATCAACTGTGAACCCCCACCCTCTGCCTCAAACCACAGGTTTCTGTGGGTTTAATGCTTTGTCCTTCTTCTCCCTCATCGTGCAAAAAGCTCCTGCAACTCTGTCATTCCCAATTAGCCCTTTCCCCTCTCTGAGGTACCCCCAGGAGTCTCCCACCTGCCAGTAGTCCCTACCAGAGCACCAAAGAAACTCACGGAGTGACCGCCGGTAGATCTGCCCTGCAGACAGCTCTCGCTTCAGATCTTCACTGAGTAGTAGGAAGGGATCATCTTCACCAGCATCCCTCACCTGGTGGAAGATGGAGGGCAAAAAAGAGTCTGGGGCAAAGTGAAATGCAGCCCTCTCCCTGCACCTCTCAAGAATAGGCACAGCACATTATATCCCTCCTCCAGAAACAGTGCAGCTGTGGAAGAGCTCAGGCAAAAAGCTGCCAACCTGCAGTAGAGGGGAAATAAGCCTGGCATCTAAGAGGTAAGCCCAGCAGCTAAGTGCGTTGAGAGTCTCTTAAATCCTCAGCAAAATTGCTGAGCATAAATAAATAGAGGGGTAGTACAGAATACATGGGACTGTTGCATTAATGTTAGCCAGGTGTAAGTTTAATGCAGGAGAAGTGGGAATAGGAAAGGGAGAGAGAATAAAGCACAATGCTTGAAAACTGAGAGTACAAGTTAGAAGATAGCAGCTAAAAGCACAGTGAGATGTTTAATCATCAGCCCTATTGCTCACCTCTAGGTATCTGGTTTCTCCCTTGGAGGCTGCCAGGAAGATGAGAACAAGGTGGCATTGAAACTGGAAAGCAGACGGCATGCTGACACCTCCTCTGGCGGCTGTGCCCCTGTGGCCAAGTTTCTCCAGGTCTGTGCTGGTATGCAGAAGCCGCTGGGGTGTCTTGGAGTGACTCTTTTTATAGAGCTGTTGGGAGGGGAGGCACTTGGTCCCTGTACTGATAGGGTAACCCATGGTAACTGAATTCCTCTCACAGTGACACAGTACGTGGGCATGACAAGGGTCCAAATTGCAGCCACACATTTTCAAGACGGTTGAATTCCCCTCTCTGGCAGATGTCTTTCCTCCTTATCTGTCTGGCAGAATACCTGAAAACCTCTGGGGAAGAGAGCCCATCCACATGAATATGGGGCACTCATGCACTGTGTTTATTTCCAATTACTCCAAAGCAAGCAATGACTGCCCTCTCTCCTCCTGGGGCAGTCCCTGGGTATTTCAGACCGTCAGGGCTTCCTGCTTTCTTCTGCTGCTGTGTGACAAGCAGCTCTCCAGAGTGCCTGTGCCTATGCCAGGTTCTTCCCACTGGCCAGGACTGGGTGGGCACCCCTGCATCCCAGGAAGGTTTGCAGCCTGTGCCGGCATCCCTCCAGGGCTCTGCAGCAAGCACACAGGCAAAACCAGACAGCTCTTCCCACCAAAAACAGCTTTCATACAGAAATTAGGAAGACTTGGGCTTCCCAAGGGCATATTTGTCACAGAACTCCTGATACTGCTTCAGCCTTGATCCTCAAGTGAAGCCTGAGAATACCCTTAAAAGTTGAGCCTGTGAGTGAAAATTCATAACTCTGCAGAGGACTAAAAATCAGGAACTCAGCAAAGGTATTAGATGTAGGGTATATATTTGAAATCCATTGAAGTTCCTTGGGAATTACAAGCTTTGTTGGAAAACTGCAGGGTTTGGTCCCAGTTTGCATTAGAGGATGGCTGTAATGTTTTCAGGAATGTGAGAGGTGCCTTGGAGACCATGAGGATCAGATGGGGCTGCAGAGGAGCCCAGCCTTTTTGCTATTCATTTGCTCTAAAGTGATTGATAAGGTTAAAATCATAGCTTGATCCCTCCCTTAGATGCATTTTGCAGAATCCAATCCCAAATTCTGGCTGCAGTGCCCCAGTTTGCCCTGCCAGTCCCCAACTGATACCTCAGACGCTGTTGAGCAATATTCAGTGCAGGGAGCTGGGTATGCAGCTGCAGTGAGAGCTGCAGATTGAGCTCTCACCCTCTGAGAGGGTGGGCAGGAGTCTGAGCCGAAAGGAAGAAGCAGTGATCTGTCAGCCTTTTGAATTCCAGAAGGCCCAGGGACCTGTGGCACCAGCCAGGTGACGACACTCGGAGATACAGCAAGAGTTGAGGGCTCAGCTGGAAGATCACAGACCTTCACATTCACAGACTGTGAGGGTGTAAAAGTCCAGGCATTCCTTTGTTCAGGGTCCCTCTCTGGAGGCACCAGCTCAAGGTTTCTATTCTGTTGCTGCACCGTTACAAAATTATTTAAAGAAGACAGAGGTCTGAGGCTCTGCTGTAGGATGCCTGGGTTTAAAGTGGTGAGGAAAGCTGGTCTGCTTGAGTGTGGGATGTGTAGGGAGTTGAGTGGGACCCATTGGCTCACTGGAGCTGCCTGCTGTGTAGGGGCTTGGATCTTAGCAGTTGAAGTCTCTGGTGGTGGGAGTGGGACTGCCTGAGTGCCTTCTGAATGGTCAGACTGGGACATTATCTTGCCATGAGTCCTTGAAGATCTTCAGTGAAAGATAGCCTGTTTGATTGTGCGTGAATTTGTTACTGAACATTTCAGATTTCAGAATTCAACTCCAAAAATTAGTGAAAGACACATGGCACTGCAGCTAAAATATTATAACTCTGTTAAACCAGATAAGAGGTGATCTACTCAGAATGAAACATACCAGCAGTGATGTGGCCATAGTTTAAACTCTTGCCTATGAATAGCTGAGATCTGGGCTTAGCACAACATTCACTGGTGGAGGTGCCCAGAAAAGCAGGAAGCCCCACAGTCTGGAGGTCATCCTGGCAGATGAAGTGAGGGAACTGTGCTTCTCCAATAAACAAGGTGGTGGGAAGGACAGTAGGTGCCACCTCCATATATATCTACTGTAATTTATTGCTCACACAGGGCCTATGGTCACTTAAAAATTCCTATGCCACACCTTGGAGTATGAGTGTACAAATGCTCTGTGTAACATTGGTGCAAAAGCTGAACTCAGATACCCTTTGCTGTTGAGGTGGAACTTAATTTTAACAGAGCTGCTAAGTTGTTGGGGTTTTTTTTTCCCCACTTTTCAGCTCTGGAATCAGCAGGAGCTGATGAAGCATGATGACATCCTGACCAGCCTCATCACAAAGCCTCCCAGTGCCTGTGGTAACTCTCTATGTCTTCAAACACAGGGCTGTCCTAAGCTCCCAGTCTCATATACTTTCCTTTGTGTGGCTCTAATGCTTGAGAAAGGCAAGTACTTGGGGTAGAATAAGGAATCACATGCAAAGAGATGCAGCTGCTGCTGCTGCTGGCTGGGGCTCTGCTGCCCCAGGTGGAGCTCAAGCAGATAGATCCCCAAAAGTGATTACTTAGAGGGGAAAGAGGAGAGTCATCTCCCAGCCCTGCGTCCCAGCTGTCAGAGGGTGAGAGAGGATGTGAGGCCATCTTCCCAGTGTATCACAGGTCCCCTTCCCCTCTACTCTCCCTTTGCCTGCTGCAGCATTGCTTTTGTTAAAAGTCACTTGCAGAAACTGAGATTTTCAAGAGGTGAGAATATGACTAACGAAGCAAAGACAAATCACTTTGAACTGGGTTCAAAACACCTCTGCAGCATTTCAGAAGGGAAAAGCATCTTCAATGTGACACAAACCCTTGGTGAATGAGGAGAGCGTAATTTTTCTTTCATGGTGTTGAGTCATGATAACACTTTGAAGGACAATTTTTTTTTTTTGTTAATATCAAATTGTTTAACACAGTAAAATGTATTCCCAGAGACACCCTGCCACAGGCTAAATAATCCAGTTGATTGGTACCTTGATCTGCTAACAACTGTAACTCACCCTGGGAGCAGCCCCCTTCCCTGGTAGAAATGATGGAAAGCCATGGTGCTGGTCAGGGCCTGGACTGAGTGCGGGGAGTCCCTCACTCTGCTCTGCTGCAGCTCAGGATGATATTCTTTTTGCACCCCAGCCTTTGCAGAGCCTTGGGCTATTAAATCAGTGCTCATGGGTGGGCTTTTCAGGAATGTGCTTTGGAGGACCTGCCTTCCTCACTTGTGCTCGAAGCTTGTAGGTGCCTTGTCAACTACTATAGAAAAGAAGAAATCCCAGCTATAGTAAGAAGTGGAGAAAATAAAGCTGAATAAAGAAAGCAGTGAAACGAACTCCATTTACCCTCCCCCATGGTGATCAAATCATGCTCTGTTCTATAATACAGATGGTAAATGCAGCTTCTTCTCCTAAAAAGTAAAAGTACTTGTTACAGGAAGAGTACACATGAAGTGCTCGGTAGTGACATTTCTTAGCGAGAAGTGCTTGAGCTACAGACAATCCTTACAGCTTTCTCCCTGTAGGAAAGAGGGGCTAGGTTTATGAACACTTTCTCTTCTTACAAAGGGTCCTGTGGGTGCCCATATCATTAATACATCTCTTCTTATGCCTTACGGTTGCAGCCTGACTTCTTGCACAAGTGGGTCGAGCAGACCAAACCTCTCTCTAGCATCAGGATCTCAGACATGAGTTAATATTTCCTTTATAGACACAACCCCAAGCAAGCTCCACACTACAGGGTATCTGCTGCATGTCCCATGGGGGCTCCTCTGCTTGTCTATGACTGGTGGTTTCTTGAAATGAGAGGAGCAGCAGTGAGACTGCAGTGCAACTGCTCCAGTGAAGAGGAGCAGTCCTGCCTCAGGCACTCTGTCCTCAGCTGTTCGTGTTGATTTCTCACTACTGCTCAGTGCTGGCTGAAGAGATGCCATGTGGGGTCATGCACAGTGTGAGACATCTGACTGGACTTTAAACTTCATATTGTGTCAGCTGCTAAACATTGTGCTGAGCTACATTTATTTCCCTTATGCTCTTTACCACTCTAACTGAGAATTCATTCAGGGGTTAGCTTTTCATTTTCTTCACGGTGTCTAGGAGATGTAGTACTAGTCATTCCTGTATTTTTATCATGTGGCTGCAGGTCTCATCAAATATCAATGTCTTTGACAAGTAGGAGATTGCTACACATCACTTCTATTTTACTATGCTTCTGAACAATGGGATCGATTAGCTCAGATTAAGGTGAGAAAGAAATCTAATGTCTCTATAGTGTCACAAATGCTACAGTGAAGGCTAAATTTTTTGGCCTATCTTTGCTGAATCAGTCACTGCTTTTAAAAAACACCACACAAAAGAAAGCAAGGGGAAGACTGTACAGCAAATGACAGTCCTGAATGCCATTAGGAAACCATGTCCTTGATGCAGACAGGCACAAGATTTCACGTCAAAGTCTGTCTGAGCCAAAGACAAATATGTAAAAAGCACCTGTTCCTGACTCAGTTTAAGCACCTGCACAATAGGAAAGATAGAATTCAGCATGCCTAAAGTAAATTGGCCCTATCAATGGTTCGAAGATATGTCCTTTTTGCAAGAACCCAATCAGAGTTGCAATGACAGCTGAAGGAGAGCATTTCCAGCAGCAGAAATACAAAGTCTGAGATCACATTTTGTGCTTCAATCCTTGACTCTTTTGTTTGTTTTAATGTCAGGCAGGTGTCTCAACAGTCCATGATCCAACCTGAGCCCAGGACCCCTCCCTCTGTAGCAGTGGGCATCTTCATCACTGCTTTCTGTTGCTACCTGTCTGCCTCAGCTTTGTGCTGGTTATGACAAGCCTCTTCCAAACCTCACCACACATCTCTCTGTAACGCTACTTCTATTACTTCTCTGTGTGTGTCTAAATTTGCTTTAAATAGAGCTGAACTTTCCCTAAGGTGAAGTAAGGGTAGCTTGTTAACTCTGGGCAGTTTGACACAAGAGATGGTGTGATTCGTCACATTAAGTGGCTTAGAGGGATGACAAACGCATGTGATTTATGAACTGAAAGCCTATCAGCATTGTGCAGGCTTGATGATAAGTGTTGCATTAACTCTATTTATGGCATTTGCTAAAAGCAAAGATTGTGCAACTCGCAGTTTAGCAGGTTACAAATAATCAAGCAAACATTATATTCAGACACTGAGATTACCCTGAGGGCGGTTATCACTACCAGCTCTGCCTGTGAGTCAACCAGCATCTACACAAAACAGTCAGGGCCACGAATTGGGAGAAAAGTTTTTTTCTCAGGAAGGAGAAAAGAGATATGGGAATGGGTGACTGGAAAAAGCACATGCTATAGCTCTGGTGTTAGGAGAGCTGCCGGATATTTGTTGAGCAGTTTAATTTTAGCGTGGACTTTCCTCCTCTGTAGATCCTCTAAACAGAATCTCCACCCTCAAGCGTTGCTGCAGGAAGCCCTCAACACCAGAGCCGCACACAGGTGTCAGCATGGCCTCCAGGCAACCTCTTCCGTCCCATAATATTTGCCTTTGCCAGCTGCAGGAGCTACTCTGATCAGTATCAGTGCCCTTGCAGAAGAACATTCTCATTTCCAAAACATAGCAGGGTTACTGCATCTAGACTTTGCTTGGAAATGTAACCCTCATGGCCCAGGTCACTTCTGGTTCTAGGTCTCTTTTCCCATGGCTGCAACTTTCTCCCAGTGACCCTTCCCAAAGCAACAGCCCCTGTTCCTTCTCTCCCAAATTTCCTGTTCAGCTTGGGGCTACTAGAATATTTGTCACTTTCTCTTCAATGCTGCGCCAGTTTATTACACAGAATATAATCTCAGATGTGTTGCAAAATCCCTATATTTCACATACAATGTTCCACATATAATGTATATATTCCACATATAATGTTCCAAAATATGTCTAATCTCTGAAGTACAAGTTTTATCTTTGACTAAACAACACTTTCATAAGTGATATTTTAAGATGTTTTAGGTTTTTTTTTAATCCAAGAAGGACAAGTATTTCTTAGCTGAAGTGACTCTTCCTGAGAAGAATCATTCCCATCCAGAAAAAAACTGTAATTCAATACAATTCTGGTAGTGTTAGACATCACAGTAACGAACACAACTTCAGAAACACTGTGAACTGTTACACAATTCAGGCAGTCAGTATGAGTCAGATAAGAGATGTCAGCTACCCAAAATAATGGTATATTTACCTTTCAACTGCTCCCTCTGCATAGTCCTTTGTTTTTCATGTATGTGATTCCTTACCAGTTATCCCCAGTACTGTGCAGCCTGCAGTGCCAATTTGATCAGTTAAGCTCCAAACACTTTTAGGTGAAAGTACAGGAATATCCTGTGTTAGTGTAAAAATCACATACGTTGGAGGACCTTGGATCACCTGGCCAGCATTTTTCCACCTCCTGAAGTCTAAAGGCAGCTTCACCTTTTCTAGAAATGTCACAGAGCGTCTTTAGCTCAAGTGCAGTAATGGGCTTTTTAATTTCAAACATAAACTATTCTCCTTCTTGCAATCCTACTCCTAGGGCACCAAAAATGACCAAAAAAACCCCTCCCCTGAGAAAGAGGTTTTCCTAAAACTGCAGAATTAGGTCATTTGCACAAGGGAAAAAACAGTTTTGTTTTCATCTACCAAAGGCCTAATAGTTCAATGGGATGGAACTCTTCAGCCCTGTGTCTCATCCACACATGTCGCTCAGCCACAGGGATCTGTTTGCTACTGCCACTTGATATCCCCAGCCAGAGCTGAGGAATTTACATCTTTATGCAGCATTCTTAACTTCTCACAATTTTTCAACTCCAAAAAAACAATCTTAAGTAGCGCTCCAAGTGGTTCACTTGCTTTTCTGCCCTTTATAACTTGTTCTACACGCAGATCTTTTTCCTGCCATAGCTTTATTCAGTAGTGCTTTTCTGAGTTCATGCAACTACTGGGAATGTAAAATCAAAGCAATACATGGAGTTTTAAGGCAGAGTCCACTGGCAGATATTTGAAAGCTATGATTGCTCTGCACCCCCCGCAGTCAAACAGGACCTGAGAGGGCAGCTTAGAATTTAAAGCAAATGTGTAACAGGAACATTTTCCACTGATTTTCCCCCAGTGACCTGGGCTCTGAGCAACTACTTCTTCCATCTTCCTCTTCACTGTCTTGTTGCAATATTTGCAGTTTTACAGACATGTCCTTATTTAGCCAACCAGCTTACAGAAACACAACTTTCCATTGAAGGCTAATTTAGAGTCTCAAGCACATGTTCTCAGCTGCTGCAAAATTATGCCACTGAGTGCAATAGGCTCTGTCATTTTACATCAGCTGAGAATCTGCTTGCAAGGGCAAAATAAGTGGATGCAGCTGCAGTTCTCTTCCTTGGGAGTTGCCCCTTATACACAACTAATAGCAGGTGGCTGAGAGTTGGTATTTAAAAATGACAAGTTTTTTCATGCTTCTTTCTTTTTAAATATTTCTGCTGAAGTTCATTTGTGTGCTCTCTTTGATGGCTGCCCAGTACCAGCATCCTCCAACTCAGAGGAAAGGAGGTGGACAGAATTCATTTCGAAATGGATTTCCAGATCATAAATTAAACATTCTCTCTCATGCCATATCATGTGGTAGAAGAAAGAAAAAATTGAAAATGTGACCCCTTTTTTCTTCAAATAATGCAGTGCCATTCAACAGACTTAATTATCCTCAAAGACACATGCAATAATTGATGGCCTGTCAATCAAAGCCCTTATTAGACATGTACATGATGTCACATCACAGTCTAAATCTTAATCTAAATCTAAACCTTCCTGCCAGTCAAAAATCTTTATATAGATTAATCTGGTTTCAGATACAAGTTTTGTGTGCAGCCTTTTACCCAACCTTTTGAAGGCTGTGATCAGAGAGGAGCTGGATCTTTTATGTGTGCTGCTGAGCTGGTATGATGGATGCTGGGCTGAACCTGTGAGTTTTTCTCCTGGCCCTGCCCTGCTTTATGCTGTAGCATGGAGCCTGGAAAAGGGGCCTGCCTTGCGTGGCTGAGGGACCTGGGGTGGACTTGCACTGCTACAATTTGCTGGATGGCAATTAATAACATTACTGGCTGCTGGAAACATCACTTATTCTGCTGGGGTCTCCTGGGGTCACTTCTCTTCCCCTTCCCATAACCTCAGGCAACTTTGTCTCATCTTTACAGGGAGAAAACAGTGTTGTGGAAGATTGTTATCCCATTGCACTTGACACCTTCTAAATTGCTTGGGATTATTTTCCCATTGCACTTCCACACCTTCCACTGAAGAGTGGGTAAGGTGATGCTTTCCTACTGGACCTAGCTGGTAAGTCACAGCTTGGAGACACACCTCCATTACAAAGTCCTTGTCTTCATGGTGGTGTCATACAGCTCTTTGGGATTGGTAGCTGGATAACAAACCTGAAGAAGTCATAAATTTACTAACAGGTAATCAAGCTTTGTGCTGCCATTTGCACTGGCACTTCAAGTCTCTTTTGAATGGAAATAAAAGCAAAGGGCAGAGGCTGAGGCTTTCAAGATAATGGATTTTATCTTCTGCAAATCTGCTCTTTAGATGTCAAGGAAAGCAATTTCACAATATACAGAAAAGATCTTGTCTGGCATTGTTGTATTTTTATCAGTCTTTGATGTAACTTGAAAATATTAGGCTATGTTTTGGTGTTCAATTTTCTAGAAGTTTTTCAGACAGCCTGATAAAACAAATGGAAAAAAAATGTCTGTAATTAGACATCATTCCTAAAGCTGAGGCACCCTTGAGAAAGCCACACAGAAAGCTAGATCTGCATGTAAAACTTCAAAGTGCTTTCTAGATTCATGAACTACAGAAAGACTTGAAATTAGCAGGAAGATGTCAGTAGACAATGAGAAAAAAGTCCTACCATGAAGTTTGAAGGAGAGAAGGAAAACCCAAAATGTTCACATCTGCAGGACCTCATGTTCATAGTGAGGTTGGCCTTGTATGCACCATCTTGCATAGACAATGTAAGTGGTTTCAATGCCATTTTCCTTCCTGAGGAGTGCTCATAGTTTTTTCTGGCTCAGAGGCAATTCAAAACTTTCAGGTGATCTTCACATATCTTAGAAGCGATGTCTACTAATGGAACGTTAGTTGGCTCCTGTGGGAGAGGGTGAGAGAGGGCCACTGGTGCAGTGGGTCAGCCCACAGTTAGCCCAAGAATAGAATGGCTAGTCTTACCCCAGGTCCCCAAATTGTGTGAAGGCTTTGTGGGTTTGAGCTTTTGAATGAGTTTTGTGCATTTTTTTACTTTTCTGATTGGTTTCCAGTCTTTGTACAAAAGGGTTTCTTCTGACAGAACAGACAGAATTTAACATTTTTCCTTGCAGTTAAAACAGCAACAAGAAACAACTAACAAGACAAGCCAAAACCAGTGATTTACGAAGTTTTATAAAACTTTGTTGTAAAAAAGATCATTTGAGTCATTCTCCTCTGATTCACCCGCAGCTCATCTGCAAGTGAGCCCCTTCCACAGAGCAGTTAGGATGCACACAATCCCTAGTAGATCCATTCAGCTGGTGAGATGGCTCCACTGGCTCTCTCCATTGCAGCAGCGACTCTTGCTGCCTGACTCCAGGGCACATTTTTGCTGCCAGCTGTGACCTAGCATAATTCTGCTACGCACATGGGCTGCTACATGTGCAAGGGTTCATCAGGGATGGGCAGAGGGTTTATAAACTTTCTGGAGCTTCTTTCCAGAAAGCTTCTTGTTCAAATTTTTTAAAGAAGGAACTGGTTTTTACGGGGATAATCTTACTCCTTTTAGTTTGGAGTTGAAGCTTTAGACTTCACTTCCCCTTGGAGGACAGGGAAAGGCTTAGAAGCTAGCAACAGTCTGGGGCCCATGAGAAACCATAAAAATAGTCTTATGTTTTCTGGCTGATACTTTTGCCATCCTGGCCCAACACTTCCAATGATATTGAAGTGCATGACATTAAAGGGGACAAAAAGTTGTCCAGTTGTTGCCAGTTTTACTTTTATATTTTTCGTCATATTGGTCTAGAAGATATTTTGTGAATCCTGTATAACTTTGCTGCTGAAGGGTCAGTATTGCAAAATTTGATTTTCTTCTGGGATAACATTATTTGGTGGTGGCCCCTTTCTTAGGATGATGTCTGCCCCTTGTTACATTTATTATACCCTGTAGAATTCCCTGTTTATAATAAATTATTATAAGCCTTGCTTATAATAATTTACATATTCTTAATTATATATCATTTCCTACAAATGTACACTTTGCTAAATGATGTTTGGAGGTCTGGAAAGGAGAGACAAATGAACTACATTCTTCAAATGTTGCCTAGCAGGGCACATCTTCATTGGTGAATGTTTTTTAATAACCTCTTACACAAACAGAAAATCTTCATCTAATTCAGATGCCCTTTATTTTAGTTTGAAGTTACCAAAAAAATAACAAGGAAGTAAGAGAGCTCTCCATGCAGGAAAAAAAGCCACAATATCCTGCCACTGAGGACTTGCAGGGCTTCAGAAGTATGCTTAATTCAAAAAGGATTTTGTAAATACTCTTAATTCAACCCAAGAGCAAGCTAACACTGGAAGGGGTTGACCTGCTCTCTCTTTGCCTGGCTTGGGGTCCAGGGAACCCCTGCTTCCATGGAGGGTGGGATCAGTGTAACATGAAATAATAGTTTTTCCATAAGATGACTCTCATTACACAGTTGAACCCTGGAATTTCTTAATTAAATCCTCTACAAATGGTCCTAAAAGTCTTCCTTTTAACCATACCAGACTAGTGAAAACAGAAGGCATTTACACATTTCCCCCAAAGACTCAGTCCTTCCATCAGCCCTCCAGGCAATTTGCTGACTTAATCTTCTATGTATTTGAATAATTTATGATACAAATAAATTCATTTATGCCAAGCGAAGAGGTTGACTACTGGGATGCAGCAATGCCAACAGAACAAAATTGAAGCTGGAGAAATGGAGGAAATGAACCCGTAACAATGGCAACCGATATTGTATGCTCCAGCAGCAAGAGACAGCTGTGACCACATCTGAAATATGAGTGTTGGGAGCAGCAGCTAAAAAAAGTTTTAGAATAAGCAGAGCTGAGCTAAAAAGAAGTGTTAGTTTTGAGCTGCAAAACAAGATTATTATAAAATGACTGAAAACTAAATTGCAAGTGTTATATCTCATATTCCAAAGTTTTTCCATTCAGAATGTATATAAGTAACATTCCTGTGCCTTTTATTTTCCACTGACACTGAAGAAATAGAAGTCTCAACTCATGCCAAATGATCTATCACCCCAAGCCCTTGACTTGGGCAACTGATGAAGGCATGTTACAGATGCATGGAGTGCAAAGACTGGGAATATTAAAAGCCACTTCTCAAGTAGTGTAAGTTGGCTGTGCTCCAGCTTACACCAGCTGCTGATTAGCTCCATAAATGTCTTATAGCAGTAACGGTTGGAGGAATGATGGTTTGCATTCACTAAACACCAGTGAGGGCTATCTAAGTAGGTATGCTGTATGCTTTGCTTGCATTTGTGGCCAGATTGATTACATCGAGGAATTTTGAAATCCCTCTTTCTTCAGCTGTTCTTCAAAGAAATCATTACATGCCACAGTCAAAGCAGCAACCAGAATGACAAAATCATTAAAATCCACTTTATTGTCCTTATTGGAGTCCAGGTCACTCATAATTTTATCAGCCAGGAGGGGGTCCTTTTGGACCTAGAGAGCAAGAAAAGTGACTTAGCTGTGCAGATCTTGAATGTGCAATTCTGACAGGCCTGGCACCACTGCTATGTTAAGAGGCTGGTCTTATTACTGTTCAGGTGCATCAAATATGCACCTGAACAGTAATACATTTCTAGTCACTACAACATCAGAAACTAAAGACAGGCCAGCCATTTACAAGGTATACAGCTAATAAATAGGCACTGAAATTAATCAAACAGATTTTAGGAGATACTGAACATGGATCCCTTTTGTCAAGATGGATTTGTAAAGTGCATTTCTCTGAATCATCCCTTGACAAATAGTACTTAGATTTCAACAGAATAGTCATAAATGGTCATATTATATGTCCATTCATCCCATTCAGAAGACCTCTGGTTATCAACCAATCATCCTATTCAGTGGGAGCAAGATCACTGAATCTCATAATAATAAATCAATAGCAAAGATTAAAAGAAAGTCCCATTCAAGAAAATGGCAATGTAAAGAAAATCTTGTTGGTGGTCATAGGATCCACAATAATTTTTACAATTAAGAGGATACATAAAAACATTATTTTTATGATTCCATAAAAGCATCCATGCTGTGTAATGTAGAACATAATAAACATGCAAAGAGTTATTCAAATCAGCAGCTTATCATTGAAAGGATTTTCTTTGCACCTCTCTGCAGGGCACACAAACAGCAGTACTATGTGGCATAACTTACTTTCCTGTCTTATGAGAACTGGTTGCTGCATTTAATTCCTCAGTATCTATCGTTAAAAACAAACAAACAAACAAACTAACTAACTAACTAATTGACCTTTATTTATATTGATCTTTATAATGATCTTGCTACTGCTTCTAGGCTGGCCTAGCCCTCCTGCTCAAAAGCACTGTGGAGTTTGCAAAGCACCAGTACCCATCTCTGCTGCCAGTGGCACATGGGAGTGTACTGGGGCTCAACTGCCTTCTGAAAATGTATTTCTCAAATGGGACATCATATTCTTCTGTACAGCTCCACAAAGAACTGTTATCTGATAGACTGTGACAGGATGGGCCTTGCACAAGGAGGTGCTATTGCCATCCAAACACTTGGATAGCTGCTTAACCCACCCATGATACAGACACTCAGGAGGTTCAAAACCTGCATCTTACTGAAAGGAAGTCAGTGAGCTCACTGGTGAGAAGCTCCTTGAGTTCTCTTTTACTGAGCTTGTATCTGTCTCTTTCTTTGCCAGAGTAGTGATGGAAAATCCTGATCAAGGTGTCCATTGCATTTTCCAGTGGAGTGGTCATAGCAGTGAGCAGGAGAGCTGTGGGGCAAAGATACAGTCACTGACATTGGACAGGAGTCAAACCAAAGGCCAGTCTCTGGGAAGGGAAGAAGGGCCAGATGAAGACAGAGTTTGTTACTAGTACTGAAAAGTTAGGCTTTGAGTTGATCCATCCTGCTAGCTGTGTGTGAGCAAGGATGGACTGTAATAAAGAAATCCCATTGTCCTGAACTCATAAGCAATTGCTTCAAAAAAGTAAATGGAAAGAAAGGATTTTTATTTTAAAAAATTATCTACTGTGTATCCATTTTGTAAAGCTGCTGTAAAAGGCAAACTTTTGTACCCACACCTGAAAACACAGAAAAAATGAAGTCATACCTTCCTACCTGCTAATTAAAAAATTTTCTCAAGAAAATGTCTTCAAAAAATTCTATCTGCGAAAGTGAAAGTGCATTTATACAGAAAGCTCCACACCAGTTTACAGGTGGTCAGAGGAAGATTACCTGTAATAAGGATAAGTATCATCTGTGAATTTATTTGGTCATGTTTGCTTGGCTGAGCCTTTTGCCTATAAATTGCCTGCAGTAAACAGGTGTGAGCTGCAGGTTTTGGTTTGCTTCATTGAGCATACAGTAAGAAGCTACACAGGGAAGCAACATCAAGAAAACCAGATGGAAATGCAATTACTTGCAAAGTAGTGGACTCAAAGAGTAACAGAAAGTAGAAATCAAATATAAGTGAAGCAAGCCCTGGAGAAAGACTAAAAAGCCAGAATGCACTTCAGGGTAGGACTGGAGTGCTGAACAATACCATCATGCAGAGGTTAAGACTTACTTGCTTTACAGGCTAGTGAAGGTGTACGCAAGAAAATACTTATATCGCCGAGGGTGACGGTCACCGTCCTTTCAAAACCCATGCACAGGCTCTTGTTTATCAGCCTGAGAGGGTGAATTACACAAATAGAGACAGACGTATAATTGTCTCAGGGATGATGGGTCTTCTGTTTCCCTCTGCATTTGTGTACTCTGTTCAATAAAAGCCTCTTGGGTCACTAAAATATTCACCAGGCAGAGTAAAGGCTGCATTTGGAACACATGGGATACTTTTTATAATTTGACCTTTTACAAATATGCCCATTCAGGGCCTTGAAGGTCAAAATTAGAAAATGCCCCTATGAAGGCAACTCCCAGCAGTGCCTACTCAAAATTCATGATTATCAATCAACTGTTATATACTTCCTCATCCAACACTCCAGCACAATCTGATTTAATATGATATCTACTTGGCACTGAAGATAACTAAAGTCAGCATAGACTGCAAAGCAGTCCAGTATCAGGCCAAGACCTGACCCTGTGTCAGCAAACACCATTCTCCCATCAGTCCTCACCCTGCACTCTGGTTTCCACCAGGTTAAGCACAGGAGCAGCACCAGATGTGGTTGACACAGAATGTAGGACTGCCTAGACATGATGAACAATGGTGCTTTCCTCATTCATGCCCAAACTTTGCCCATCAGAATCCACCATATCAAAGCAGTGTTGGTGGGAATGAATCTCTGGAGATGCTTAGTCCCACTGCCTGCTCAAAGCTGGATAATCTCCAGCATCAGACTAGACAGACAGTTTTGTTTAGGTAAATATTAAAAACCTCCAAGGATGCAGATTTCACAAGTTCTTGGGTAACCTGCTCAGGTGTTGCACTATCTCCCTGGGGAACGGCTGCCCTATTATCCAGTCTGAGCATCCCAAGGTACAGTTGTGAGCATTGGCCCTTTTTGCACCACCTACCACTACCACAAATACTTTGCCTTTATAAATTACCTTCAAATAGTCTTGACTCCTCACTCAAACTCAAAAATAAATGTGGAAGCAATCTATCTCCTGAATCACCCAATCTATTTCCATGTTTTACTGTCCCTTTCATGTTATTTCCTTGACCCTTATATACTTTTCCAATGAGTATTTCAATGTTAAAATGTGCAATTGTGGAAGTGATGGCTGTCAGAAGGGGAAGGGGCAGAGTTTTCACCTGGCCCAGCACAAATAGTCCAAAAGACTGAATTCTGCCATCGTTTCTCAAGCAAATAATAGGCTTAGGCTAGCTAGGCTTACACAATGAGTCAGTCACTGTGACTTCCAGGAGATGATCAGAGGGATGGTCCTCTCCTGTGAGGACAAGCTGAGAGACTTGATGTTGTTCAGCCTGGAGAAGAGAAAGCTCTGAGGTGATCTAGTTGTGGCCTTCCAGTACCTAAAGGGAGCTGATAAGAAGGCTGGAGAGGGACTTGTGCAAGAGCATGCAGTGACAGGACAAGTGGTAATGGCTGCAAACTGACAGAGGGTTGGTTTATATTAGATATAAGGTAGACATCCTTTTNTTCCTGTGACTCTATGATTTCACTGGAGGCTGTTGAGAGAAAGGGATGTTGTTTCTTTGCCCTGTAAATCTGAGAAAGGACCCAACATGCAGGACTGTTTCCTTTTATTTTAGTTAAGGTAATGTAATTTATTTAAGGTAATGTAAACATGCTCAGAGGCTCTATCTTTCTCCCCTCTTACTTGGAGAGTCAGACCATAGGCAGAAAAACTTATCATTGGTCTCTGCTCCAAAAAAAATGAGCAGAGTTCTGATTTGTTTGAAAGTAGTTGGTCTTTGACAGAAGTCATCAGTCTTCTTCGTCCACAGTTGGGAAGGAGCTTTGACTTATTCACCAGAATTTTTCCTTCATCTCTTCTTGAAACAGCATAGCACAAGCTGCCTTTAAGCCAAAACAGTTTATAAAGTGCCACTCTAAGCCATAGTAAAATACTACTCAGCTTACGTGTGAGAATCTTGTACTTAGGGCATCTGGCTTTCAACATTTGCCAGAATGCACGTGGGGAACATTTTCTCAAAAGTAATTATTGCTCTGGGAAAGGCAAGTCAGCCTCCCACCCACATCCTGTCATTATTTATTTTTCCCAAACTCACACAGCTCTTGGTATGCACATATTTTGAATCAGTGTTGTAGTCCCAAAGTGGAAAAGGTGAGATGGGAAGCAAAATGCAAGGCTTACAAGGACTTTTACACTACAGAATAAAAATCCTATATTGGATTAGAGCCTGGATTAGACTAGATTGTATTAAATAGATTAAGGAGTTTATGAGACTTGCATCTGACTCAGAAGTTCTTGTTAAATTATAGTGAGCATTCTCTTATTTTAGGATTGTTAGCATTTTCACTGGGGGTTTGTTTCCATATCTGGGTGGCTGACTGATCTATTCATTTACATAAGGAATGTGTCCCTCCCCTGCAGGTTCTGGCTCACATCTTCAAAGCTGTTTCAACTGCTGAGATCCCATTGGCAGCAGGATAGCAAAGAACAGTTAAAAGTCTTGCTAATAGCTTTTACCACCTAGATTTAGTGATTTGCTCTCTAGGTATCTTTTTTAATGGGTTACGCTTCAAGGGCTGCCCAACTGAAGTGTGTCCTTAAATTCAGGGTTGAGGCCTGTTTTGAACAAATTACGCATCTCTTTTTTGATACATAAGTAACTTTTTCACTGAACTGTCCAGATCATTGAATCCTGCTTTTCCCCATAGTGGTCATTTCTCCTTATACCCACTTAGGACAGAAATTGAAGCATTGTCTGTGTTTGAGATACTGACTTCAGTTATCACTTACCGCTTTCTTCTCCTCATAGAAAATTGCTCACCATTTCCTACCTCTGTGAGCAATCATCCAGTACTAGCTTGTGAAGGCAACATTTATTGTATATGAATGTACTGTTGTCTGTAAAATAGTGTAGAAAACTTTCATTAACCCTAAACTGGAGTTTAGAAGTATTTCTGGCAACAGTTCTTTTTTCCTCTCATGCCTCTGAAGCAGACAGATCTATCCAGCTGCGTATCAGCCAAGAAATGTATGAATTTTATGTTGTCAATTTATGCCCAGGAAGGATGCCAAAATAGTGTAAAATATCTTGGTGTAGACAGAGAGTCCGAGCCAGTTGTGCCTCAGGTGGTGGCAGAGGGTCCCGTTACAGAGCAGCCAGAGACCACACACCCAGCGGCAGCTCACATTACAGCTGGTACTTGGCAATACATCACCATCTGAACAAAGCCAGGACACTCATTCCCCTTGCATTAGATCTGCTGATCAGTCGGGCAAACCCATCCCTTGGAGATGCAGTGGCTCTGGCTGATTCATGTTTTTTCCTAGCTCAAACTCATATCAGCATGCAGCAATTTTCATCCTAATTCATTCCAATGTCTGGTTCCTTCCACAAGGTTTTTGCAGCTAGGTTCAGGTTATGTTTCATAATTATTTGGATCAGACCTTGCAGGGGGTGGTCCTGTGTCCCAGGATGGTGATCAAGGCCTACCAAGTTGTAGTGGTAACAAAATCTTACACAGATTTTCCATGGTTCTAGGTAGGTTGTTGAGTTATTCCTGCCTCAGTTCTTCCTTCCTGGTTTCCAAGTATTCATACAGCAGCCGCTACTTTGGGAATGGGACTCCAGGGCCTTGTGTTGCCTCCAGCCCTCTGTTGCCAAGGTCCGTCCCTGACCAGCAAGGAATCCTGGCCCATGCAACTATGCATCGGTACATATGCTGAGCCCTGCCATGGTGTGTGGGGTGGCCACCACAACTCCAGATGCAGAGCTCACCACATTTTCCCATCTTCTCTACCCTCCTTGTGAGCTCAAGTGTGCCCATTTGCAGATGAGTGGCAAATAAACTCACATCTTCTTCATCAATGCCAAACTAAATAGTAAAAATGCATCAGGAAAAAAGAATTCCAGATGAACTTGATTCACTATTTCCAAGCAGTACTGATATTTAATCAATATAGAAAAATCAGACAAATATAGCGTTCTCTTAATTTGTGTGTATATAAGAAAGTAGGAATATTCTTTTGGTCTGGGGCTGCCCCTTAGTGTCCTCCTAAAGAACTGCTTCTTCCAGATCTCAAGCTAGCAACAACTGCCAAATCTGTGGGAACCAAGGGAGAGAAATTCCCTCCTGTCTGCTCCAAAGTACACATAGATGTTTCACTACTGCTTTACTACAGTATGCTCTGTACAGGGATCAGCACTGTCAACAGCACACCAATCAAGAAGCATTATCATTAAAAGAGAGAAAAGAAACAACCATTGCACACAATGGTGTTAGCTAGAGGTATAAATAGCAGAGAATTTAAGTACTTAATATAGGTCAGTGTTAAAATAATGGGATTCAGGCACATGATTTGCTGAAGTCAGACTTTATATTCCACTAATGGCCCTTAACAACTCATCCCAAATTTTCCACCTGTTCAGAAGCAGTTAAGGTCAATGCTTCTGTTTGGAGGGTAAACGTAGGAAAAATCTAGACTAATGTGATGTTCTCCAGAAATGCTACAGGAACATTCTGCAAACAGCCATGAATTCTTGTCCAAGTGCAATGGGATCAAGAAACCTCAAGAGGGCATCAAGAGCCAGTAGATAGTGAGGGTACAGAAGAACAGGTAAGGCCATTGCTGAAGGCCTAAGTAAGTATTTTGCATGTGTTTTCACTGAGGTGGAGCTTGGAGAGTTTCTCAGAGGATAGAAAAATAGTTATGTTGAAGGATCTGTCTCAGTCTGAAGTGAAGGTAGAAGATGTTACAGGATAGATCCTCAAAACAAGAGGTAACAAGCCAGGATGGGATGGAATCCAGCCTGGAGCTCTAGAAGAACTTGAGGTGGATGAACAATGGGAGCCTCTGGCTCAGGACCATAGCAAGGAAAACTGGCTGGTACAATCCTAAGCACTATCCAGAGAGCCAATGGTCTGCTGTTGGATAAAGTGGTAGAGACCCACCTGAAAAGTAGAAGGGTGGGAACATGACTAAACACAGCACACTGGGGAAAAGTAAAGAAGAGTCATAATGCAAATCAGTTGGCATCCCTGAAGGAGTCCATGACGACTGACTTCCCTGATTACTGCCCACCTTGTTCCCAGAAAGCATTCCTCACTCTTAAGGAAATTAGGCTGTCATGGGATACAATAAAAAGAAGCACACAGGAAATGTCTAACTGAAAGGCAGGTAATAAAGAATAAATTATTGGGTTTTACAAAGGAACAGAACAAGCAAGGGGATCCCACAGGCATGTGTTCTGGAGGCAGCGCCAATCAATATGGTCATTGGTGATTTCAGAAAGGGAAAGAGAATTAATGGATACTTTTTTTGTTGTTGATACAAGTTATACAGAGATAGAAGTTAAAGTTCAGCTGTGAAGGATGCAAGAGGATCTCATGAAATTAAGAGATATAGTGTCAGATAAATTCAACATAGATAAAACACAAAGTATCAAGGCAACATTATAAGCTCTGAGTTGCCTATGAGAATTTATGAGAGAGATCTTGGGGTTACTGCAAGTCAAAATGTTGGTTCAGTAAGAACCTGAAAATAAACAAGGCTAGGAAAGAAAAGGAACACAAAAATCCAGAAGTGTTTTTATGTCACTAAGTTCAAGGAAAGCCCATTTATTCAACATCATGGCAGTCTTCCTACCTTCATCTTACATTCAGTACAGTAGAATTATAAGAGCAGCAAAGAAATAGCTTCTATGTTTGAGAGCTAAATACACAAGGCATCTCAGCCCACAGAAGTATGTAAGTGGGAATATCAAAGAATTGTGTGTATTCAACAGAGAAGGCACAGAGAAGGCAAGAAGGAAATATTCATTGTGCTTAGATGACTCTCTGGATGTTCTTACAGCTATGGCAGCTGCAGTTGCTCTGAAGGATCTGCTCCAGAAAAAGTGAATTTCTGATGGTACTAGGAAAGGAGCTGGACCAACCCTACAGGAACAATGCATGTGTCAGCAGTTAGAGGCTTGAGCGTTAGAAGCTCATGTGAATTAAGAGGCAGAGGCAAAGGTAGTTAAGGTACAATTGATTTGTCTTTAAAAAACAAGGATTGTCTTGGTTGTTCCTGGTTTAATGAACACCATAAATAGCCCAGAGATATTTTGCATGCATGTGAAAATCAAGAACAGCTGACATGGTGGAAGTAACAGAGAAAGTCAACAGACATAACTTCTTCTTCACACCTTAGAATGTGGAGCTGCATGTTTTCTCTCCATTTGGAGGAGAAATTGATAATACACTATGTTGCGCAGATACACTCCAGTGTATCAGCAAGATGCACTTCCCCTTCTGTTGTGTCTCCATCGCTCCCTTTGCAGGGCAGTAGCAGGAGCTCCAAAGCCCCGCCAGGTACCACATGCAAGCTGTACCTCATGCAAGCCACACCTCAGGCCAGTCAGGGAGCTGCTTCATGTCAAACAATGTGATGGTCCCCGGTCTTCCTGTTGGTCTTCTGGCTCACACCCTGGACACACACTGCCCATCTCATATCACAGCCCTGTGTCACCTGGCATGTCTGGTGTTGAGGCTAGGTATAAGCCCAGTGTGGTGACAGACAGTGCACTTGCACTCGTGTGTCCCTGGAAACAGCACAAACATGTTCTCAAGCCTTTGCCAGCACTTGCTGGGTACTACTGTTCTGATTCCTCTGTTCAACTTCGCCTTGCTGTTTTTATGCTTGCTTCTGCACCTCCCATGAATAACACTTGAAGCCTTTTGGCCCCTGCATTCACAAAGGGACCTTCCCAGCTCTAGCAACCTTCATCGCATCTCAGTCTGCAGCATGACTTTCCCTTACAAGGCTGTGCATAATTTCCCATCATCCTGCTACAGCAAGCCTGCTTTCTGTGGGTAATCAGCTAGCTCACTTTCAAGTCTGCTACATTAGATACACAAAATTAGAATGAATGGACAAAATTAGCATTTCAGCAAACACCTTCAGTGCATAAAACCAAAGACACAGATGTTGGAAGAGACAAAGAAAACACAGGTGATTGCAGAACTATTACTCAACCAATACATATCATGGTTAAAATATATCATCAACATTTGGAAAAAAACTGAAATAAAATCACCAAAGTGAGTTAAAATAGGTAAGTAAAAGTTTTGAAGGATAGAAAGCCTACAAAGCAATTCCACTGAAATGTGCATTGTCTATGTCCCACTAAAATAAGTCATCATGTCTGCTGTAGAAAACAGAGCAGTCACCACAAATCCACTGCTCTATCATCTTCTGAAAGGATGTTATGTTTTATTGCTCTTGCTCCATTTCTCAAGTACCTCTATAACAAAGCCTTAAAAAAGCTTGAGTTACATGCACAGCCTCCTCCTCATCTCCTTCCTGCCATGCTGAACAATATTGCACCTTTTATCAATGTGTCTTCTCTTCATAGAGTGACATGACGCTGTTTAAACTCTTTCTTAAGCACAGGATATTGTACAGGTTGCATTCAAACTCTGTGATTGCAGTAAATTCTCCACATCTATTTTCCCTGAGTTTAATAACATTAATATTGTACCTTCTACGAAGCATATATCACTCTGAACATAAATTCCTTCACAATCAGATTCATATGAATCTCTGTTATTTGCTTTTCAGATATTTGAAAATATCAGAGTCCTTGAGCTATGAAAAGGAGAATGTCAGTGACTAACATAATGTGCAATCTTCTAAAATTTATGCTTTTACTTCCCCTGGAAGTATTTTTTTGTCTTTTTTTTTTGCAGTGATTTTAGAGTGATGTTACATTTTACCTGTACAGAAAGTCTTTTCCAAACAAACTTTTTTGCCATCATTTAAAGGTTGTTCAAAGTTCATCGTCACTGTTATTTCCAGTGAAAGCAGGACAGTACACTGACACATATGTGAGACGGGTGTTAAATGAGGTTTTAGGTGTACTTTTCATGATACAAAGCACTACCATCCCTGAATTAAAAAGCTTGATGATATCACCATCCCTACTTGTTCTCTTTTTCTAGAATATTCTGGTTTCTTGGAGTAACTGGTAGATAAAAGAGGCTGGTGGGTTTGCAGGAGCAAGTTTATGCTACTATCTTCTTTCTATTGTGTTGAGTTGGATATTTAAATATATTCATTTTGGTACAAAAGCGAAAGTATCCTCATTTTCAGATAGAAAGAAGCAATCTCAAATACCTGAAGCTGTTAAGACTCCTTAGCAGACATATGTCAGAAACTAGTATTATATCAGTAGTGACTGTTGCCTTAACTGTACAGCCCCTTAATTATGATACCTTTATTAATTACACACATTGTATCTTCCAGTGGTCATTGAACAGTAATGGGCACTGATGTCTTTTATTCTAAGGATTGTCTATGTAAAGTTATGCCACTCACAGAACTTTCCAACGACTAAAATTATAGATGTTGCTGATCTGTGGAAAGTTCCTAAATGATATAAGAAAGTATGTATTTATTTTTGTCAGGCAACTGAACCCAGGCATTCCTCATTCTTCATGTCACTGTCAAGGGAAGACTGCAGTAAAATGAAGGGCAAATGCTCTCATTTCCTCTAATGATGCAATCCCACTAATGGGACAGGTTCCAGCACTTTTAGTTGTTCCTGATTCCCTTGACACAATGGGTTGCAGATCAAGAAATGCACCCCTGCCCATGTTCTGCCTATGATATCAAAGAGAAAAGGATTTGCAGCATCTTGCAAGAGTATTACAATTCTTCACTGAGGAAGATGAAAGTCTGGCAAATACCAGTACATATAAGGCTCTGCTTTTGCTCAAAGATTGATTCCTTACTTAAGAAGTACATTTATTTCTTGAGTCCACTCTTGTGAAGCAGCCTCAAAGCAGCACAAAGTTATTTGTAACTACAATGGCCATGGTAAATATGCATTAAGTTACAGGTAGAAGCTGCAGGTGAAGCAACATTTCCACAATGGAAGGCCTTACATGGGCTCAGATGCTCTAGAAATAAAAACAGAAATCTACTATCACTGACAATAAACTTCTGCATGTCATACTCTTCCAGAATTCTGGGGATTACAAGACTTAGACAGAAACACCTCTTCTTGCTCAGATAAGCTTATGCTTTGAAGATTTGATTTTAGTAGTGGTTTAAATCCAAGAAAAAAACCAAAGGAGATTGAAAGATATCGTGAAAATATTCTGCTTTGAAAGTTACTCTTCAGGAGCCCTTTATCTCCCCAGAAATTTGCTTCCCTGATCCCAAACATAGGAGAGATATTTAAAATCACCTGTTATGTCCTTTTTCTTCTCTTACATCAGATATGTAGGTATGTTTTGAAACAGGGAATTACAAAACAAGGCACAGCACAAGGAAACAGGATTGTTTTTCATGCTTGTGTGTTTGTTAAAGAGAGTGTGCAATAACAATTAGAAGAGAGAGACCTCAATCACAGTGTCAGCTCTGGAGATACTCAGAAAGTTAAACAAAGCATGATCCTATACGTAGCATTCTTTCCCCAGATGACAGACAGAGTCCATTCAGCTAGTTCCTGAATAGCACTGACCTCCTTGGGCTTGGTCTGACAGTTTGGTTGACATGTACCTCTGCCTCTTCACTGAGAAGCCATGGTCCTGCACCATGCTGTGTCCCTTTTGTCTGTCCAGATGGCACCANCACCAAGAGCCAAAGACCTTGCATCTCTGACTTTAGTGCAATGGCTTCGGCTCCTTATGGGGAAGTGGATGCTCTGGGAGGCAGGAAAGAGGCTGCCAGGCATGATGAACTACTTTCTGCAGGTGTCTGCCTACTCATTTAAGATGCTTAGATGCCAAAGCAGAGATGTGTGTCTTGAGTCCACTTCTGATTACAAACTGTGAGGAGCTCTCACTTTGAAGAAAGAATGAATTGCTCAGCAAAAAGGCGACCATGAGTTCATGCTAATGGAAATTCTGCATTAGCTGGCATAGGATGTGTGCCATGTGGACACTAGAGTGACACCACTACCTGAACAAGAACACAAACAGTCCTCAAGCCACAGTGCTCTGTGGAGCCCTTGTTCTTCCCAATCAAATCTGACAGGTCTGGTTCAGTGTCTTTGGGTGCTACAACCAGCAGTGACTCTAGGGTTGGTGTTCATATCAAACACTGTTTAAACTTAAACCATACATGGAAGAAAAAAGGCTCTTAAAACAAGAGGGATGCTGAACATCTCTCTTTTCTAAAGGCCTGCCATCTTGATGTGAGGTGTAAGCAGTGGAAGCCATGACCTTAGCAGCAAAGTCAGGCACCACCATTTCCCCATGTCTGGCAGAGGTATCTTCACTCTGTGCTATCCCATGTCTTAGAGACAGAACCCTCTCTATTCTCCTATAGCACAGTTACCAAACTACAGGTAGCTCTCCCTCCCCTCTCTCTTGCCATCTCTTCCTCAGCACCTTCTTGGCTCCTGGTGCAGAATTTGATTACACAGAGCTCACTGTGGGCTAACTTTTACTGATGCTGGAGCCAGCTCTACATCATTCAATAGCAAACCTGAACAAAGGCACCTGCATTCTTCAGATACATCTGACCAAACAGACTCTTGACAAGCAATGCACTAACCATCACCTTTAGAGATTTCCTTTTTCATCTCCATTGCTGACCCTGCTAACCAAAATGCCATGCTTGCTGGGACTGCTGCAAGGCTCCTCAGCCTTGTCTGTTCACCCAGGGTCTGGCAGCCACGCAGTCATTTACTGAGGATCATCTTACTGGCTTACATGTTGCAATATTCATGACTCTGCCTATTTAACCAGTCATAGTGACACGTGGAGCTTCCAGGCAATCAGCCTAATACACGCAAAACAGTCTTCATAAATTATGACAGAGCATAACTTCTTTCAGCATTTCATTTCACCATCAAATCACTCTTCATAGCAATAGCACACTTCACCCCAGCTCACAAATGATATCACTACAATACAGCTACCCCCAGCATTTCCAGCTCTGCTCCTGAAATAAACGGAGACACATTAGTGACTTCAAACAAAATCAGGCAACTTCATTTGAATGGGATACAGCACCACTTGCCTCCAACATATCCTGAATTAATGCTTAGGGGCTTGTCCTAGACACTTTTACACTCTGAACCATGTTGTTCAGCTCATCCGCTGACAGAAAACCAGACAGGTTTGCCAGATTTGCAGATGAAATGCCAAGGGTCACGCTGTGCCAATCTGAAAGCATGCACTAGCCCGGAGTCACTGCCAGCTAAATCCAGGGAACACCACAGTGTGGCGCTCCCTCCCGAGCCAATGCAGTCATTTTGACTCGTCGACTGCTTCTTGTGTTTTCTGTATATCTCCCTGGCTTTTGTAAAGGTATGACACAGGACGCTGTTCGGGACATTAAGGAAACTCCTTCTACCCATCACACTTTACCTTCTAATTTATGCTCTTCAAGTTCATTCATTCATTCATTTCCTCTTATTCAGTGGGTTAGCCTCTCCAAAGAAGCAGCATATCCCTTTGTTTTACCCACCTAAATTACTCCTTTTCCTCAAGTGCTTACATATGCAGACACAGGCTCCAAGCAAACAAGCTCTACCTCTCCACTTGCTGCAGTCCACAATATTATGTGACAGAGCAGTCCCCACTGCAGTCATTCAGCTGGGGAAGCATGGACCCAGCTCCTAAACCACAACACTATGAGTACATACTGTCCTGAACTCAAGATTCTGTGGAGAAAGCATGAATACTGCTGGTGTTCCACACTGCCATATAATTAAAGGCAGCATAGCCCAAACGTTCAAGACTTCACTGAATTAAGCCCTCACTATGCAACAGGAACTACATACATATCATGAGCTGTGGAAGAGTATTAATCTCCTCTCCAAGAGATCACATGGACTTTCAAAGCCTGGTAAATGCTAAATTGGGGAAGGGAGGGGAAAGGATACTATCAAATAAACAGCACTTCAGACTTAAACATACTGAACTCTGTTCCCAGCAGTTTGCTTCTTGAAGGTGAGGCACAAAGCTGGAGCGCCATTGCTGAACCAAAGGTAGCTGATAACTAAGACACAGATATCCACTCATTGAGTTCTCAGATAGAGCACTCACCACTTGATGCAAGCTTGGCAATTAAAACCCCACCAGCCTTAAGAATTACTATACATTGCTTTTTAGAATTGCCATAAAATACAGACATTCCGCCTAGCCACTGTTTCCCCAGAGGTCTCTGCACCAACTGACTGGTCATGGGAGCTGTAATACCTGGAGGTGATCTACTGATAGAGCTGAGAGTTGTTATTGGGGCATTTTTCTCAAGTTCCATATGTAGACTGGTCAAATTTAGGCTTTTCTTCTCCTCCCACATTTTGTTGCCTTGCTTCATTATACAAGTGCTTATTTATGATCTTTACTGCATATTACTAACACTTGAAACAAAGGATTGAGGCTTAGTCCATGTGCGCTGCCTGCAAACCATGCTGTTGACATGCAGACTTCCAAATACGGACCTAACTTCAGCAGCAGGACTCAGCTTTACAACACGCTTAATAATCCCATGGAGACCAGGTGTAGCAAGTTCTACCACAAAGGTGCAGCCTCCAGGTTACAGCTACATTAGGGGTCTAGCTATGGGTCAAGTGATCAGTGATGGCACTTGTTCTCTCCTGTGGACACTCCTATGCTCTGGCAAAAAGCAATATCCAGGTGAGCACCATGCTGATACAAGGTGCATGCAGCATTCAACAACTATGGTGGCAGGAAAGCAGGCTATCCAGAGACATAGGAGTGGACACACTACCTATCTCTGCATTTGGAATGCTGCATCTATATTGAGGCATAGACACTAGAGATTGACAGGATTTAGTCAAATATAAAATACCAGGCAGACCCTGGTACCAGTGAGCTGCCTCTTTTTGTACCACAGGAGCAATACCAAGGTTCTTTATGAACTCCAGTGCAGCTATGCACCTATCACCATGTTCATGCAAATAGGCCTTTCTCCCTTTTCCTGGCCTCTGAAGAGCTGGCCAAACCATCAGGGAAGCTGGTTGCAGACACATTTCAATGACTGAACAGTCCAAGTCACAAAAGCTAGCACTGGATCAGTGAGTCCTCATGGATGGATGCAAGTTGTCACAGTACGTCTGCACAGCATTCCATGCATCCTTCACAATCTCTAGTCTTTTTTCCATTATCTGAAGCATCTCCACCTCCCTTGGCCTGGATGACAGAGCACTGACTATGTAGCCAGCCTGTTGTACTGGTCCTACTAGCAAAGAGTGCCTGGAGAATATTTACCTGCAAACCTACAGAAGGTTATCACTCCTGAGACAAAACATGTAGGTAATACATACTCAGCTGTTGTTGAATCAAAATGATGATGACTACTGTGCTCATGCCATATTTAAGAGTGATGCTGTTTATTAACCATGTTCAAAGAGCCTATGACAGATGAAATACAAATGAAACTTGGGTCCCAAGTGGCTGTTATTGTACTTAGGCATTATGCTGCTTGATTCCCAGGGCAGTTACAACATAATGTGCTAAGTATCTTCAGTCATCTTACCACAGTCAGACAAAATGAATGCTAAACTTGGTAAGTCCAGGTAGTATTAATTGAGGAGTTATGAAAAACTTAGACAAAATAGCTGAATTACTAACTGAAGTGTGTTATCTCTTGCCAAAATGATATCTGAATACTGGGAGACAATATTGTAATCAGTAAAAGGTTCTGACATGTCAAGGAAAATATAGTTCCATGAGCTCAATATATGTACTGAGCAGACAGTGAAGAATCTAAGAAAGGACATGATATGGAACTTCTTGACCTTCCTGGTAAAAGTCATCACTGTTTTGTAAAGAGAATTCTGGACTTAAAATCTTTGTGGATTTCTTGGAAGAAGCCAAATACAGTGGAGATAAGGATGATCCAGCATATCCAGTCTACCTGGATTTCCAGAAGATTTTTGGCAAAATTTCTGCTCAAAGACTTTCAAACAAAGTAGGCAGCCATGGAATAAGAGGGAAGGTTGTTTTGGAATAACTGATTGCAAGGGAAGAAACACACGATAGCAGAAAAACAGTCAGTCTTCACTATGCCAGTAACTCACCAATGTGGTCCCAGACCTGTACTGTTCTGCATGTCTATGAATGGTCTGAAGAGGGTAGAGCACTGAGGAACAAATGTTTGCTGCTAACATTATAACTTGGCATACAGAACTATGGCTTCTGAAATGACTGTAACCAGTCAGGAGAGAGATGTAATTACAGNTAGGGACTATGGGGAAGCAACACAGTGCAAAACAGAAGTCATCACTGTACCATCCACAGCTCAAATACTATAGGTCATTTGGAGACTGTGTATGGGAATGGGAAGAAATGTAATGGAAATGGGTCTCAGAGAAGGGAAATAAGACTATTGCTGAGAGTGGCTGACCAGGAAGGAACTAGCTACGACACCTCAATGTGCGAAGTACCTAAAAAGGAATATTATACTGGCTTACATTTCAAGTGGATGGACAAGACAGTTAGGGACTTATTCACATTATCTTCTCCTTTAGGAATGAGGGGCCACCCGACGAAGAGTGTGGGTCCCGATTCAAAGTGAATAAAGTGAGGTTCACAACATGACACTCAAATTAGGCCAGCCAAATTACACTTAAGGAAATTCTAATGCTGAAAGTAGCAGTATGTTGAGACAGTATGATGGGGGATGAAATTCTTGGCTGTGCTGGTTTTACTCCTACCTGGGTATCTGCCTCTGACTTCCTTCTGTTGCTGTTGAACACGTTTTCAGTCACAGATAGTCCTTCTCAGCAGCAGCTTTCCTCACAGCTGGCAAGGAGCTTAGCTCCCCCAGCCTTTGTCTCCTTTTTCTGAACTTCAGAGCACATTTCAACTATGCTCTAAAGCGCAGCACACAATGCTGGCCACATCTTCTGTTCATCTTGTATGTCAGCCAGGTGCCTTGTGCAGCAGTCCCACTGTTTTCTTGACATGTACCTTGATGCCTTGTCTTGTTGAGCTCCAGAGGCATAGGTGAGATTACTCTGGCAGAGCTGGATGTATCCTGAGCCATTCCTCTAGTCTTGGGTGGAGGCTTGTTCCCTGCTGCCTGGGAGGTTAGATAGAGGCTTTGCAGCTACTGTGTTTTGACTTGCCTTGCAATTGCACAGAAGCATGTTGGTGGCGAGACAGTCTGAGCCTGTCTTGTTCTGAATAAAGAGCTCATCCAGCAAAACAACCAAATATTGTTCTAAGCCAAAAGTAAACTATCCACCATCCTCCTGGTTTAACTTTAACCCAGAACTGATCCAATCCACCCCAAGGTCACACTTGCTTGTGACAGTATGAGGAAACAGCATGATCACACAATTGGGTTAAGGAAAAGGCTAATCTACTTCTCAGGTGCAGCATAAACCTGAGCTGCTTGAAAGCTTGACACGGTGCACATAAAATACACTGATTGTCAACTCCCCAATGCTTTCATGAATGTCACATCTAAACCTTTAATCAGCAATAGTTTTGGTTCTCTTAGTGTTTGAATTACAAAGTTAGCACTGTTCAGGAATATATTTATTGTAAGCTGAAGACAATCACATTTATACCAACCAATCCTGCCCAAGAGTACAGCCTCTCCTTCTCCATGCCCCTCCCACCAAAAAAAGGTTTAAGCAACCACCTCCACCCTCCTAGGCTATATGTTCACCATCAGCTGGCTGCAAAGGCACATAATTGCTAATTCAAGGAACTGAATCAAATCGAATGAACAACCAGCCTAGTCTAACTGCTTTGTTAATTGAAGCAAACTAATTCATGCTTAATTCAGGATAAGGATTTGCAATATAGCTACACAGAGGGAAAACTTCACTTACATGACTCTGAGTTCCTTGAATAGTATTCTCCAAAATCTGTCACACATCATAGAGCCTAATTTTAAAAAGAAATAATTCTATTTATTAAAACTTTTTTCTCAAGAAGCTTTCAACATACTGCAGTACCATCTAATTCTTACTCATGTCATTGGCAGACCTCCACTGTTGCCACAGGTAAGAAAGAGCCTTTGTTGCAGCCTGCCTTGCCTACCTGCAGATGAAGGCTAGAAGGGAGAAATGGTCAAGAGGATCAGCACTTTCCTTCACATGAGCTGCAATAGTTGTCTGATTGTTTGACAGGAATGACAGGAAAGAAACAATGAAGAGAGTATAGATACAAAAACAGCACTTAGTACTGTTAAGTAATGTTAGTACTTAGCACTGATTAAATAATGACAAGAAATAAATCTTGTCCCCCAAAAGATGGGCTATATTATGCGTGTCATATTTTAGACATTTAACAGTCCTCCGTGACTCATAAGCAGTCTCTTTGTGGTATTATACAGACACACACTGACAGTTTATCATCTTTACAACATACAACCTATAACCTTTGTACACCTGACGGAGCACAGGTAGGTCTGTAAGTACACGAACTGGATGCCCTTTCTTCATATTACTCACTCCTGCATGTGGAGCAGGAAGCATACTGGGCTGCTTAGCAAGATAAAGGGAACAGACCATGGTAAGAGTTCAGACAGCCTTTTATGAAGAAAGTGTAACTCTCTTCATTCCAAGTTCTTCCAGTGAACTCTGGCCTCTTACTTACAGTCATTTTCCAGTACGAGTGCCAACACCTTCAGTTCAGTAATAAATATGCAATTATTTCCCATTTGTCAGGAAACAGGAAGAGAACATTGTTTATGTCCGAGAAGCATTTGTGTTCCATGTCATCTAGAGCTGTAAACTCTCCACTCCTTAATGAGACATATGTTAATGCATATTGCTACTTCAGCTTGGTCCTCTGAAATACTATCACAAAACATCCTACTTTCATTGCTCTCTAAACAAACATGCATTTGGGTAAGTTTTACTCTACCCATTTAAACATTACAGCCACAGTTGTCACACTTATAATTAACTGTTAATTAACATCTTCTTTACCTGAAGCCAGGCAAATTGAACTAGTCAAGCTGAACTACTTTTGAAGTGCAGGTAAAAGAACAGAAGAAAGCACCCAACTCAAATGTGTTATAAAAAAAGTGTCTTATTTAGGTATCTTAAAAAATACAAGGCACATTTTATAAAAATCAAAGAGCTATCCATCAAAACTTTTTTGTATATCCCCATATAAGATCATGTACTGGCAAATCTTAAGTAACAGTGGGTAATCTGAACTAACATTTTATCCTAGTGCTAGCTGATAAGATCAGCTTGTCAGCTCAAATAGGATAACATTATAAGCTTTTGCTATGTTAGTGTTTACAGCACAGTAACTTGGAAAACAATATATAAATTATATCATACCAAAGATAATAAGCAGTCTAATCCAAGATGGTGAAACGGATTTTCTTCTACTTCTCTCTACGGCTTCAAATGATGTTCAGTGTAAGCAAGTACACAGAGCAAAGTCCTATATACACAATCTGTTCACTACAGTCAATCTGTAATACATTACAGTTACAGCTAAACAAAACAGATTTTTCTGGTAATTAAAAATACTAACAATACTGCATAACATTCCAGAGATGTTTTGCTTTTTAGCAATTTTTATATTCAACAAGAATGTTGTAAGCCACAACTCATTTCTAGATCAGCAGCATTTTCGCACAGCATCTGAAATGTCTTTTTTCACCCCCCTGGTTTCCCAGAAGATTTATTTGCTTATGATTTCTACACAGAATAAGCAACTGTCAGTTCTAAATTCCAGGCTTCAATGTAATTAAAATGCAGAGGTGTTTCTTCGGACTCTTGTGTACAAAGTAAGTCTACTGTCACTCAGATCATTTCCTCAGTAATAGCAAAAGTTCACTTTTCTAAGATTAAACTCAGTAGGTTGTTTTATTTGTCCTACTTGAGCTTGAAGAATAAGAACTTGATTTCTTGGGGTACCTGCCTGATGAGAGAGACACTTGCATCCTCTGTGTAGTTCGCACACTTCGGCAAAGAAGAGCATATTTAAGGTTGTCTCTGAAGTCTTTTGAAATATAATAATAGATGAATGGATCAATGCAACTATTCAAAGTGGAAAGACACAGTGCAGTTATGTACCACACATACAGATGGCTCTGGCTGTAGGCTTTGAGGAGCGAATAGTGCACAATAATCAGCACATTGCTAGGTGTAAAACAGATGAGATACATGGACAGGACAACAATGATGAGTTTGATTGCTCTTTTCCGTTTCTTCCCAGTGCTTACATCTATGATGGAAGCACTCAGGGTCTTAATCATTAGAATGTATGCAATAGCAGTGATGATAGCTGGGATTAAGAAGAGTCCAGTTGCAAGTGAGAGGAAATAACTGAACATATCATGAGCCAAAACATTTTCAGGCAACACATCATGGCAGGTTGTGATGTTAAGATTTGAAATATATGCTGTTTGATTAACAAGATACAATGGAATGGTGCCCAACAAAATCAGTATCCAGATAGCAATGGAGATGCCCAAAGCAATTTCTGATTTCTTTTTTGAATGCACTATTGGGTTCACTACAACCCAATACCGTTGTACACTGAGACATGTCATAAAGAGGATGGAACAGTACATATTTCCATAGAAAAACCCAACAAATACTTTGCAGAGACCTTCGCCAAATAGCCAGTTATTGCCATTTAGATGGTATGAAATCTTCAGTGGGAACCAGACAACAAAAAGAAGGTCTGCCAATGCCAAGTTAACCATATAAATCACAGCTGGATGTTTCTTCTTTGTTCGGAAAAAAAAGACCCAGAGGGCCATGGCATTGCTTGGCAAACCAACTATAAAGACAAAGATATAAACAATGGGAAGAAAAACTGTAGTCAGCTTTCCTGTGAGGACCTGTGCTACAAATTCATCCACCTTGTATAACTCTTCAGAATTATTCGCATTTGAAATCTTCTGGCCAATGAAACTTCTTCCTTTTGGTTTGCTGGATCCACCACTCTCTAAAATTAAAAAAAGAAAAAAGTTGTTGCTGTTGTTGAAGTACAGATGTTTTGCCCTTCTAAAAAATAAACTAGATACAGCGATTTACTCTGAAGATTTACAGACAGCCTTATCAACAGAAAAATTAAAACCGATGTTCAAACACTTGATAATTTATCTTCCCTTTCTTTAAATTTATTATCCCAAAGACAACCTTTACCCCTTCAAAAATTCAAGAATTCTACCAGAAACCAAAACACTTTTCCATGTCACTAGTGATATTAAAAATGCCTTGTTAAGAGTGCCCTGTTAAAATGGGCTGCCGGGTGCTCCTACCACCTGAACAGTTGTAGTAGAAACTGCTTCAACTACCCCAGGGCACCATTAGCTTTTCACACAGCAGTGCCAGATCACCTGAGTGCTGGGACTTAGAGAACTTCACAGCCAGTTAATTTAATTGCAGTAGAAACTTTGCCAGTTTAGATGGCCCAGAATTCAGGTATGCAGTAAAAACAGAACATACTACCTTCAGACAAGCTAAAATTGAAAGTCACAACAACACGTCTAAAGTCACGCACAAATGATCTCTAGGGCACAGCACACATTACAGTGTATCTGAACAGAAACTTGAACACTCAACTCTGTGCATGAAGCTGNCTTGCAAACCATACGGGTAAGCCAGCTGCTCCTGACTGCTGGGTCCTGCAGGACAGACTTCGGACAGCCCAGTTCGGAACCCTTGCACACACAGCACAGTCCTCCTCTTTAACAAGCTAAACTGCACAACCAGTGTCCTGGAATGCACACCATTCCGAAAAGTCAGGCATTCACCTACAGACATCCACGTCCATACAGCTAAACTGTATGGACATGGTAGCTGACTGGTTTAGGGAGGATTATTTCTAAATTCAGTTTCTATCAATATTTAGCCAAATATTAGCCAAAGCCCCCCAGCTGGCAAATAAAAAAAGAGTCTTTTTGAGTACCTGAAAACTGAACAGCCATGAACAACGTTGAAGCATGGCTCCTTTGTCAATAAATAATTGATACAGTTCCAAGTGAAAAAATGCTTACACCTTACATTTTAAAGAATTCTTACACAAGAAATATGTAAATACACAAGTGTGTGTGTTTCCCAGTACAGATTCCCCAAAGCAGCCCACTTTAGATAGCTATTACTTTCAAATTAATTATAACTGCAAAAGTCTGATGTACAGCATTAGACTCCTGTTTGGACTCTGGAACCTTCTAAAGATGTATACAGAAATACACTTATATTGGTACTCTTCAGAGTTTTGAACTAAGTAAACATAGATCCACTTGAGCACTTAAAAATCTCCAGGCCCAGGCAGCCTTTACTGGAAAACTGAGGTGGAAGAAAACTCTTTGCCTGTACAATGATGTGGACAAATCTTTGCAGTAGACTGCATAAAGACAGAGGCTTAAATTATACTAACAAAACCACCATCCTAAAGAAAATTGATTCAAATGCCAAACAGTCATTTTGGTCTATATGTGGTGCAATTACAACAAAGCAGAATCATAAAAATTCTCTAGTCAGACATTCAAGCCCCATGATCACATCAGCAATACTGTTCAAGGCTGCAAAGTTTAATTATAATGCAGCAATCCTAGTTTCCTAAACTGAGCTGTGAATAGGAGAACCCATAAAACCAGCCTAAAGGACATAGCTTACAGACACCGGATGCTGAAGTGATAATGAGCTAAGCAATGCTGATTTTCTTAGCCTTACAGCTTAGCTGAGAAAGATCCTGGAGATGCTTGGAAGCAGACCTACATACTAAGTTGACAGCAGTGATCAGGAAACAGTAATAAAATGCACCACACAGCGCTATGTTAAGCACTTGTCCCTCACAAAGTGGTCAATACCATCGAATTGCAGTCATGCTATTTTTATTCCATTCCAAAGACTTAAATTACTGCAGAGCACTAGAAGAGTAAATACTACCATTTTGCTCTTACTAATGTTTGGTGATCAGATATAAAACAATGCTTTGCAATGGAAGTTCAGAGGTTAGGTAGAAAAAATAAAAGCCGCATCAAAAAGTCCTTAAATGTTAGTGTGAGACATTACAGTAAGAGCTACACTAAAGTGGGTGGCCAGACGCCCAAACCACAGTCAGGACTTTGTATTGGCAGAACAGAGAGAAGAGTTTGTTTTATTCAACTTTGTAAGAGACCAAGTCTTGTTTTTATGCTGACTTGAATTCGAGCCTCAAAAGTTCTGACTACATGCACCGGGCAGCTTTTTTCAGTCCAACTAGCAACTTGTACATATAAGGAGACAGTGTCCTGTTTCCCTGCAGTTAACACTCCCTCACCGAGCAACCAATCCTTTGTTAGGTATGTGCATTTCTACATCCTTACTCTTTCACCACTTGCGTTTTCCATAACAATCGAGCTCTTTTCCAAGACGAGTTTCACCCTGCTTGACTCACATACAGAGAATGCAATTGACTTGCTAATCTGCCCACGGGAAAAGCGTACTCTCTCCTCCCACAATAGACTGTTCAACACCTTTGCCATTTGTCCTGAAGATATAACCCACTACATACCAAACACAGGATTATGCCTACCCTGCAGACACAAAAGTGACAGCAGCACAGAGTATCCAAAAATTAACTAGCTTACTCAAGGTAGTAATACTCCCAACAGGACTAAATTTAAGATTATCCTGGGTTTTGGATCTGCAACCTCTTTCTCTATTCCCCGAGAATTCCAAATTCCTCACTCTGTCCCGGTCAGACACTTAGGCTATTAAACGGCAGTTTCATTTCAGGAACTCCGCTCTGAACAACACAGTTTGCAGCTATCTAGCATCTATCCCTTGAGAAAATATGATGTATGCTTAGCTTCAATACCTATGCGATGCATATCCTATGCTTGGCTTCAATATTTACACAATCTTTACACGTATGATTTTACTAGGTAAATAAGCCCGGTATGAAATATAGAAGGACACAGTGCAAAGGCATGCAGATATGGCAATGGGGTTTGTTATAAAAGGTGGTGAAAAATTAACTTCATGCAGTGAAATATTAATATGAATCACTATTAAAGTTTTTTTCCTCAAACTGCACTTACATTCAATAAGCAATAGCAAAGATTAAAATTTAAAAACAATCCTAGCTTTTAGATCAGGGAAAAAAAACAAAGAACATGGTCTTTAAAGTTTTTTCATGTTTATTATGTAAAAAGTAAAAACATGAAAAAGTTTTTAAAATTTATCATTTGAAGTATTTTCATGTTTTTTCATGTTAAGGGGGGCGGTAAGGGGCCTACAAGAAGGTTGGAGAGGGGCTTTTTACAAGGTCACTAAGTGACAGGACCAGACGGAATGGTTTTAAATGGAAAGAGAGTAGACGTAGACTAGATTGGAGGAAGAAACTCTTTATGTGAGGGTGGTGAGACCAGGTTTCCCAGAGAAGCTGTGGATGCCCCATCCCTAGCAGTGTTCAAGGCCAGGCTGGACTCGGCTCTAAGCAACCTGTTCTAGTGGAAGGTGTTCCTGCCCGCGGCGGGGGAAGGGGGTTGGAAGCAGATGGAAGCTTTACAGTCCCTTCCAAGCCAGACCACTCCACGGCTCTCTACAAGGCGGGCGAAGCCAAGCCCCACGCGTCCCACGAGCCCCAAGGGGGTTGCTCGCCGCGCCCGGCTGCTTGCCCGTGAAACGCTTTCCCTCCCCGCCAGGGAGCTCTGCCCGCGGGTCCCGGCACCACACCGTCATCCGCAAGAGTTTTCCGACCCGCTCGACCCCAGCCAGGCCAGACCCCTGCCCGCCGAGCGCCCCCCCGACCCCGGCCCGTGGATGAGGGGCGGCAGAGCCCGCCAGGGATGCCGCGCTGGCCTCCCCGCTGACCGCAGTCGAGCTGGCAGCTCACGCCGCTCCGCTCACCTTCAGCAGTGGCGGCAGCTCCCAGCAGCGCACAGAACAGCGGGAACAGCAGCACCAGTAGCTGGCACAACCCACGGGGCGCAGCCATCCTCTCACCGCACTCCTACCACGGCCACTCCGCCCGCGCCGCCGACCAGTTTCACCTGATACCTGAGCGGGGCGGGGCAGAGGGCGCGGCCGGGCCCAGGACCAGCCCTGCGGCGGGGGGGGGCCCGGC
>VXBQ01016505.1:49266-136857 GCA_013400175.1 Phainopepla nitens | reverse complement strand
GGATGCATAGAAGATGTTATGGGGTGAATGAGCGTTCCCAGTGCCGTCAGAGAGCAGTATTTGAAGTAAGTTTAAGGCTTATTGAGGTTCTGGGCTGGTTTGTGGTGCTCACCTGGCCAGGAGAAGCTGCAGGTGCCAGGACAGCCAAGGGGAGAGCAGCATTCCCAGGGAATTCAGTGCAGCTAGGCAGAGGGAGAAGTTGCTTCTATTGAAATCCTGTGGTTCTTTCAGGGCATTGTGCATGTGCAGAGCACAGCCTGGGACAGCCCAAATCACAGCCAAGGCCTCCAGGCAGGGCCAAACAAAGCATAAATAACTGCAGAAATACTGCCAGAGATCAGATCATTCCTTTAGAAACCAGGACATGTTCAGTAATACCTGTGTTGTGGTTCACCAGATGCTTTTGACGTGGTTTTTTTGCTCCTAGATTTTAAACTTCCTTTTCTGTCGGGTTGCAGGCTGTTATTTAATAACATTTGTCACTGCATTTGCTGAAACCTCCTGCATGGAGGCAACGTAAACTGCAGTCTAACTTACAGTAATGTCAGAAACATGCTGGTGAAACAACAGTAAAACTCTGGCCTTGGGGTAAATGTAGGAAATTGTGAGCTTTCTCTGGAAACCCTGGGAATGTCTAAGCCCTGTTTGCCTGTGAGTCACAGGAAGCCCTTGACAGCTGATCTGAGCTGGCTGCCTGTCTGGAAGGGCTGCAGGGCTCTGTGAGGAGGGCTTTGAGGAGATGCAGTCCAGCAGCAGGCTCTGGGATGCTGTGCAGGGAAAGCTGATCTCCTTTGGGCAGGATTTGGGGAGCAGTGGTGGTAGCTGTGGGAACTGGGAACAGCAGGGTGGAAAAGTGCCAGGAAGGGGAAAAAAAAACCCACTGAACCACTTTGTTCAGGTCATTCAATGTAAGAGGTGAAGAATAATCATTTTCCTTGGGTAAAGTCAAGTAGCCTTATTTATCTGCCTATTAGGTTAGTAATTGTTCTGGCTCACACCATTTAAACTCTTTATTGACTCATTATCCTATGGCTAGTTGGTCATTAATATCTATGTCTGCATCACAGTACAGCTGGATGGTTTCAAGCAGATGGATCAAAGCTAAAAGGAGCTCTTTTTAAATTAATTTCTTTTTTTTTTTTTTAATCAATTGAAGAGCCATAATTGCAGATAGCAAGGAATCTTATAACTAATTCAAATTGCTGTGGTCCTCTGCTGAAGGAGCTAACATCTTTGTAGTATTTTAGCATACATATGTCCAACAGAAAGCTTAAATGCCATTTTGATAACTCAGAGTACAGATGACCTGTTCTTTTCAGACTGTCTTCCTACATCATCTCCCCCATTACAGCAATTAACTCAGTGTAACAACATACACTGCACTCCAGTAAAAATGATAAGTAAACATACTAATTTGTCATTGGTTTCATGTGACTGAAGCTATCCTGACCTCCTAAAACTACATTTGCTGCATTATTTCTGTTGTTTTCAGCAGAATTCTGCTGTGCAGTTATTTGAGTTAGTTAATTATTTGAGTTTATTTTAGTTATTTGTGAGAGCAGCAGTGAAATTTCTGCCAGCAGAATTTGGCCTGGATTCTGTTTGTGATGGCTGCAGAGGGGTGCTTCCCTCTTGTTTGTTTGTTTTTAGCTAACAGTACAGTCAGATGGAGCAGAAACGTGGCCACAGAAGCTGATGGACACTGGAACACCCTGAGCAAGGTGACATTCAGTGGCATCCCAGTGCTCTAGAGACCCTCCTGAGCAAGGCATCAAGAGTTGGTGTAAGGTGTGGTGTAACAGCTGGGAATGTTTGTGTGTTGCTGATGTACCTGCAGCCCTAATAAATCTTACCTGTGAAATACTGAAGGATTCAGCGTGCCCTGAGGGGGAGTTGGTGGGCTGGAGGCTGAGGAGGTGAACCACAGCAGTGACTGTTGAGCAGAGCTTGTGTCCTGTGCTCCAGGGATAAGGTGAATCTGGGTCCCTGTTACTCATCCAGACTGTGGCAGCCAGGCACCCCTGGTTTAACCCCTGGAGCCAGGAATGTCTCCAAATTCTCCAGGGCCTCTTGTTGTTATCTTTAGGTGGGGATATTAGAGCAGTGGATGGCTAAAAAAGCCAAAAGTGGCTCGATAACATAATTTATCCCTTTAAAACTTTTAAGACATAACGTGTCTTGATTGTTTAATTTACTGTGGGGTATCTTCGTTGTTGTTTTGCAGCAACAAAGTAAACCCCACCCATCTCTTCCCAGCAGTGTGCCACTCGCTGGCAGATGCTTTGGAGCAGATCAGAAAGGCCATCGGTGACTTAAAGGCTTCTCCTGGAGCCGGTCCTAACAGAGCCTCAGTGCCCGTGCTGTTATTGTCTTAATCGATTTACACAGCATTGACACGAGGTGAGCTAGCTGCTTTTTATCTCACAAGTAGCAGGGAGCTGGTCCCTTACAAGACAGAAGGTGGTTAAACACCCATAAAAGACGCTCAGCCTGTGCTCTGGCATTTGCATTTACAGCTGTGTGCTGATAGTGTGTCCATTAGCATATCCATATGAAAAGCACACAGTAGCTGGAGGTTTACAACATCCTGTTGTTGGGCTGGGAGGGTGCATCTGTTAGCACAGCTTTCTACAGAGCCCTTGAAAAGGGCAGCGGAAATCTGGGGAGCAGGGAGGCTGGGGAGCAGCTGGGCAATCCTGTTAAAATAAAATACCTGGAGAGTCTAACAAGAAGAAGATTGTGAGGAGAACAAGCGGAACTGGGACTGTAAAACAATTCAGGGTGTGGGGGTTCAGACGAGTTGGGAGCTCACAAAGAGCCTTTTGGAAGTGTGTGTGCCACGAGGAGTGGGAAATCTTTGTTGTCACAGCAGATAAGTGGCTTAGCACAGGCTGTGCAGATGTTCAGAGTGCCAAGGCTTGCTGTGCCTCCGGGACATTTGATAGAAAAGGAGTTGTTCCTCCTAGAAAGAGACCTTCAAATAAAATAGACAGACCCTTGTGTAAATATCTGTTAATTTGTTTTTGTACTTGTCTCTCTTTGCACTTTCTACCCAAAGAAGCCCGGTGACCCAGGTGTCACTGCCCTCCTGAAGCAGCAGACACACAAAAAATGAAGCACTTCTGTATTATCATGCAGCTGTTCCCTGGCAGAGCCAGAAGGGGATCCAGGAATTGATCCTCAGAGTTGTCTCAGCTGCACTCCATTAGCTGTGGTCTCAGTTTTCTGAGAGCAGTGGATGTTCCTAACCCATATTTGCTTTCCCAATCAGCAGTGTTCATTATTTCTTTAAAAAGATTTATCCCTGACATTGTGGGTGCTCACCTGCTGTCTGCACAAATTGCATGAGTAAGTGCTTGCATTTTTGGAGTTTACATCCATCATTAACCTTTAGGGTCTCAGAAATGGAATTCCTTCTCTACAAGCAGGTGCTGTTTGTGTACAAAGTGAGAATTCCACCCTGTCAAAGATAACTTGTTTTTGAATGAATTTTTAATGGAGTAATTAGCAGCTTCATGGAATCACAGAACAGTTTGAGTTGGAAGCAATGTTAAAGATCATGTACCCCCTTTTCTGCACAGAATAAAAGCTATTGGAGTATCATTCACTGTGTTGTCCATAAAAATATTTTGCTTGATGCAAATAAGTATATCCCAGACCTGTTCATGCTAACTGAATCCCAAAAGATATGATTTTTTTTCTTGACAGCTCCCAAAGTGGAGATTTGCCAGCTATTTAAGGTCTGTCAGAGTTTACTTATTGAACCACTTGCAATGTGGTTAAAGTCTTTTAGGTGTAATACATTAAGCTGATTTGGTAATCTGCAGCTTTAAATTCGTCTTGTTACTGAACTTAATGGACCAGAGAGATTTTTCTTATATTCTGTTTTGTGCTTCCTTTCTGCAGATTCCCTTCAGAAACACGTGTTATTTTTATTAAATACTGAATTCTGGATTTCACTGTTGTGGCATATTGCTGCCTACAAATCTGTTGTCTTCCCTGCTGGTCAGGGAGGTGGGCTGTGATTTATGGTGTTGGATAATTTGTGCAGTAATTCTGGTATCTAGCTGTATTCGATGGCCTTTTTAAAGAATTCAGGACAAAATGGACTTTGTGTTTGCTTTAGTGTGCAACTTACAGGATTTCTTTTTACCTCTGAAAAATTCTAAATTATCAAAATGCCTAAATAAAGACGTTGGTGGGTTTTTAAAGTTTGCTTTGAGCTACAATTCCGTGATTTTTTTTTTTTCAGTTTTTACTCTCAAACACTGTCTCAAAGTGGTGTTTCCAGAGTCCTTGCTTTGATAACTGTACCCTTCCTTATGTCAGCTTTGCCCACCCTTAAGTAACATTGGCCTCTTCTCGTGGCTCCTTCATGTGTGCCTATTAATCTGCTTTTATTCATGTGCAAAGGTAATGCTCTCCTATTTTTTAATCCCTTTTGCAATCCCTCCTTTGGATTGCCTCCAAATTATCCCCTTCTATATTTAGAGAGAGGTGAGCCATATGGGGCTGGAGAGGAAATGGTGCTCAGGAGATAGCAGACGTGGAGATGAGTTTCAGGCACAGGAAATGCCAGAGGGACTGGGGCCAAAAAGTGCCACGTGTAAGGATTTGTCAGGGCAGCCTTGCTACGTGGAGCAGAAAGCTGGATCACCAGAGAACCAGGGCTTTAATGAGCCTGGCTGTCCTCAGGACCAACGACAGGACATCAGTGAAGGGAAACACCAGGAGGTCAGGGGACAAAAGTGGCTTCAGAGACGTGACAGCCAAGGTGGAAGCAGTTCAGATGTGTGCCGTGATGGCAGAAATCAGAGGAACAGAAAGTTCTGGGCACTGGGATGGAGAAGGAAAATCCTGGAGTTTTATCCACAGTCCTCTGATTCCATTGCACCCACCAAGTTAAAAAACACCAGGGAACTCAGTGTTTCCATGGAATTAGGAGAGGCTTGTACCAGGTAAGGATGGGCAAAGGCTCTTAGGGCCTCCTTCAGGCTTCTGAAATAATGACTTCGCCTGTTGTTACTGAAGAAGCTGAAATAGCTTCTGGAATGGCAGGAATACAGATTTGCAGGGAAAATACAGCATATTTTTGCCAAAAATACACTTTTAAAGCAGAGTAAATGTGCTCTCCTCCTACCAGGCATTTCCACAGCTGGACTCCAGAATGGGTTATTGCTTTGAGCCAGTGCTGAGGCAGAAAATCCTTTTGGATCCTCAGAGGTGTGTGTGGTGCTCCCAGGGAGGTTCTCCTGGGAAAAACCTGCAAGATCAGGAGAGATTTTACCTGGAGGCCTTGCAGAGGGTGTTAACATTAGCCCTGCCCAGGTGGGAGGGTGGTGTTGCTGCACAAGTCCTGCTTTTACTCTGTGGTTTGGTTGCAGGTGCTGTTGACTCCCTGGGTTTCAGACAAGGTATCAGAGTGCTGAGAGGTTTACACTGAAGCACACTCACTGATGCAAAAGAATCAAATAGCAAAAGTGCTCAGCATGCTTTCTTTTAAATTAAATAAAAAAAAAAAAGACCAAAAAACCCCCCAAAGCACTCTGAAAGACCAAAAGCAGGATAATAAGCCAGTTCTGGAAATCTCATGTAGCACATTCCCAAACCCCTTTGAAGTTGATGTTGGACAGTCTCCAAGCTCAGGTTTGTTGCCTCTTCCAGGGTTTTGTTTCTGCCCCACTGCCCATTGCACAGGACCTTTGCTCTGGGCTGGACTTTCCCCCTATTCCTGTCTTAGGAAAAACCTTCACTGCAAAAGACAGTGGGAAAAGATGGGAAATCTGAAATTTAGCCTTACACCTTCTCCTTAGTTGCTTCAGCCATGTGCAGGATAATGAGAATTTAAGTTTGATGATTCCCAGTCCAGATTCCAGGACCATTGCTTTTCCTACGGGTGTCACAACCTTTACATCATCTGAAAGAACAGGTTTTTGTGTTTTATGTGCCCAAAGGCTGCCCATAAAGGTTGGCAAGGGCAGTTGGCTAAGTCTGCACAAGGTCAGTGAGGATGTCCAATAATTGTCCTAACACTTTACCTGTTATGGAACAATAATGAGAGTTTTTTTCATTATTTTCGGGTGAGTGAGCCTGGCAGATGCTGACAGCCAGCAGATGTGTAAAGTTCGAGGTGATTTGTAAGGGACTGGCTCATCTGACGCATGGTAATTGCATTGTGGGACATTGTCACTCAGCCCCGTGTCCTGCTCCAGCAGAACGAGGTAAAGGTCAGTTCAAAGAGCTGCCGAGGCGTCAGGGGCAGCTCAGGGCTGAAACTAAACCACTCACATCCACTCCTCCCCTGGGCAGGTGCTCACGGTGTGCCCAGAGCTGGGTGGGTGCTCCAGGTGTAGATTTAGGGATCATTTGGGTGACCAAGTGGTTGTTTGGATCTGGAGTGGGCATGAATCCCTCCTGGGGTAAGGCTGGTGTGGTGGCTCAGGGCTCGTCTGTCCACTTTTAATTTTTGGGGCTTGGAAGTTTTGTTTGTTTCAGTGCCTGTGTGCTGTGGCAGCTCCCCAGCAGAGCCTGTGTGACACACAGCTGGAGGGGACAGTGGCCTTTCCGTCTGCTCCCTGCTGCCATCTCTGTTTTGCCATCCCATCCCCTCTGAGAAGGGCTCTGACAAGTTTCTTCTGCCACTTCAGCTGAGTTTGGCATTTGTCACACCCTGAAAGGTCAGAAGCTGCTCTGCCTCGCTCAGGTGAAGCTCCCCTGTTCTGCTCTTGGGCATCAGGAGTGCCTGTGGGCAGTGATGTTGGAAATTGAGTGGGTTTGTCTGATGCTGAGCCTGCTGATGGCCCCAGACAGGGAGGGAGAGGCAGTTTTGGGGTGTCCTCAGGTGCCTGGACCCTGCTGGGTCCCTGCAGTGTGGGGAGCAGCGCTGCCTGTCCGTGTGCTCGCCCTGTGCTCTAACCAGGATTGCTTTTCCTGCTGCTTACGGGGTTTCAGTGGGATCTTTATCACAGCCTCGATGTGTGGAAGTCAGCTGAAGGCCTGATTGACTGCTGGGTGCACCTATGCTTCTGTAATGGACCTGCTGATAAATCTGTAATACGCTGGAGATCTCGATAAAACGTGTGTTGTGTATTTCATCTCCTGCTGCCTCATTCTTCTGGGCTTGCAGGTACCTAATCCCTTGCTCTCTATCTTATAAGACATCACATTACAAATCTTGTTCTTTATTCTACTCCTGACATCCCCACATGGATGGAAATTGCAGTACCTTGCCTTGCTTTGCCTGGAGTGTGAGCAATGGGTCACTTCAGAGGCTGGAGGTTTCCCTTGAAGCTTTGCAGCCCTGTAGACTCACTGAGCAAAGCATCACACCTGTGAGACACAGACCTTCAAGCCACTTCTTTTGGTCTCTCCATGAGCAAAACCTGCCAGACCAGGCAAACAGAATGAGAGTTTTGCTGTAAACATGATTGGAGCCAGGCTTTCCCCCGTGCAGAGCTGTTGGTAAAAACTCTCCCTAATTATTTAAGCTCTGAGTTAAGTTATTTGCTGGCTTGCAAAGCAGGGATCACCATCCCTGTGCTGAGCATCCAGGGGTGGATTCATCCCAGTGTGTGTGTCTGTGACACTGAATTATTTAATGTACAGGTGAGTGTGACTGTTCTGTGCAGAATTGGGCAGAGTTTAGAGGGGTCTTTTTTGAGAGATGCTAACTGGGAAGGAAAAGGTGACTTTTCGTTGGGAAGGTGTTTTTGTAGAAATAAGTCTTCTCTAGAGTTTTGTGGATTTTTGTTTCATATAGTGTCCCAGGATATTTTTGAAAGTCCTTTTCAAGTGTCACCAGAGGACTCCCATTTTTTTGTCCGCTTGGCCCAACTCTTTGTAGACCTGATCCTAAGCATCAGGACAAGGCTTGTCCTGAGCTCATTTATTGGGGTGGTAGTTGCTGGTGGCCACAAAGGCACGAAGCAGTCTGGGAATGTGTTCAGACTCCTGCTTTCCTCAGTCCTTTCAGAAGTGTCACTCTGGTTTTCATCCAAAATGCGGAGAAAGAAGTGAAGTTTGTAGTACAGGAAAACTGGATCTGTGCTTTCACCAGGCTGACCTGTGATGGTGCTGGTTTGTCTGTGCAGGTCCCTGGATTCATTATGTTGACCTTTAGGAAGAGAAAAAGATTCTGATTCAACACATGTTGTGAATCATGTTTTTTTTTTTTTTTTTTGCCTAAGACGGGGCAGGGGGGCTTTGCATTTAGAANTGTCAGGCAGTTGTGAATCATGTTTTTTTTTTTTTTTGCCTAAGAGTGTGCAGGGAGGCTTTGCATTTAGAATATTTTTTTTTACACCATGGCACACTCTATTAAAGTTTGTTGTGTATCCAGATTACATTGCTTTGCTTTTTAACTCCAGCTGAAACCGTGTCTCGAATAACAGATGTGGAATATTGTCATCCCACTGTCACACCAATTGTTCATTGTTCTGAGAAGGTCACATCATAATTCATTAACAATAATTATTCCCTGGGTACACCCTGCACTTCTTCACTCAATTGCTTCATTAACTTGAGAGTGAATCTCACATTCAGTGCTCCAATCAATGAAGATATATTTATAATGTACAAGTGGATGCTATTAGTTACAATATATTAACTGCCTAATTTAAAAGAGAAAAGCTATCTTTATGAAGGGCAATTAACCACTAAGTGTAATTGATAATTCACATATCTATGATTAGGAAAGACAAATAATAAGAAAGAAATGAATCACCAGCATTATTAAAGAAGACACTGGTGTGCAGTTTGGACGAGCAGAAGGGGCTCTCTGGGTCAGGACCAGATTTCCAAGAATCCTTTGATGGAAAGTTTATCATCAGATCTGTTGTCTCAAGGTGGCTTTGGAGTTTGCACCAACCAATTGAGATCATCTTCCCTATACAGAAAGGACCCACCATGTTTAGTTGTCTTGAGAATCAGTGCAGGGACTTCCTTAATAGAAAAGTCCTTTTTCATTTTAATACAAAGAAGAGTCATAATATTTTTATAAGAATTTATAAGCCTGGTTCCAGACCTACCTAAGTATCTGACTCTGTGTGTGCTCAGGTCCTCAAAGATAATTATGCACAAATTCACATGAAAATTGACAAAAAGTAGGCATTTTCATGTATTAGAGGAGGTGAGTGACACTCCCAAAGGCAAATGTTGGTTTTTGTTGGTTTTTTTTCTTTTAAATTGTGGTGCATTTTAAGTGCTTTTGTTTTTCTGTGGCCACTTTGACTTTGGGTCACCAAACAGCTGACAGCTCATCCTTGGAGAAGAGGTTTTTTTAGAAACATCCACAGCAGGTCACCAGCCTGGGAAACAAAGCTGCTCAGGGGCAGAGGGCTTGCAGGGGATTCACAGAATCACAGAATGGTTTGGGCTGGAGGGGACCTCAAAGACCCCATGCCACCCCCTGCCATGGGCAGGGACACTTCCACCCTCCCAGGGTGCCCCAAGCCCCATCCAGCCTGGCCTTGGACACTTCAGGAATGGGGCAACAACACAACTTTTGCAGAGTACCAATCCACAGAAACCATGTCCTTGATGCTCGTGGCTGTGTTTTCCTCCCCTGAGAAGCCATTTACCTGTAAACGTTTATTAATGAATCAGTTCAAGTGCCAGCTTTTTCAGGAGCATCCACCAAGTAACAGCACAGGTGTTTTATGAGAGATTTAATGATAAATGTGACTGGATCCACCCCAGTGTTGATAAAACATCATTGAAACTAGCTGGCAGCAGCAGCGCCCAGAGTCAGAGGATCCTGCTCCTGGTTTGGAAAAAAATCATTTTTTAACAGCACTGACGCTCTCGTCTCATTTTCTTCCTCTAGCTAACCCCTCTGCTGCCTTCCCTCCACAGGATCAAAGCCTCTGGGCTGAAGCTGCAGCTCTGCACCAACGAAACCCAAGCGACCCGGGAGGATTTCGTGAGGAAGCTGCGGGCCATGGGCTTCGACGTCTCGGTGGCCCAAGTGACGGCGCCCGCGCCGGCCGCCTGCCGCCTCCTGAGGGAGCGCGGCCTGAGGCCACACCTGCTGGTGCACGACGGTGGGACCCCACTGGGGACACGGGGGGCAGGGGAAATGCTCTGTTTTCCTCTTTGTGTTAGGACAGATGAATAGGGGTCTGAAGAGCTTTTGATTCAGACCGAGATTTGCTTAATTTTTCACATACTGTCGTAAGTGAAGGGAAGCACGAGTCTGGGGAAACGCCGTCACTTCCGAAATGGGGAGGGATCCGAAATGGAGAGGGGTTTGTGATTTTTTGGGTTTTTTTTTTTTCCTCCTTCTGTAGGTCTTGTCCCTGAATTTGCTGAGATCGATAAGACAAACCCAAACTGTGTGGTTCTTGGAGATGCAGCAGAAAACTTCACCTATGCCAACCTTAATGAGGCTTTCCGACTTCTGATCGGCATGGAGAAGCCTGTTCTGATCTCCCTTGGAAAAGGGTGAGTTAAGCTCTGTCTTTTCCTCAAGTCTCTCTATTTTTTAATAATATCTTTAATGGAGGCCAGAAATCAGTGTGGGCGCTCCTGGTACCAACTTTTCAGTTTTTAATCTGTGTGCCTGGGCTGAGAGCCTGATCTGATCAGGTGCCTGTCAATGAAGAGGACTTCTGGTGCTTTAGGAGAGCCTCAAAACCTCATAGGAATCATGGAGAGCTTGGGTTTTGATGTGTGACCCCTCAAGTCACTGAGTATTTAGTATCTCAGAGGTGAGAGCTGTTGGTTTAACTGCTGCTTCCAGCCATGTGTTCCTCTCTGAACCGAATATAAATGATTTTTCATAGTGGAAGAAACCCAAAATTTCCACAGGCCATGCTTGGGTAAAGAGCTGGTGTAGATTTGTGATGCAGCTTGATGCTTTTGGTGCTTTTGGACTGGCAGATCAATTGTTTTGATAGTTTTAATGTTAGACAACATTTTTAATTATTCTCTGCCCATTCAAGGTAAATTTTGACCTCCTGCTTTCACACACAGGAAAATATCCAGTCAGGGAGTTTGAATGTTTTCCTAAAAATAATTAATTTAGATGTATTCTGAGATTTTAAACAGGACATTATTAATTCCTGTGCTGAAAAATGACAAATCCCAGCAGCCTCCGAGGAGTTATTCTTATCTGTTGTGTGATGCATGGGTTTCAAAGAGGCTGTGCATGTTTGTCTTGGGGAAAGTGCAGTGGCAACTTTGCTCAGTGGTTCAATAGCCTGTAATGGGTGTGAAAACCCTTCTTACTTTGTGGGTTATTGATCCAGCTGGAGAGAACTTATCAGTGGGAAGGAGCAGTTAAATTCATTGTGTTGCCTTACCTGACACTCAAGCTCTAATCCTCCAACAGAGGTGAAAAATCCCTACTGTTTCTCAGAGGGATAAGGAGAAAATGTTGAGCCAACAGGAGAATGGTTAATGTACATAAAATAATCAGTTTTTGTGTTATGTAACACCATATTTCAAAATTAAATGTAGGATCAACCTTTTCTTAGGAGCTGTGTTGTCATCAATGCAAAAATGCTTTGTATCCTGTGCTTGTAAAAGTATTTGTTTGGTCATTCATTGATAGAAACAGCTCTCTTTTGTTACTTCTTTGAAATATTACTTTTTGTTTAAAAATAAAGATTTTGGGATATTCAGAGCTCAGTTTTCACCAAGAGCATGTTGTTTTTTAATGGCTGATCATTGAGGTAATGTGAATACAAGTTCTCTGGTGAGTTCCCTGACTCGAAGGAGGAAGATTGTAAATTATAAGAACTGATCTGCTGACTGGAGAAACCTTGTTGAGGCAAAGGGCCATATACAAAACCCAGCTTCATTTTTAACCTGCAGACCCAGCACAGCTGGGTGGACCTTAGCAAGGTGCCTGTCTTGGGCCAGCAGGTTGCTTTTGGTAGAAGTTTTAGTTCATTCCATAGAAAACAAAAGTGTCAGAGTCACTGAAGCAGAATGCCCTGCTCCTGGAAATGGAGTGATTTACATTTAGCATCTGTTTTGGGCTGAGAGTGGGAATTGGCTTTGTAATTTCTTCTGTCATGCCACTGTCAGAAAATTAAGCTGTTTATGCCACACTATAGAAGGTTAATGGCTGTTCTAGCAAAGGTCAAGTGGTCATTTTAAAGGAAGGCTATGCTGAATAATCGAAAATGGCAGAAAGATAAGGCATAAAATCTTAGCTGACTGCTCATCCTACCTTTCTTCCTGTCACATAGAAACCTGTCTCTGCTCTGCCCAGAGCTTGGAAGAACTGCATGAATCCGAATTGCTGTTCCAGAAAAACTCTCTAAAGACACCTTCTAATTCCACGAGCTTCATGGCAAGGGGAGCATTTTTAGAAGGAACAAAACTCAGCTTGGAGGATTATTATTATCTTAGCCCTGATGAACAGGGTTTCCTCGTGTGGGAGGCTGAGACAGCAGTGGTGCTCCTGTCTGGTTCTCCCTGCAGACACACTGAGGAGGGGTCTTAGCTGCTGGTTGGTGCCAGCCCTCATCTTTCACCTGCCAGGGGGTCTCTGTCACTGAGCAGTAATACACAGCCCAGCCTGTCCTGGTCTGAGCACGCTGAAATCCCTTTGAACCACTGAAGTTGTTCCCAAATGAGCATCTGGGATCCTTTCCCTGAGCCTGTCCTTTCCTTAACTCCTGGTGTTAAACCAAGGCCTGGGATTTTCTGATTACTTGACTTTTTATGCAGCCATATGGACATCCATAAAGGCCCAGAAATAATAAAATGTGGTTTCTTTGTCTTTAACTGCCAGCATTTTCATTTCATGGGAACTTTATCACTTTCATTTCCAGACGCTACTATAAAGAAACTGATGGTCTGAAACTTGATGTTGGAGCATATATGAAGGCATTAGAGGTATTTTTATAGCTGGAATTATGCTTACTCGCCCTGTGCACCTTGTTAAAAGAGTAACTGGGATAAATATGGGTCATCTTCTGTAATTACAACCTTGGTGGAGGGAGTTTCCACATTGAAACCCATTTGCTGCGTTCTAAAGATGGGTGGATTTGTTTCTTTTCTGCCTTTGTTCTTTCTTGTGTGTGTGTTTGTTTGTTTGTTTTTGTTTTGTTTTAATTTGTTTTACTTAGACTGTGAACTTTTTCCATTGTGGTACCTTTATTGCAACTGTGGCCCTTGGAAGGAGGAGTCTGACAAGAAAAAAGTGGGATATTTTATGCAACATACTCAGGAAAACCTGAAGGTCCATGTTAGCTGTTAGGCTTTTATTTGTCTGGGAACAGGCAAGAAACAATTTTTTTCAGCGTAGCACTGATATTTACTTGCAGGAAAATGTAACTTCTAAAATCTGCTTTTTCAAATGTAACTTTTCAAAATGCAGATTTGAAACTCAGTTTTTCATTTCAGTCATTAAAATTATGTCAGGTGGTTGAAAAAATCCTCTATATCTTTTAAGGCCCTCCAGTACTTTTGAATAGTTTTATATAAAGGATATTTGTTAAGTCTTCTAACAAAATGAGCAGTACTAGAACTGAGTTTGAAGATTACTCAGTGATGGAGAATGTGAAAGATTTTTACCTTGAGATGTTTCAAGAGCATTTTCGCTCCTGCCAGAGAACTTTAAACACTTCTGTTGTCCAAATTCTCTGATATTCACCTTCACCTGCTAATCTATTGTGTTATTTAAGGGTAAAAGTCAATAACCACAAAGGTTTTATAACTGGAGTTAGGGAGCTGAACAAATCCTTTTCCAATCAACAATTTTTTTGTGTTTCTTTTTTTCTTCCCCAGTATGCTTGTGATGTCCAGGCTGAGGTGGTGGGGAAGCCAGCAAAAAGGTTTTTTGAGTCAGCCCTGGCAGAGCTGGGAGTTCCAGCAGAGCAGGTAAGGTTGAGGTGCCATGACCTCGGGCTGTGCCATCTCTTTGTGCCCACTGGTGCTTTTTTCCTGCTTTGCTATAGCTTTGAAAAGTTTCAAAAGAGGCTGAAGGAGAATGTGACCAGGACTCAATGCCTGGCAGAGGCAAAAGAAGTGCCCTAATGCCTGGCAGTCTGCTTGGAGACTGGAGGCTACAGGGTGATGGAATTGATCCCAAAATGTCATTTATTTCCTGGGCTGTCACACTGACTACCTTTTTTTTTTTTTAACAAAAGGGAAAGGCAGAAGTAAAATATTTTGTTGTTTTGGTAAATAGGAAGCACTGACTGACCCCTAAACCTCCTCCTGTATTTCTGGCTTTCCAGAAGCATGCTGAATGTGTTGTGCCTCCTCAGTACAGCTCATTTTTCCCCTCTCTGTAGTTGTTCCCAGCTCCTCCTTCATTGATTTGTTGTCCTGTCACACAGGCCATAAGGATGAGTATGAGAAGCCTCACAAACTGCAGTGAATTACAACACAATAATTCCATCAGAGAGGTTTGGGTGACATTATAAACAACAGGAGCAAAGTTTGGGGTGGCTTGTAGGTCCCTGGAGGCTGGAGATGAAATTATGGCCCTGTAATTCAGTGTGTGCTTGAGTTTTGCTTTATTATAGAGTGGGGAGATGGAAAAGACCTGGTGGGCCATCTAATCCATCTCCTTCCCCATGCAGGAATGTTCCCTGCTCCACAGTTATTAATGTTTTGTCCACAGCAGTTTTCAAAGGGCCAAACACCTGTCAGTACCCTGGAGATGGTGTTCAGCCCAGCAGGTCTTGTGGGAAGGCTGAGATTTGTCAGGATATTTCCCTTGTAAACTGCATCTCCTTATTTCTAGTTTTACTCTAGTTAACCACCAAAATAACTGCTTGCCTTCCTGGATATTTTCTCCATCCAATTATCTCTAGACTTGTTATCATTGCAGGAGTTGTTTTTTACTAAAACTGTGTGGTTTAGTTCTGCTGCTTCCCTCCATTCAGTCCCCCTGCTTTTTTCTGTACTCCCTTCAATCTATCAGGAGTAAGATAGCCCAGTCTGGACTATCCCTGGAACATCCCAGGGGCAGAACTCCTGTCTCTAAATCCTTACCTGCCCCAGGAAACAAATCTGATGTAATGCATCACCAGGCTGGCCAAAATGGTCCCATAGGGAGTGGTTCCCATCAGCTTCAGGAGTATTTGTTTGGGGTACAGAAAAGCAGGGACAGTCCCCAGCAGAGATTTATTTACTCATTCTCTGCTGTTTGCCACGTCTGCTACTCATGCCTAACTTTATATTTTGCAGAATTTTGGCTTTTTTTCATATAGTTTCTAATGTTAAATGCCATCAGTCTGTTGTAGTGATATGTCTAGTTTGTAGGCATAATATTTTATGTTTTGAGAGTTTGGAGATGAGGGGAGTGTGTGCCTGACCAAGGAGGAGTGCAGCAGACACCAGTGGATAATGGTAGCAGTCACTCCGTGCTTTTCACCATGGAAAAAATAATCCACACTGTTGGAAGTTAAAGTTTGGATCATGATTTACACATGTGTAGGAGGAACAAATTCCAAACAAGCCAACTACCTTAATTCTGACATCTTTTCCTAACTTTTGAGTGCTTGACCTTTAATGTGTTTTTGGAGAAGGATTTGCAGGTTGGTTTAGTTCGTGGTACACAGTAACAAAACCTCATTATTTTCAGTTTAAAACCTCAGTATTGTCACTTCAGTAAGTTCCTGTAATGCACTGCGTTGCATTTTAATCTGTCTCCTGGATGAACTCTGCATTTATAGTGACATGACAGGGGCTGGTTTTACTAGCCTTTGCTTTTACAAAATGTTTATTTCAATATTTTATCCCACCTGTGGAATGCATTTAATCCATACCATCATTAAACCATTTTAGATGAGCTGTGCTTTTGAAAACCTCTTACAATTTTCCTTCACTTGGCTTTTAATGAAAAATACCTTTTTAATAAAGCTGTCTCACCACAGTAATTTGAGACAGTGGCAATTCTGAAATTCCTCAAGCTGCTTTAATCAATAAAGTTATCACCAGTCGTTTCCCTTGATAACTGCTTCTTACTGAGACCCTGACTTTGCCTTCTGCTGCTGAGATGTTTTCAGCCTACACTTAGAATAAGAGGAACTCCCTAAAGTCCAATTTTCATTTTAACCTTTCCTCAATGGCCTAGAAATAACAGATTGCCAGTATTACTTTAATAGATTGGAAATTTAAACCTCTTAGAGGTAACCAGACCTATCTTACAATTCAGTACTATGACAAAGAATAACACATCTTAAAGGTTACTGAAATGCCTAATTCATGTGTCTTAAGGCAGCTGTAACAGTGGATGATTTTTACAGCTTTACAATAAAACCTAAATAATGTTAAGGTTCTGGTAGTTTTATATAATCATAAAAAAGTTCTCTCTGTAGCAAATGATCCTGCTTTAATGGGAGTTATGGCAGGTCATACTGGAGTCCATAAACTACTGGTAGTTAAGCAATTCCCATCCCTGCCACCTGTGCAGGCCTCAGGTGGGAGTTAGTGATGCATGAGGGCAGGGAGAGGTCACCCAGGGGTGGCACAGGGGACCTCCTCCTGTGCCAACATCCCCTGCCTGCTCACCAGCCACAACAGGGCAAGATCTTCCATCCCAAAATAAAAGTGACCAAGGAAAGTTTCAAGCTTCAATCCAGCTGAAAACTTAGTGAGAACTGTCTGGCCCTGGACCTTTGGAGTTCTAAGATAGAAAGAATTAACAGTAATGTGGGGATCCTGCAGCCTGGGATGTTATTCCTTGGGCACAGGAGAACAGGGAGAAAAGTAAATATGTTGTATCTCTTGTGTGAGGTGATTTAATACATCAAGGTTCGGTGTATAAGCTTTATTTCCTCGTGGCCCTGGCATATTTAGCTTGATTAAGGTTATTAACTCTATAGCAAAGAATCTATTTAGGCATAAATATGTCTGACTCTAGAAGCATTCTCTATGCTAAATATTCTGGTGGAGTTAGCACACTGCCTTCTGTACATCTCTGTTTGCATCCTGCATAGGCTCCAGCCTCCAAAGTGCCCCATCTGAGCTCATCCTGGTAAACACTGCCTGCAACACCAGCAGGGCTGGGAAAATCAGGGTATTCTCATCCTTCTGCCTCCTTCATTTCCTTGCTCTGTAATTCCTTTTCTGATCAGACATTTTTCTGTGATCAGTTAATGAATGCTGAAACTCTGTTTGCATGCAAAAACTACCTGAGGTTCCCACTCACCACCCCAAGGGCATCTTTAAAGATTTATTATTTTGGCTGCTCACCTGCAGTCAGCTCAGCCTGTGGCACAGGCAGCACCAGTGGCATTGCTGACTGTGGGGATTATATTTTGCCTTTCCACCCCAAATTCCTGGGGGTCTTGCTGACCTCCTCTGTTCCCACTGCCCCTCTGGGCTGAGTCTGGTGGGAGCCCTTTGAGAGCAGTGTTTTCTCTCAGCTTTGGCACATATTAACTGTGTGTGTACAGCCACACGCTTCCCACCATCTTAGGGAAATAAAAATTACACCCATCCTCCTTCTCTGATGGTTTGTCTTAAAACCCAGAGAGACTCACTGCATTTTCCCCTTCTTTTTAGTTAATTTGTAGCCAATCTAAAAGAAAAAAGTAACTTTTGCAGAAGGATTGAAGATATTAAGGGTGTGATCCCTGTGTAAAACGTGAACACGAATGGAGATCTTTTAATTCCTGCTTTCAGTGGGTATGTGACCTTTCAGTTTTATATCTTTCTCTCTCCTCTTACCATATTGCAGTCAGAGAGGAAGTTAAACCCAGGTTTGACAGGTAGAGTTTTTTTATTTCCCTTGACAGCGCACCTTTTGACCTCTATCTTCTTGCCAATGATTTTTTAAATCCTAAATGATTTGGGAATAATTGCTCCTCCTTTAGTGATTATTGCCCTTCACTGATAGTAAATCTGTGAAATCCCTGGGGGCTGGAGCACATTTTTGTATGCGTGTGCCACAAGCTGGCCTGGACAGGCATCACTGCTCAGCTGCAGCTGCACTTCCAGAGCTGCAGGAAAACTTCCCTGGATGGGGTAAAATACAGCCCTGGCCAGCAGCAGAGTGCTTGGTAGGCTGCCCTGCTCTGCCCTTTTCCTTTCTCTGGGGAAATTCTCTTTAGGGCTGTTAGGACACAGGACTGAAATTGTCTTTACATCCTGACTGTCGGGATTTGGGCTGAGCAAAGGCATGCAGGTGATGCAGGTCTGTTCCATCTCACCCTCAGGGAGGTGTTGGAAGGAATTTTGTGAGAAAAAGGAATTATAATCTCTTAAGGCCAGTGGTTGAGAATGATTAAATAACCTGGAGCAGCTTGGGGGGAATTGGTAATGGTGGTTGGCTGGGGATGGTGTTGCCAGATTCTTGCAACTCTGCATGCAACAGTGAGATTATTCTCTTTTCCTTACCCACATTTACATGCTTTATTTACTAATTACTTAAAGGTAACCCATCATTTTCTCCCCATTTCATGCTGAATTGGTGGTTTGGAAGAGTACTAAGGAAAGGTGAACTATCTACAGGAGAAGCTGTCCCACATCTACATGTTTGTAGCTCATTTGTTTGGTTTATGAATCCTCTCAGAAAATTTAGGTGTATTCTGAGATTTCCCTTACATGCAATGTAATATATGGGAGAAGATCCTGTTGCAATTAGATTATTCATAAAAATAGCTCTGAAGGTTTAGTATTTTTATTCTTTCTCAAGCAAAACAGAGCTGGGGAAGGGATGGAAATTCAGACAGGAATGTGTGTGGAGCTGGAAGGTACATACCGTGGTTGTGAAAGCCAGGCAGTTAAATTTATGAAGCAAAAGACTGATTTAAAAGATGAAAATAAAATGGTTAAAAATGCAGCTGACTCTGTATTAGACAAAATCCAACTTTAATACAAAAGGTGAAAAAAATCTGATTGATAAACCACATTACAGACTTTCAAATCTGCTTCCCCAGTTTTAGGTACTGCCTCTGTTCTCTGCAGAATAATCCAGAACACCTTTGGGAGATGTAAAGCTGATTTTTTTGATCATTAATGGAAAATTACTGTTTTGTCTATATACTGGGTTTTGTTGAAACTATAAAATGGCATCCCCCGATCATTTCAAATGTGAAGAATAGAATAAATATAGTAATTTGTAATACAGGATGATAAGCACTTGAAATTTTGTAGATGTTATTGTCAGCAGAAAGGACTCCTTGGCTGATACACTCTGATCTAATAACATCTTTAACAGAGGCAGGAAGGTGTTCTGTGCCCTCTTCTTACCAAACACCAGACAAATCTTAGCACAACCAGTTACTTTTTGGTAATCTACTCACTTTTGTTTATTAATATTGGCATGTACTTAAACTGATGGTAACAAATGGTGCTAGGCCTGTACACATCTGTGTACATACTGTGCAGAAATGAATAAATTCCATTTCACAGTGATTTCCCAAATTTCTGTATCAACCTGAGAACAGGTTGGGATCAAGCTCTCAGTGATTACAGGCTTAAGCTTTTGACCAGCCTGTAGAACACCAGATTTAAGAAGTTAAGCTTAATTTAAGCTGCTTGGAGCGTAGCAGGGAAGGATTGTTAGGAACAGAAGAGGCCTAACTTCATAAAACTCATCATTTTCTTTCAACTGTGCCCCAAATCCCTTTGGTTTGTGTGATTGATTACAAACTGTACAGGTGTGTGCTGTGCCAGGACATTGCTGGAGGAGCTCTGGCATGAATTCCCCTCAAGGTAGGATGACTTTTAATCAATACAATGACAATATTATCTTGTTTAATTTGTCCGACGGCGGCATTAGACCTCCAATCAAGCTGTTTGTTGTGTCAGGGGAGGTGACAAATGGCAGAAATGAACTTGTGCTCTATTTCACTGCCCTGACAGGCCATCATGATCGGGGATGACATCGTGAGTGATGTGGGGGGAGCCCAGCAGTGCGGCATGAGAGCGCTGCAGGTGCGGACGGGCAAGTACAGGTCAGTGCACACACACCCTGCCCAGCCAAATCACAGCCACGAGCCCAGGTGTTTTCCATGCCCTTTTCACATCCTTTCCCCGTGGTGACAGTGTAGGCTTGCATTTGTTGTCTGCCCCAGCACCTCCTTGTGCAGCAGAGACGTGGGTGGATGCTGATATTTTCTTCTAGGAAGACGCTGTGTGAAAGTAGCAGGAAGGGGAGGACAGAGTGTCTTTGATCTTTTGAAGAAACACTTTCTGCTAAATTCCTGCTGGATTTTTTTCATCACAGCACATAGAACTGGTGTATTTCCTGGGGTTTGCTTATATTTTTTCCTGCTGCTGCATGAAAGCATTGTGCACTTGATATAAGACGTGTCTGAAACCCATGGCAGGGTTAAGATGATAAAATTAGACTGTTGACTCAGCCATCCCTGTGGGTCATCTCTCACAGCTTTAGGAAGGGCTCCATATGTCTGCCCTTCCCTCCAGACACATACTCAGCACTACTGAGGTGTCTGAAACACGAGAGCTGCTTCTCCAGCTCTCCCCTTCCCAGAGTGTGGGATGCTGCAGGGTCACTCACGGCTCCAAAAGGCCCTGCAAACCTCTCCTTGTGCAGGTGTCCCCATGATCCTGGGCTCTCACTGAGCTGTCACAAGTCCAGCTGCTGAGGGGGGCCCTGAGTGCACCTCTGAACAGGACATGAGCCAGGGCTGAGCAGGTGCCTGGGCCACATTAGGTTGGAGGTCAGCTCAAGGTGACTCCAAATGCAGTGCAGAGATCTGTCCCTCCTTTTGACATTCTGGTCCCAACACTCAAAATCTCATTTTGACCATCTCCTCTTACCCAGAGCCGTGCCTCCTTGTAGTATGGTTCAGCCACACCCTTTGGCATCTGATGTCATTTGTATTTCCACAGTTTTTCTTCACTTTCAAATACTGAGACTGTAAAAGAAGGATGCTCCTTTGGGGAGGGGTACAGCACATGAAAATCATACTTGCCATAAACTATCTGAAAAGTTATTTTGTTCATTTTTCAAGTCAATCTGTTCCTCAGTTTTCATTTTTTGTTTGTGTAAGGTGATAAAATAATACCCTGTGCCTTAATTCTAATGGACAGGTCAGTGATGGTTTCTGAGGAAAAAAAAAGTCAGGTACAAGTGTATTGTATTTTCTATAATTTTATTTCTATATTTATTTATTTCTATAATTTTTTTCTATAATTTTAAGATGGTATATGTAAAAATCAGATGTATCTGAATAAATTTCCTGAGCTTTATTCAGATATATATCTGAATAAAGCTTGGGAAATCCCAAAGATTAAAAAAGTAATTCTGTAGTGTGTGCTTTTGGGATTATTTGTCTATAATCTTTTTAATCCCAGGAGCTGGATTTGATAATCCATGCAGGTCCCTTCCACCTCAGGATTTCCTATGATTCTAATCCCATTAGCTTCCTAATGGAGAAAATAAGGATTCAGTGGTCGATTTTATTCTGATATTAATGGGATCACTTGCAAATCCACATTTTGTTGCCACACAGATACAGTTTCCAGCAAAGAAGGTATCTTTGCACACAAAGGTGCATTAGGTCTTTGCTACTGACCAGATCTCTCCTGTTCCATACTTTCCCCATCATAAAAAATGCCCCAGGTGATGTTGCATCCACACTGTTCAGGCAACTGACATAAACTCTTTGCACACAAACACACAAAAATATGTGAAATCGTATGTTTGAAAAACACTTTCTTGTATCAAGTTTGAGTCGTGATTTCTCAGCTGAGAGGGAGTTGCCAGCTGTTCTAGATGGGGAGCAAAGATTGTGTTTCCTGTTCCAGTGTGGTTGATGTTTTCTCAACTCAGGCACTATTGCAGAGCAGTGAAATACAGATGACTGTCTCTCAATTCCCCATGTCGTGCCAGGCCTGCTGTCTGCAACTGGGAGTAAAATGAAGTAACTCCTGTTTGCCAGGAGAGGTCAGAGGTGTATCTATGTTTTTAAGAATGACTTATTTAGTATACTTAGAAAATCAAGGCACACAGTGAGGAGAGACAGAAAATAACCAAGTGACGGGCAGGATAAATTAAAAATAAATAAAATGCAATTATTTGGTGGTGGGGTTGGTTTAAAATCTACGATACACGAAGGTCCTGTCTTTCTCTTTAGCCTTTAATGACACAGAGTTCTGTGCTGCACTCAAATACCTCTGGATGGCATCATTGCCTCGTGCACATCACTGGCAGCCACAGCCTGGGGCTTCCCCACCGGCCAGGGCTGTTTGTCCAAAAGTCTTTTAAAGTCTTTTAAAGCACAAAGGTGTCAGGGCTTTGCTGCAGGTGTTGGTGGATGCTGGTGTGGTGAGATTGCCACAGGTTTCAGTAACAGAACCACTGAATGGTTTGGGTTGGAAGGGACCCTATTGTCCCCAGCTGGCCTTGTCACCTCCAGTGCACATGGGTGCTTGGGGCAGCTCTCCTGCTTTCAGGGCTCAGTGCAGTTTATGTGGTCATTTTAGGAAAAGGTTCTTCCCCCAGAGGGGGCTGGCACTGCCCAGGCTCCCCAGGGAATGGGCACAGCCCCGAGGCTGCCAGAGCTCCAGGAGTTTGGGCAGCACTCCCAGGGACAGGGTGGGATTGCTGGGGGTCTGTGCAGGGCCAGGAGCTGGATTCATGATCCCAGCTCAGGAGACTCTCTGATTCTACAGTTCTGTGGTTTTTAAGGTCTGCTGCCCACCCAGTGCCCACCCAGGTTATGCAGGGGTATGCCCTGGGGTTGCCTCTTCCCCAGGTTCTCACCCACCTGACCTCTGCAAAGTCCTCTCCACTGTTGGCTGCTCCCAGTGTGAGATTCAAAATGTGGATTAAGCTGCTGCAAAAACATTCAGTTTTGCACCACCTTGCATGAAGTCCTGTGCAGGGGCTCCTTTGTCTTGCTTCCCTTGGATCTTTAAAGTTAATTAAAATCTGTGCAGCCTGTTTCCTTTAATATGACACACTTTGCCTGTTCCTCCTCAATCTCAAGTGTGGAGCTCTTTCTCAGTAGCCAAAGCAGGCATGGCACAGATTAGTCCAAGAGATGCTATAAATCCTGCCTGCAACGTGGAATAAAACTTCTGCTGGCACAAGTCAGGGCAGAAGTGGGAAGCTGAGGGGATAAGACTGGTGTGTTGGGGTGACCTGGCACAGGGTGGATAGTTGTTGGCCAAGTCTGGCCTTTCCTAGATGTAAATTCCAGATGCAAAGGCTCAGTCTGGGCTGCAGGTTTCTCCTCTCAGTTTGTCCCATGTCCAGGACAGATCAGGCCATTGCTGCAGGCTCCTGAGGGCTGTGAGATTTGTCAGCACTGGGAAATGTGATGCCAGTTCAGAGTTTCTGGAGTGCACACCTGGCCAACATCTTTCCCATCAAGGGAAGAACATGTTCTTGTCTTCCTGCTCAGGGTGTGTGCTAATTCCACTAGCAGCTAATTGGCCTTGACACCAAACCAATGATTTCAACAATAACTATTGATTCTGCAGTGCTGTGTAATGTCCTCGTTCCTCTTTGTAGCTTGCAAGTTAGAGCAGGGAAAAAATAACTTTGAGGCTTTTCCAAGTGTCTCCCTGTACCTCTGGAAACAGCTTCCAGGTGTGTCAGATGGCAGTTGGATCTTGACAGGGGGTAAGAATTGCTTCTCCCCTTCTCCTTGTTGTTATTTAGAGGTCTTGATTTGTAAATAATGAATTTTCCATTGCTGGTGTGTGGCAGTAGCCAGGAATATCCGTGGCAGTGGTGCCCAGTGCCCCTGCTCACCTGTGAGCTCTGGGATGCCTTTGGGATGTGGCAGTGTGGATTCATCCCCTCTCAGTGCCCAGCTGGGGTTTCCTGCCTTTGATTAGGGATTTATCTCACGGCCATGGCTGATGCTGACATCAGAGTCAACATCCCTGAGCTGCCTCATTACAGACATCAAGGCTTCTCCAGGGATGGAGGATGAAAGGATGGAGGCCCGTGAGAGCTGCCATCTCCTGCCAGCTCTGACACTGTTCTCCAGGAGAACTGGGTCAAGTTACTTCATGTATCCCTACTTTTTAATTATCCTCGGAGAATAATTATCCTGACTTCCTTAATAAAGTGGCCTGTGATCTGTTCCTCTTGCCTGATTAAAGAAAACACAGAATTTGTAGTAAATTGGCTTGCCAGGACAGAAATCAAGACGTGACCAAGACAAAAGTTGGGACAGAGAAGTCTTTTAGGCTGTCATCATCACCTGATTAAGGACTGAGAAAAACAGATTGTGTCATTAAATGGAATTAAAAAACCATTCTTAAAAAAATTTCCACGTGTAGATGCATTCACTGCTCTTGCTGTGCAATTCAGTGAAAGCTCATGACAACTTCAAGAAATAGTCACCTCTTGCTGCTCTGCAGAGAAGGAGCATCCCTCCACCCTCCCTTTCTTGCTCCCTGTTTTACCAACCCAGCCAAGAGGAACAATTTTATGAGTCCTTTCCCATCTCCTGGGTACCAGCAGTGTGTAATGAGAACGAGCAGGCAGAGGCATTCCCTTTGTGCACAAACACAACCAGAGGCATTCTTTGGGCCTCACATCCTGATAATTAAGCCTGTTTCAAGTATTAAATGGAGAGAATTCCAACCCTTATTTGCACTGTGAAAAGTTGTGTTATAATTCCTGTTGGTTAATGTCTTAAGCAATGTTTATTAAAGCTGGTGTCAGCGAGTTGATTGTGGTAGCTGATTGCAGGCAGTCCCAAGGCATAGCCTTAGCACCCTTTATTGCATATTCAAATTATAGTTTGCTCTGTCTGTGAGAGGATCTTCACGTGTTTTTATCAATTTCTTGACCACAATTTGGTTACCATAATATTTGAATCAGCTTTGTGGAGGAAGCTCAGAGTAAATCCTGCAGTGCCCTTAGCGTGCACATCTGATCACAGCTTTCCATCTTCCCAGTATATTCCAGTGTCCAGTCACAGAAATTAGTAACTCATGCATAAATTTAATTATCTGCAGTCTAAAAGAGAAGTGGGAGTTTGAGGGGGGTTTATTACCAGGTAATTTATTTATTGGTAGCATAATAAACCTCGAGGGAGCAGTGTGTGCTCAGGACACAGCCGTGCTGAGTCCTGATGTGTTGTTCTGAAAAAAATTAGTCTGAGTATCAGAAAAGAGATCAATCTGCAATGAGAGTAGGATTAATAAAGAGGAATGGATCAGGTGAGTGAGGAAGAGCAATGTGACTCAGGAGTCTGACATTTCTGCTCTCTGCCTGTCCAGTGACTGACTTTTCCTCAGCAGCCCCACTCCTGAGGAATCTCTCATCTCCAGCACTTGGCAAGGGAGGCAGTGACCACATCAGCTGCAGTTTTGCTTCCCCTCTTGCCTCACATCCACCCAGCTCATGCAGCAGCAGAGACAGCTCAGGTTTCCATTTCCCCTCTTCTGAAGCTGATAAAGGGCTGGAAGAGAAGGAGCTGGTGCCAGTATCTGCTGCCTGAAGCCAGAGGCAGTGGGACCTGGGGGGGCTCAGCTGGTCTTGATGCATGGGACTAAACCACTTCCAGGCCCTCTTTGACAGCATCCAAAGCTAATGGCCTTTCTTCTTTCATTCCCTTTTGCACTGGTGCCTCGATGTCTTGGCAGGATGTGCTCTCCCAGCCTGGGCTGGCAGCCGCCCTCCCTCCACAGCCACGCACGCTCCTGCCCTGCCTGAGCAACACCAGAGCTCTTGGCAGCTGCTGAGCAAAGTGTTTGCCTGTCACTCCTCCCTGCAGAGCTGAGGTGGTGCTGGTGGCAGCTCAGGGGTTTTCCAGGGGTTCCACATGCTATGTTCATCTGCTCAGCACCTCTGGTCCAGGAGATGGTCCTGGCTTATTTTTATCCCTAGAGGCCTTTTCTCAGCACCTGCACAAGGCTGCAGTGAAACATTCCCCAGTGAAGCAGCCTTCCTCAGCACTTGTCCCTTGCAGAACACCGAGCTGTATCAGCTTGTCCAGCCTTTGACAGCGTTGATGAATTCCATACCAATGGAAAACCACTTTATTTCCATGAAAATGCAGATGAGAGTGCTGAAATGTGCTGTACAAAGGGCACAGCTGGGACAGCTTCACAATTTGGGTTTCACTAGAGATTTCCTTTTTTTTTTTTTAAGCACAGGTTCCTCTTCTCTGCTTATCTTTTTCCTGTAGCTAAATATCCTCCAGGCTCTTTGGTGCATGGAGTCCTCTCAGAGAGACTGCTCTGGTTGATAAAACCAAGACAAAGAGAAGCAAATAAGAGAGAGGCCAAGTCAGCTGCTGATGTAACTCCCTTGAAGCAAATGGTTCAATATCTGAAATTTAATCTGGCTTGGGCCCTTGCTTGTGCTGTAAGCATGCTCAGGAGCAGCAGTGCCAGAACAGTGCCTTGTGCTGGCGCCCTGCAAGCACAAAACACCTGAGCATTCCTGTTTTAATGCTGCTCTGTGTACCCATGGATGCTGGAGGCTCCCTGCAGGCTTAGCCAGTGACTTTTTTTTTTTTTTTTCTACTAATGAGTTCAACCAACAAACCCAGAGTGGCTGCCTTCCATCCCTGGAAGCGTCCAGGGCCAGTTTGGACGGGGCTTGGAGCAGCCTGGGATAGTGGAAGGTGTCCCTGCCTGTGGCAGAAGGTGGAACTGGACGGGCTTTCAGGTCCCTTCCAACCCAAACCATTCTGTGACTCCAGCAGCTGCAGAGGGAGTGCAGACAGGTTTTGTTGGGGTGCAGGAAACAGGGGCTGCCAGCCTGCTCAGGACAGGGGAGCAGCCCCAAGACACAGGAACTGCTGCCCTCCAGCAGCCTCTGCTGGGCTGGTGCTGGTGCCTGGGTTTCATCCCCTTTGGGAGGTGTGATGGGAGTCTCCAGAGTTAAAAATAAAGCACCAGCAGTGCCAGCTTTAGGTCTGCTGCAGACTGGGATGTGTGTGGGTGCTCATGTGCTGCAGCAGGAGCACCAGTGCAGTGTGAGGGACGGGCTTTGGGTGCAGAGCAGCTCCCTGGGCTGGCAGCACTGCCCCTGCTCCTGGCTGGGTGCAGACAGCCTGCAGCTGGCCTGGGATGTGACTGACATTCACACTCTGCCCCCAAACCATCACAATTCTCACTTGGCTGTGGTTTTCAGTCGCTGTCAGCAGCAGGTATGGCTGCACCTCAGCCCTGCTGAGATGAGCTCGTTCAGCGCACGGGGCTGGGGCTGTTGTGTGGGGTCTGCATCCCATCAGGCCTTTGAACTCCAGCCATCAGCCTCCCTAACAAACAGGGATGCATGTCTGTGAGGGGCAGAGGAAGAGCCTGGCTGGTCTTTGTCGGGATCTGCAGCTCATCTCTAAAGGTTTTCCATACTTAACTGCTCTGTGTGTGCACAGCAGCACATCACTTGCTTAAATGGCCAAAGCCCAACACAGGCATTGGCTGATCAGGTGTTGCAATTAGGGAAATTAGTGCTATGAGTCTGATGGGGAGCAGCTGGGGGGGGCTCAGCCTGGAGAAAAGGAAGCTCACGGGGGACTTTCTTACTCTATAACTGCTTGAAAGGAGGGTGCAGTCAGGTGAGTGTCAGTCTCTTCTCCCAGGTAACAACAGGACAAGAGGAAATGGCCTCAGGCTGTGCCAGGGGAGGCTTAGATTGGATATTAAGGAAAATTTCTTCACAAAAAGAAGCCCTGGTACAGCTCCCAGGGCAGTGGTGGAGTCCCCATTCCTGGAGGGATTTAAAAGCTGTGTGGATGTGGCCCTTGGGGACATGGGGCAGTGGCACTAACAGGAATTTGGGGAGGCAGAGTGGGGTGATGGAACTGTCAGAGCCAGGAGCTCACAGGCCGCAGCCACAGGGCCCTTCTCCATCCCCATTCCCAGTGCATTCTGGAGGGGACACATTTCTCACTGTGTGAATTCCCAGAGGGCTCTGTGGGGCAGGACACAGCCAGCAGACTGGTGGAATAATGAGAACTGTTCATCTCAGCTCTTGGCTGCACAACACTGAGTCCAGGCCTAAAAATAGAAGGATGTCTGACCCTGAAGTGAAGGATTTTCACTTGAAACCCAGCCTGGCACCCACCCAGAGTGACATCATCCAGAGGGGAAGCTGGAAAAGCTTCCAAACTCATTGCTTTCCGTGGAGAAGTGCTAAATGCATGTGTCAGCAGATAATCAAGCAGCACATTTGCTGTGGCCATGAATCAGGGGAGAGAGGGAATGGGGAAGGAAGGACCTGAAGGGGGAAGAACAGGATTGGAGCTGCATGTTGGAGAGGGGTTTTAGGAGTGTTGTCTGTGTATAACTTGAGGATAAGGTCCCATCAGGCCGAGTCTGTCCTGTCAAGATGCCACTTTTCTTTCCTTTGAACTGTGCTAGAAGTCACAATGGTGCTCTCAAGCTTCTGAGTGTGAAGGCACCCAGGGGTATCTGGTGATATTGGCCACAGCTGTGGTTTGAGTCTGCATGATTTGGACTTGCAGGTGCATGGATACTGCTCAAGGTGGCCATGGAAGCATCTGAGATGGCCAGGTACTGACTGACTCCCTTGGTTTTGGCTCTCTGATATTTGAAGTAGCTTTTCCCAGGCTAACCTTCGGGGATTTGGTCCAAAGCTGTGCTCACGTGGCGTGGATGACCTTGCTGCTGTTGCTGTGTGCTTGAACACAGTTCCTCATGCTTCTGTGCTGAGCTGCTTTTTCTTCTTTAAAAGTGACAGTATATAAAGTGTGGTGGCAGCTTTCCTCTGAAACTTGATCTCTTTTCCCTCTGGGTGCTGCCAGGCAACTCCTGTGCTCGTCCTCTAACGAGGACACCTTTCCCTCAGTGTTGATGAGCACATGCTGAAATTTGTAGCTCTTTTCAGATGATGAAAGCCAAGTGTGATACAAGAAGTCTCCTTTATCTGTTTTCCTTCTGCCTTTTAAATTCTCATTATGTATTTATAATGCTGTTATAGCAAGGATGCCTGGAGCACAACCATGGGCATTGTTTGGTCTCTGGGTCCCCAGTGAAGCTGAAAAAGCTGCTGTTGCTGTGTAAACACTGTGTCAGGAGCTGATTTCATGTGTGCTGCTGGGCATTTTCACCCAACTCTGATAATGAAAAGAGGGAAAGAGTTTTACCATGTCAACACAGACATCTGGGTAGGAAACCAGTTTATTGGTTAAGAGACTGAGGGTGTTCAGGCATGCTAGCCCTTCCTTCTTGGGGTTTTAGTACCCTTAGATCATCACAGCAGTGAAATTTCTCCTGCAGACAAGCTGCTTTGTAGACAGCAACAGGCACAGATGAGCTGCTTCTCACTTTGTCAGCCTTTGGGTAGGATTTGTCTGAGTAAGCACGAGGATATTTCTGGTTGTCTGCTGGGAAATGATGTGGCTGCAGTTACAAAGGTGCTAGGTTGGCATTGGCCGAGCCTGTGGCAGGCAGATGATAGCCCAGGCAGGATGAGGAATTTACTTCCCATGCCAGCATCAAGTACATGGCCCAGACAGGACTTTGAGCAGATTTTCCATGGTTTACCCTTTTTCTGCATGAAAGCTTGAAGCCTCCCTGACCCAGGGACTGTGGAACCTCTTAGCTATTGATCCTTGGCACTCTTTATGAGGTACAGCCCAACTGGAGCAGCTGGGTGAGTGGCAGGGGCCTGAACCTGAGCAGCTGGGATAAATCTGGTGCTCCAGGAGTGAATGCCAGTCCTGCTGCAGCTCCAGCACAGACCCTTGGTTTCATGGAGCATTAGTGGAGCTGACAGACGTGAGAGTGAGCACACACTGGACGAGCCAGTTCTCTTTCTTGCAGACAGAGCACTTCTATTTTTCCTTGCTAGTTGAGATGTTCTAGCAAACACTCAACTTCCTTGTCATCCTTAAACTATGTGGAGAGGTGGGGAGTTGCCTTTTACCCAAGCAAATGGACTTCTGCTTTGAAAAGTCCCTTCCTGCAGTTTTTGTCATGACTGATCACTCTGTTCTCAACGGCCCCTTGAGCTTCGTGAGACAGTAGCTTTGTAGAGAGCTGTATTTTTATGTGCATAAGCTTTTAGAGCTCTTTGAAAGCACATCCCTAGATGTCTGTCCTGTGGTTTTAGGGGAGAGTTGGAGATGGGGCTTGCCTGAGAGGAGGGAGTGGGTTCTGGGATTGTGAGACAGTGGCCAGAGGTGCTGGCAGACGCACGGCGCTGGCCAGCGCTGCTGCACGTAGCACAAGTTGTCAAATAACATTCAGATAAAAATACTGCATATTAAAAAACCATTTCAGCATGAATTGAGCCATATTGTGCATTTGCTCTGAGGAGCAGTGCTTGATGAAACACTTGCATCCCCTTCCCTACACTGAATCCTCATCTCCCCATCACACACTTGTGGGGAGACTTCACAGAGCAACATTTTCCCCTCTCCAGTCGTCTGTATTTTCCTGCCATGTCTTTCTGGTTGTTAAATACAAACATTAATGCATTTATTTCTGGAGCAGAGCTTTGAAATCCTTCCCTGTGCACACACAGGGCCAAGAGGCACAGCTTAAAGCTGGCACTGGCCACAGGGTTGGGTGCTCACATGCTCAGTTTGAAGGGACTCGAACATTTTGTGCAAACATATGTTGGAAATGCCACTCGTGACCGCCTCAGGGGCATCGTGTGGGCTCAGCCCTGCTGCAGATGGACTCCCAGCTGGCCCTGGGCAGGCACTCAGAAAATCCCAGTGCCCTGAGGAAAGCCTGGGAATCACAGAGGAACAGTGTGGCAGGGCAGAGGGAGAATCTGCTCCTCTGCGGGGTAGCACTGACCTTTGTCATCACAAAAGCATCTCTCCCTCTCTCCATCAGGCATCAGTGCATCAGCCAGGGGTGCTGATCTCCTCTGGGGGCTCACAGAGGCTCTGCTGGGGTGCCTCTTTCCCGTATCCTGGCTCCTGGAGAGGAGTGAGAGGACAGGTTTTGGCTGAGGATGTGAAGGCTGGCTCCTGTTCATACAAAGTGGGTACAAAGACCTCAGTGGAAAGGGAAGGGGAAAAAAAACCTGTCTGCATTTCAATCAGCCTAATTAAAGTGGATTTTTGCAGGGGCTGGCAGGCCCAAAGTGATTTGTGCAATTACTGCCTTTTGTGTTTGTCTGGTGGGGCTTTTTCTTACCTCACTTTTTTATGGGACCATCACCTGTGTGTAATCTGTGGTTTTAAGGTTAGAAATAAGGGGCTGGATCCCTTATTTCTAAGGAGTAGAGTAAATGGGAAGAGCTGTGCTGATTTACACCTGTGGTGCTCTGGGTGCCTGGAAATAGCTTAGCAAGTGTAGAAGGAAAAAAAAAAAGATTTCTTCATCCATCTGGAGCACATTGCATCCATCAGGGGAAGGAGAGGCATTTGTGGGAGTGAACGCTTCATTTATCAGTGTATGAGCTATTGAAAAGCCTGGATGTAGCTGGGATAATTATAACCCAGATTAGTCTTCTTGGAATGGAAAAGTAACGACAATCCTAATTTTACTAAATCCTCTGAAATTTATTGCCTATTTGTTTAACACCCCAGACCCTCTCCTATAGCAGGGGATCCCATAGATTTATGGAGGTGCAGTTTGGTAATCTAAATATTTGGGAGTTCATCTGCCTGGCCCGTGGGCTGCTCTGGTTATTTTCACTGTCACCACTTGGAGGCCGTGGGAACTGGGGATGCAGATGGGAGCACAGGCCAAACCTCAGCTGGAGTCACTCAAAACATTCTCTTTCCACTGGGCTCTGCAGGTGAGGAGGACCTGGCCAGCTTCAGCTGTAAGTGGGAAGGGAACAAAGCTCCTTCCTTCCCCTCTTCAGGATCTGCCCATTTTTCTTTCCTGAATATTTGTGGGGTATTTTTTCCTGCATGTTTCCTCCATCCCTGGAAGTGTCCAAGGCCAGGCTGAATGGGGTTTGGAGCAACCTGGTCTGGTGGAAGGTGTTCCTGCTGGTGTCTGGGACTGGAACTGGATGGTTTTTAAGGTCCTTTTTACCCCAAACCATTCCATGATTATCTGTAAGGAGAGGCGAGATGTATTCAGAAATTCCCCATGCAAGGAAGGTCAGAGTATCAAATATTTGGAGAGCTGACTGCAGTTACCCTGTGCCAAGCCATGGATATCACCTGTCCCTCACAGAGTCCTATCAAAACTGAAAACCTCTGCTGGATGCAGGAATAGCAGCACAACAAGGAAAATCCCTTTGGGACAAAACAGGCTTTGTTAAAGAACAGAGGTTATCCAGAATCTGTGAAAAGGCAGGTGAAATAGCAGAGCTCTGGACCTGGAAGCTTCATTTTCTGCCATGATTTAATAACAGAGGAAAATTCCTGGGCTGGATTTTAATAATTATTTCTGGTCTTTTTTGTAAGAAGTTCATAACTTTTAGGCCTGACTGCGTTTGTGGCTTTATGAACTGTGCTGCCTTTTGGCTGGATATTTACTCTTTTCTTATCATGAAAGTCAATGTCTTTCCAGTGCAGCAGCAGCTGAAACACAGTCTTGATTTCCTCTTCAAATCTAAAGCATTTGGGATTTTAGAGTTTTTCAAGCACTCACAAAACACCAAACAGCAAATCCTAAAAGATGAAAATGGTTTTCCAAAGAGACAGAAGGAAAATTTCCTTTGCCTCCTTCCCAGTCAGGGGTTTAGTCCAAGGGGTTCAGTAGCACTTTAGGCCTTCACACTTCAGGACACAAGCCAAATTCTCCCTAATAAAATTCAAAAGGCATCTTTCCTTCAGGGTACAAATTCTAATGTAAAATCTCTCACATTTTCCTAAACCACTGTCAGAAACTGGCCACTGTTGAAAGCAGAATGTACAATTAGCTCAGGCTGCCTGTCTGAACCAGCGTGGAGGCTTTTTCCTGCTGCACCTTCCATAGGAGCTCACAGAGGGGGCCTTGTCACCAGTATTGCTATGCTGTCACTGGGAAGGCCACCAGCTCAGATAGGACAGGTAATCAGGGAGACAGGAAGGGTTGGGATGTGTTTGGGGGTGTATCAGGAGGCTTCAGTGTCACTGTTGCCAGAGCAGTATTTTCAGAGTCCTGTGCTCCCAGCTCCTGTGCTGCCATCCCTTGGTGCCTGACTCACATTTCTGCAGGCATCCAAGTCCTGAAAAGTTTGGGTGAGCTGTTGGATGGTGGTTTATGAGGGAACATCAGTGCTCTGTCACCTGGGACTCCCCTTGCTGATGGCCAGGCTGTTCCCACTCTGTCCCTTTTGGATGGTGTGGGGACACCTCACAGGCATCACTTCCCAGGAAAAGCCAGGCTCTTCTCAGGACCTGCAGTGCCTCAGGGACAGGCTGTGCTCACCCTCCTGGCTTCACCTGGGAAATGTGGCTGTACTGCCAGCTCGAGGGAAAGGTGCAGAGAGACATTTGGGGGAAGAGCAAACCAAGGCATTGCTGGTGGAGAGGAATCCGGGGCTGTGAGCAGAGCTGGCCCTGCTCTGAGCCAAACCCACACACACACACAGCCAGGTAGGTTTTATCCAAGAGAGCAGCACTCAAGGTAAAGCAGACAGAAAAATCTGCAGTGCTTGTTCCAGCTCCCATGTTTTCCAAACAGAGAATTCCACAGTCCTGGAGGAGAGGCTGGAGACAAACCCCATCCCTCAACCCCTGCACAGAGCATCGTGTCCGTGCTGTCCTGACAGCACAACAAACTCACTCGTCCCAGGTGGCCATCCTCGGGAAAGAGGCTGACTGCCAAGTAAATCCAGGAGCTGCTGCCTTCATAGGAAACTCCTAGAGGATTGACAAGGCAGTAAAACAACAGTTTGCTATAGCAATTGCTCTGTGGGGAATTTGGTCAGATCGCTGCGTTGCAAATGTACAGAACAGCCTGCCTGTAGAAATCCTTGAGAGTGTGATAGGATTTAATCAATCCCATTTGTTTGGATGGAGAGGCAGCCCAGATCTCCGTGGCAGATGCCCAGGAAATGCTGGAGGCAACAAAACCTGTTAAACAGGGCTATGTGTGGCCCTGTGAACAGAATATATCGAATTTGCCTTTTTTTTGACTCAGTTAACCCCTCCCCTTATTACACCTGAGGTGTGTCCAGTCTTCACTCATCCTGTCATTTTCCTCATTTTTTCCCCTTCTCTATCTCTTTGCCTCAGACTCATGTTTTTATTTATTTGTTTCTTTATTTATAAAGTGTGCCGTGGTTCCCTCTTATGCTTCACTCTGGGCTGTAGGCCACAGGAGGCAATTGGATGTGAAGTTCTGCAGCCCTGCTCACTGTGGGACACGGGATGAACGTGCTGGGGGTCCTGCTGGGCTCCCTGGGATGCTGTGCTCTGTGATGTCCCTTCAGGAGAACGTGACATGCTGCAGAATGAGCCCCCCAGCAGCAATGGGCTGTGGAGGTGGGTCCCGTCCTTGGAGTTGCACCAGTTACACACAATTCCCAAATGGGATCCTAACGATCCGTGTCGTTTTAAAGGGCTTTCATTTCCAGATAAGTGACTTTCTCAGGCTTGTTTTTCATTCCCTTTGAAAGCTCTCGGCTCTGCTGCTTGTCCAAGCTGTGCACAAGCAACAAATAGTGATAAAGAACAACCTATTGGCACGGGAATGCAGGGGCCAGCTGGTTGGACTGTGTATTTATTGGACTGGAGATACTGGCAGCATGGAATTATGAAGATCTGCTGTTAGTTTAGGCTTCTCTTGTATCTGGTTTGGCCAGCTGTCCTTTCAAATAACAGGGAAAAGTTTCATGTAGTTGCAGGAGACTGGAGAGAAGTTTATTCTCATGGTTTATCAGAGTTGTACATGTTATATCCGAGTTTGCAGTTTGCTCAGCGACCGCACGTTTTTTGCCACCACCTTTACTTCTTCCCCATGGCAGCCAATTCTTTCCCTCCCTTTGTTTCCTGGGTCTTTTGTACAACAGAATGAAAGAGGGCCTTTCCAAAGGCCCAGCACTGTTGTAAAGCCACAGGAGGGCTCAGCACGGGGCTGATACTCCCTGGAGTTGCCAGGCCTATGGAGGAGCCAGGCCACGTGGCTGTCGCTATGTTGTCAGGCTTGTTTTGGGAGATAGTGTGGGAGAAATGTCCTTTATCCTGAGATTGCTGGGCCTGCCATCCAAGGGGACACTTGTCAGCAATTTTCCTATCTGCAAATCATAATTACTGGGACAGGGAAAAAAACAACCCTGGGCCAGTCTTGGTCTTACCTGCTGTGGTTCTTAAAGAAAAGGCACACCCTCCTGTAAATAATCTCCTCAGGAAGTGAAATAGGGCATTTAACATATTTCTAAAATAGCTAGGATTCAAAAAGCACCCAAGTGTTGTCTCTTTGTCTTGCAGAGTGTCTGCATAAAGCAGATTTTGGTACTGTTAGAGGGGAAGCAGCACCAGCACAAGTGAGATCAGCAGAGATCTGAGCCTTGCTTTTCCTGGTCTGGTGCACTGAAAGGCACATGGGGAAGGAGGAAGACTTACTTGGTGCTGTGCAGTGACTTGATGAAGATTGGCCCATCCTCATGGGAAAATCCCAGGGATTTCTGACAAACCATCCAAATCTTGATTCTCCTGTCATTTACAGACAACAGCCCAGCCTTGTGTGATTTCAGTTTGGTACCTGCACTGAGCTGCAGCTGGAAATGGAGGAAGCTCTTCCTCCTTTAAAGAGCTGCTGTGTCCCTCTCTCCACTGCTAGGAGTGCCATTATCTCCTGTAGATTGAGCCTCACAGCATTCCTTGGGCTCTGCCTCCCTGCCAGTTTTTCCTGGACATCTGTGGGCTTGCAGGACCAGCACACCTTGTGTAGAAATCCTCTGAAAACTTCTGCTGCTGGAAGTCCCGTTGCATCTGTGGCTCCTGCAGAGCATCACTTTGGCCTGGCAGCCTTTCCAAGCCTGTATCCCACTTGCAGCATCCCACTTCACGTGGGAACAAGCCCTAATTCTGTGGTCTCCAGCAGAGCAGCAGGTCCCAGGCCCTGGAGCCACCATTCCAGTAGATGGCATCAAAGACAGCTCGTTCCTCTGCTGGATCTGGCTCCAAGGGCTCTTTTCCCACAGTTCCACTCCCCACAGTCTCATTTCCCAACAACTCTGGAGCAGATATTCCTGTAAAAAAAGCAAGCTCCTTATGAAAAGTAACCTGTGCATTGCTTTTCTTTTGCTTCAGTGTTAGGTGACGTGTCCCATGTCACAGACCAGTGTGGTGCCAGTTTTCCACCGAGCAGTAGGGACTGGGTGGTTTTTGCTCACTTTTGGCCATTCAGCCATTATCTCACTTAAAAAATGCATTGAAAAATTAATTACAGACCTTCAGGTGCAGGTTTTGATGTCTGAATTTGGTTTACTTTATATTCATATGTGTCATATTTGCATATGCAGTGCCCTGCATAGCAGGGAGATTAAATCTTCATTTTTCTTTATTTATTTATAAACTGGGAAGAGACCTCATTGTTGCTGGAGGTCATTGATCTACCAGACATGAAAAAATCCCTCTTCTTGACTCCAATCTGTAGGATTTCCCACGACCAGCAGGTCTAGCACACCACCAGACTTCAGCTGACACATCACTTTGGGAAATCCAGTCACTGCCACATCCCATCTTTAAAACTTGATCACTGACTCACCATTATTTCTGATCGCTTTGGGAATATTCCAAAATCAGGCTCCCAGCATTAGCAGAAGGAGGTCAGGAGTAGTGAGTACAGGAGGAGGGAATATCTGTGTACTTTTTACTTTTAAACTTAGACCCCTGTGATTTCTAAATGTGATGATTGTAACATACCCTGCCCTTGGGAAGTGTATTCCAGCTGCCTCCCAGTGCTTGCATTAGCCAGTAGACTTAGCAGGATTTTATGGATCTATTTTCAATTAAAAGGAAAGAGCTGGAATTTCTTCCCACTGGGTTTGTATTCTGCTCTATTTGTAAGTTCAAAAAGAAAAAAAAAATTATCTTTCTTTCTTTACTAGGCCATAGATACCACATACAGCCCACTTTGGGCTGTATTCTTCAGTCTTCACCTGCTCAAGGTGACTTTGGCTTCTTTGGGCTGGGATAGGCAGGATTTGGGCTGTTGGGTGAGGTTTGGCAGCACATGGCAGTGCCCATGGCTGGAGGTCCTGCTGGAAAATTCTGTGAAATTGCAGGATGCTTGGTCTGTCCCAGGCAGATTTTTTATATGTTCTGTGCTCAGAGCAAGACCCCTGCAAAAATCTCGTGTAACAGAGAGATGTGACACACAGCTTTGCTGGAGCTCCAGGAGAAAAGCAAATCTGCATAATGCATTTGTTTAATGGATTAGATCTGAAAACAGGATTAAGCCCTCCTGAGGGCTTTGAGGTGGCAAACAGAAAGCTCAGCTGGGCCAGTGGGATGCTCCTGTGGCACAGTCCCATTGCAGTTCTTAAAGTGCTGTTGGCACTGGTGGCACATTTCAGTGGGTGCTGGTGCCTTGGTGGATCCCTGAGGCTGCCAGGGGCTGTCAGGCTGATGCCCACCAGGGCCAGGGCCAGCTGGGAGCCTCCAGGTGTGCCCCTGGCCTCCACCTCAGGTGGGAACAGCATCCTCCAGCATGAGCAGTCCATCAGTGCTGCTCTTAAAACATCCCCACTGCAGAGTGGTGAGGGAGAGAATCATTGCAGATTTAGCACATGGCTTTTAAGGCACAAACTTAGCCCAGAATGCTGGCGAATTTTCCAGTACCAGCAGCTAAATCCCTTTCCCTGGGTGAAGCTGGACTGTGTTTTCCAGGTGGGGTGTACCACTGTGCTGCCCAGTGCCAGGGAAAAGATTCCTTCCCAGGAAAAGTAATGAAAGGTGCCAGTCACTTTGTTGCTGGTTATCCTGTTCCCTGGGAATGAGTGAGCAGAGCCTGAGGAGCAGGCGTTGTGGGGAGAAGGGGGATTAAAGGAATGAAGCTGAAAGAAAACCAACTCCATGCTTTGCAGGAAGGGATCAGTGCCTGGGGCCATTCAGGTGTTATCCTGGTTACAAGAGCTGGAAAGCTGAGAAGAGTGAAAGGGGGGGTAGGAGGGACCTCTCCAGGTGACACTTTGTAACTTAGCGATTTATCAGGCATCTGAAGTCTACAAAAAATGCAGTGTTAGTAATTTGGCTGAGAAGGGACAGGTGGGTGTGCTCTCAGAATGCTGCTGTGCAATGGCAAACCCCCTGTCCCAACATATTCCTCCTCATTTGTAGTTTCAGGAATAAATTTTTACACAATCAAACACCTCACTCAGCAATACCTGGGGAGTTCACTCCAGGGATCAGCCCACAGCCCTTGGCTCTCACATGCAGTCCCAGGAGACAGGGAGAGTTTGGCTTTGCCTGCACTGAGGAATGAAGGAATAAATAATTAATTCTTCCTGGCCTAATATCCAGCATTCTGGTTTTCAGAGAGCTGGGGTCTGGTGGGGACAGGGATAGGGGGGATCCTCTCCATCCCTGTTGTGGGGAGCCTTGTCCCAAACTTGGGGCAAAGTCTGATGGGAANGCCACTGGTTTTGGGGAAGTCTGGAAAATTCATCTACTTGTTTCAGCAAAGGCAGCACATTTCCTGGCTGGAATGCTGGGCATTGAGAAGATGCTGCTTTTCAGCCTGATTTGAGCCATCTCCTTTACATTTCAGATTTTTGCAGAGATTTCCATGAAGGTTTCCTCTGTAGTTGTGCCAGGGAGTGCAGCGAGGGGCAGGGGATGACTCAGAGCCAGGTGGTTCATGATGGGCTGTCAGGGGCACAAGGACATTTGAGGACAGGGCACAGGAGCCCAGGCACAGCAGAAGGTCAGAACAACCTGTCAGGAGATGTGGGGAGCTGACCTGGCCCTACAGCTCCACTTTCCCCCAAAACACCCCCATGAAACTGCCAGACCTGACCATGCCATCGTGGCCTGGGCCAGCCCTCCACGAGGCCTGCACAGCCCAGCCCAGCTGAGCTGCTTGGGAATAATGGGTGGCACTGGGGGGTTTGAGGTTTTGGGGCCAGCTGCTGCCTTTGCTAAGCAACCTTGACAAACTGAGTTTAGCTGGTCATGAGTTAGGGACACAAAATACAGAGCTCATCATAAGGGAGAAAGGCCTCACTCCCCTCATCACCTGCTGTGAAGGACAGGCAGACAATTAAAAGTTTTCTGTAAATGCTAATTAAAATGGACTTAGCTAATGACTGATTGGTCTTTTGATTGCATTAAGATTCTGAGTGTAATGAACTTAACTGAAGTATGGATTACAATCTTGTTCTAATTAAAACAAAAACGTGTAACACATATTAGCAGATATCAGAAAGAGTTTTAATGGCTGTTTGGGATCAAACTGTTGACAATATTAATGTGTTGTTTAAAGCCTGCAGCACTTAATTAGATTCTTCATCCAAGTGGAATTCAGGTTACTTCAAATGATGCATCCAGATACAATTTTCTTGTGCTCTCAGAAATAGAGGGAATATAGATCTGGATTGTTACTTCCATGCTACCCCTCCTTTGCCCTTCTGTTCTGAATCCTGACTTCTCAGTCCCCTCCAACCCTGTGGCCTGTGGAAGAGAGGGGGAGTTTGTAAATCTGAACCTTTTGCATATCTAATTGCTGAGCAAGAGGTGCCATTTTCTGCCTTGCTTTGGGCACAAGGAGTAGAGCCAGGAAGTTGTTGTTACCTTGCAATAGATGGACAGAGATTAAACAACACACTTTGCTACCAGCAGCCACAGGGAGAAGGTGTTTAGTGTTGGTACAGCAGTAGTGGCCAGGGAAAGCTGTGAGCAGAAAAGTGAAGTCGAAATGTCAGGAATCCTGAAAACAGGGCTCACAGCTCTCGTCTGGGCTGTGCTACAGCTCTGCTCCCACCTTTGCAGCTCTAGAGGAACTGACCTACTTTAATCCAACTTTCTAATGCCAGATGAAGAAGGGATTGCAAACAGGGTGTTCTCCCTGGAAAGCGCTGGACTTAATTTCTTCCACTCTTTTGGCAGTGGAAGAAATTTGGCACTCTGTTTCTGCACTTCTTTAAGACAAAACACACAGCCCTTTCTTTTTCTCTGGATGCTGCCTGGGGCAGGAGAAAGCCATTTGCTGTAGGTGGTGTCTCCACCCAGCTCCTACCAGAAGTGACATGTTTGCAAAGTCAAAAAAGTCACTGCTTCTGAGGCCTGTCCAACCACCAAAAAAAGTATTTTTGAATATCTGTGATCCCTTTTCTCCCAGCTGTGACCTTCAGCTGGTCTTCAGCAACCCTTCCAGTTTCTAAACCACCTGGAGGTCCTTGGGAGGGCGCAGGGGAAATGCAAACTCACCTCTGAAGGGGAACAGGATCCCAAAACTACCAGAGAGACACGGGCAGTTCAGGCATTGACAAGCTGGTGCTTCATTTCTATGAATTTGGGCTTTATTTTTGAGGAACAGCCCAGCAGATGTCAATATTCCAGGTGCTCCCAATGTGGTCAGGTCAGACTGACAGATCAGAAGCTGGTGGAAGGGATCTGCTCTCTAACCTGGCTTCCCCCCAAAAGACAGACAGATCTGTGTGGGGAGCTGGGAGTGTGCAGCTCCCTTGTGCTCTCCTGGCCACGAGGAGCAGGGAAGAGGCTCTGTAAGAGCAGCAGTTGCTGGAGGGCAGGGCTGGGGAGGAAAATGTGTGAGCTCAGGAAGAGCGTGTGGTTATGAGTCAGAGTGCCACCAAGCAGCTTCTGAGGTGACACTTAGACCAGCATGAGCTGAAAGCTTCCTGTCTTCAGAGCATCTCATCTGGGTCACACTTGAAGCAAACCATGCAGCAGCACCTCACACCAACCCAGGACTGAGGTGTGGGACTTCCTGCAACAAGTCTGACAGTGCAAACCCTTGTGGTCTTGGTACCACAGCACCTCCAATGACACATCTGTAACTGGGGCCATCCAGCTCCCCCCAGACTGTGACACAGCAGCATATCACTGTTTTTATGGCATGGCTGGTCACTTCTCTCTGCCCAAATCACTCCCTGAGTGGTAAGTCTGGGATCATCCCAAACCCCCCTGACACTGCTGTGCAGCTGCTGAGCACTGCCATGGCAGTGGCACGACATCTGTGAGTTTTGCACTTCCAGGATAATCTCATTTTAGAGAGCCTTAACTGGCCATGTTAACCCAGTCAGTAGCTGGTGTTTACTCAGTTTATCAAGTCCTTGCCTGTGCAGGCCTGGGTGTGCCCTGCATTGGTAGAGGGAGATTTTACACTAGAATTTGGAGGTTGATTTAGGAATCCTGCTTGCCTGATGTCCAGGTCTGTGGTATGAGTTTACAATCGAGGCAGAGAGGATTTGAGCCCAGTGAGGGCTGAATTGCAGCCATCACCTTTGCAAAGAGAGGTACCCAAACTACTGAGCAGAGAGGAGAGTAGCACTGAGTAAACCTAGGTATGTGCCAGAGAGGTTGCCAGGAGCTGGAGGGACAGAAGATGCTGTAAGGTGAACTCATTAGCATAAGATAATGTCACTCCTGTGGCAGCACAGAGAGGAGAGAGCCTGCAGCCAGAAGAGGCCATGTCCAAACAAGTGAAATAAAGACAAGTGAAGGAGGAGAATGGGACAGGCTGCCCAGGGCAGTGGTGGGGTCACCATCCCTGGAGGGATTTAAAAGTTGTTCAGGTGGGGCTTGGCAGTGCTATGGCTGGACTCTTTGAGGTCTTTTACAACCTAAAAATGCTTCTGCGATTCTAAGGTGATTCAATCTAATTCAAGATGAAGACAGGACTTTGGGACATTGAGAAGCTTCAAATGCACATGGGTGTCTGTGTGTATGCAAACATGGCCATATAATTCTGGGGAGAGCTGGGGAAGGTAGCAGGCACCTGAGAGCAGGAGAGCACTGCAGCTGAACAGCCTGAATGCGATTTACTGAGAAAATTGCAGCTCTGTGTTCCTCCAAAAGCCACAGATTTTGCTCCTGAGGTTTCTGTGGCATTAATCTCGTTAGCAACAGGATTTACATGTTGAGATGAGGAGAGGTAAAGCAGGGTTTAAAAAAAAGATACCACAGATGCTACTTGATCAGCCCCAGCTAATTTTCATGCAATTCTGGTTTCAAATAAAGAGCCTTCCCTGGGTTTTTGTAGGAGAACAGCAATGCAGGCTATTCAAAGGGTGATAATACATGGCTCTCATGGCTAAAGCCTCCTGCTTTCTGAACACACATCCTCAAGGAGCACAGCAGGGAGCAGGGATGTGCCTCCACTACACTGCTGCCAGACTCAATCTCTTCCAGCCTCTTGCTCTGCTCCAGCTTTGGGGCAGACAATGGGAGAAAAATTATTGTGAGTGAAGCCCTTGCTCACTAATTGCAATTTGTACTGAGAACCAAGCAGGAGCAGGGAAATTTATTTGGTGTTATGGCTGTTTCAGGGAGTTATGGTGAACACTGAACCCTGCACAGATAAGGGAAGGGGAAAGATTAAGGCTTTGTTAAAGGAGAATAAATGCATTAGAGTTCCACTGAAAACAGAGGAGCTGAGTAACATCTTCAAGTGTTTAACAGAACTGCAGCCAGCCACATATAGCTGTTTTCAAAGATCCATAGACTAGATATTATAAAAAAGGAAAAGGAAAATAAAACAAAGGAAATCCACTTTAGCTGAGATAAACTGAGCCTGGACACATGTGCAGACCCAGAAGAGGAGGCACCTCACAAGGCTAAATGAGCTCCTCATTCCCAAGAGTGTCAAGTGTGATCAGCTGCAAAACAGGAATGCAAGCCAATGTTTCTTCTAGTGAACGGGTGAAATGAAATGTTAGTTTTGAAAAGTTTACATAAAGTTAAGTGAGCAGGATAATCCCAGCCTCTTACAACAAACTTCTCACACTTGACAGTGTACTCAGGAAGGGAGGTGAGCAGAGCTCTCTCCTCATGTGTCCTGTATTGAGTGTCCCTAACTCATGACCAGCTAAACTCCTTTTGTAGAGATTGGTTAGGAAAGACAGCAGCTGGCCCCAAAACCCCAAACCCCATGGTGCCACCCATCCTCTCCCCAAACAGCTGGCTCAGCTGGATGGAGCTGTACAGGCCTCGTGGTGGGCTGGACCAGCTCGGGTCTCACCAGTGGTGTTTGGGTGGAAAATGGAACTATAGGGCCAGTCCAGCTCCCCCACATCTGCTGACAGGTTATTGTGGCCTGCTGCTGTGCCTGGGCTCCTGTGGCATCCTTTGTGCCCATTGCCTTGTGCCCAGGTGAGATTTCTTTGCCCTGTGTGCAGCATCCTGACATAGCTCCAGGGACAGCTGTGGCACTGAGCTGTGGGGAAGCTGGAGCAGTGGGCACTGAGCTCCCTCACAGGATGGTTTGGGTTGGAAGGGACCTTAAAGATCATCTAATTCCACACCTTCCACAGCCCAGCTGGCTGTGTCAGGGGACACTGGCAGTGCCTGGGCACCCACTGAAGCTGAGGAAGGCAGCACTGGCTGTTGGCCGAGCCGTGGCAGCAAGCTGTGCCTTTCTGCACTGGCAGCCCCGAGATCTTCTCCAAAATTGCTTGTCTGCAGATAATGATGAATAGTCCCTTTATGCAGAGTAACTGAGTAGTACTGGTGTCGCCTCCCTTCCTTCCCTCCTCGAAGGGGTGGAATTATGCTCCTTTGGCCATACACAGGCCACATAATTCACTGTAATTTTATTATCTCTGTGCACTCAGAACTACACCACATGGCTCTTCTGTAAGTGGTGAAGGTAAGAGGCTACAACAGCATGAATTTTCTTTAATAAGATTACACTATGATAATAGGCTCTTAGAATAATTCAGCTTCTAATGATTTTGTTCTTCCTTGCTTCCACATGATCAAGGGCAATATGCATTAAAGTTGCTGAGGCTTTCTTAATTATGGAGTAGTAAGTATGTATTTTATCTATTAGCTCTAATACTCAAATGGAAATTTTGTTTCTCTGGGAAAAACGTATTTGGTGTTGCCATTTTCAAGGCTCTCTGTGTAAGCATGTGCAGGCCTACGATCAAATTTCTGCAATATAGTGGTAGTGTTTTTGTGGGAAAAATCCAAGTATTGAAATACAATGCAGCCAACCAAGCTGTCTGGAAAGGGATCAACCTTGTAATACTTTAATCTGATTAAAAAAAAAAAAAAAGAAGTAGTAGTAAAAATTTTAAATTATTTCTTCATGCAGATGAGTTGCCTAACATCAGGCATTCAAATGAGGGAACGTTGGCTCGACTCCCCCAGGGCCTCAGTTTCCCTTTCAGTAAAACAAATGAAAGAGTTGTTTGCACTTTCAGACCTGCCTCAGTGGGTTATCCCAGCAGGTTTGTATTGTACCCTGGGAGCACCGAGAGATTTGGTTCCCTGATGTTTGTAAAACTCTCTAAGATCTTTAAAGAAACCCTGCAAAGCCTCGTTTGAACATTCCCAGAGGCAGTGCTGGGGAACAGCTGTCACCTGGATTGTACCCAGTCCTCGGACAGCGTGATTTTATCACGGTCCTACCTGGCACTGAAAGCTTCCAGCCCTCCACGGTGGAGCTGGCTTGACCTTCAGTGCTATCTGAACCTGCTCTGCCATGTGCCAACCTCCCTCCAATCTCTGCTCTTCTGGATCCAACATGGCTCAGCGTGGCCTGCTGTGAACAATAGCTCCTCAGTTAAACCCATATCAGCATCGTTCCTGACACAAGTGGGCAGGGTGGAGGCCCAGAGCCACACATCTATTAATCAGGGCTGGGTGTCACTCTGCAATTCAGAGATGGTTTGTGTGGAAGGAAGCCGAGCTCTGCAATGAAGGAGTTTTGAGGTTTGCTCTGAAAAGACTTGTCACCACTCCTGACTTGCTTCCACACCCCAAGGCTGGGTCTTTGTCGCTTGCATAGAGTAACAAAGAGGGCAGAATTCACACCAGCTGGTGAGTCCTGATGAAATTTGTCCCTTCTTCAAGTACCTCTCTGGATCCACCTGGGGAAGGATGGAGACAGATGTCCCTGCATCTCACAAAGCTTTGGAGTTACATAAAGAATGAGGATTTGCTGCAGATGGGGCTTGCACTGGAGTTGTTTGATCTAAGGCTGTTGACCACTTGGGCATGGTGGTTTTCACCTGGGCATGGTGGTTTTCACCTGGGAATAGTAGCTGGAAGCTTAATCCAGGTGGGACTTCAGGTTCAAGGTTGGAGGGAGAGCACCAGCCTTTCAAACACTGCCTTGCTCTGCTGGCTGGAAGAAGGGTTGTGTAACCCAGCACTGCAAATTCATCAGCTCCTGAGCTCTGCCTGCACTGGGTCTCTCCCTCCTTTTCCAGCAGAGGGGAAACAGCAGAATTTTTCCAGCTAGATGAGGCAGTGGAGTTGGGAAGCTGGAAAGGATCAGATGAGTTTTCCCTTGCAGTGGCAAAGGCCTTTCCCCACTGCTGTTAACCAGGAGGATTAAAGAGTGAGTTCTTCAGACACTCCTCAGCTGCCGACCCTGAGCTGAACCCTTGGGTTAGGAGCTGACTTTTCATTTGGGACTGACAGACTTGCAGGCTAAATCAGAGCCCAGATGGCTTAGAAAAGCCCAGAGAGCTCCAACCTGAGAGCAGCTCTTGCCACGCACGTTTCCATGCTCTTTCAACAGGCCGGGGCTGCTGTGCCAAGTGTGATTTCAGAGGAAGCTTGGAAAGAAAGTCCAGCCCCGTCTGTCATCCTTTTTTTCACAGAACTTCTGGTGCCTTTGCCATGTGCAGAATAGCTGAGAGAAAGGGCTTTTACAAAGCTCAGAGCTCGGCTTCTGTGCGTCCTGCTTCCCTTCTTCCTAAGATGCCTTCTCTTCCTCCAGGAGTCACCCCGTGGATGAGAACAAGAGACTTTTAAGGGAAAAGGAGACAAAGTAGCAGAAGCCGGCTCTTCAGAGGGGCTGTGCCGTGGCCGTTTGTTCGTGGATCTGGAGGCATCTGTCATCTTTAGCCCGGGGAGTTCAATCCCGAGGCTGAATGAGTGCGGCGCGTTTGTACGCGTGGCCGCACGCTGGGCCGGGTGGCCGACTGCCACCCCTCGCCCAAGGTGGATGTGTTTCAGAGGAGAAGCAGTTTGCAGGTACAAAAGTACTCTGTTACAATATTTCCTGGAGTTTGCCCTCCAGGGTTGCGGAGTTTGCCTTGTTCGAGGTGAAACAGCGCACCAGGAGTCAAACCTGGCCTGTGTGGGGACACCTGTGTCTGGCCACGTCCCACGGAGCTGTCTCTGCTCTGACATCGATCTGGAAGGGGCTTTGGGGGACCTGGTGGCTGCTCCCTGCTCCTCCACAATGTTTTAGGACTCTAAACACTTCAAAAGTGGTTTTGCAGGTGTCCATCCAGCCGTGTCTCAACACCCAGCTCCGTGTGCCAGGCAAGCGCACCTTGGCTCTGAGCAAGCACCCCTGCTGCTGCTTCATGGAGCTGCGAGCTGGAAGACTTCTAATTGAAGCCAGATTATTGGTTTTGGCCCTTCTTATTGGTGTTTTGATTTGAGGTTTTCTTTTTTAAGTCCCTTTAAGATGTCTGGATAGATGATATCGAGGTTAATTTGTTTGTGATGGAAGAAATGTTTTCACATGGTGGCTAAATGTTGTTGGAAAGGAGCAGAATTAATAGCTGCTCACTTAATCCTGATTAAACTGACAGCTGGGAGATATTGATCAGTGTGTTCACAGCAAACTATCCCTCTCTAATGCTTGGGGTAAACAAGCCTGGGACTGTGGTTACCTTAACCCTTCCCACATTGGCAGCCTCATGCACTGGGCAGGACCTGTGCATCCTCCTGCTCCCCAGAAGAAGGGCTTTGTCAGGGGTTAGCTCCCTGGGATACAGCCAGGCTGGCTTTGCCCCAAAATCTCCTGGGATTGCAGGGCAGTCACCCAGGTCTGGGTGTTCCTGGGGAGCCCTCGCTGGCCCCCACTCCTGGCCTCTGCCATAGCCATGGGATGCTTGGAGCAGATCAGTGTTTCACAGAATCTGAAAAAGCTGCTCAGGGGGTTAGCAGCAACTGATTTTAGGATTTTGAGTAGAAAGCAGGGCTTGGCCAGAGCAGGCACCAGCTCAGATCTGACCCCAGCTTTGCTGATGTTCCCAAATCCTGCCGCTTCCATCGCTGTCGGTCATTTCTGACACACAATTTCTGGAGACAGATGGCAGGATAAACCCTTGCTCACCTCTCAGCCCACCTGTTTGATTGTGCTCTCACCCCCGAAGTCATAAACCAGAAGCAATTTTGAGGCTGCCAAGAGAGGGAAGGAGGCTCAACAGCCCCAGCTTTCCTGCTCAGGCTTTATTACTCTCAGCAGACACATGTTCCACATTCGAGTCCATGCATTCCTAATGCAGCCACTGCCAGGCTGGCTCTGAACAACACAAATTGCTCTGGCTTGGGTCTGTCTTCGCTATTCACAAGGTCATTGCATTTTTGCACCTCTGGCTCCTGCACTGTGGTTGACTTCTTGTTAACACAGGCCAGGTCTGGAAATACCTAGAACTGTCTTCAGCCTCCCAGGGAACGTGTGGGACTGCTGCAGTGGATGGAGAGTAACGTGAGAAGGAACAGCTTTCCAGAGGGCACTCAGAAATGGGCTTTTCTCAGGGAGATGAGTACTGCAGGGGCTCAGTTTTATCCTTGCCAGAAACTCCATTTAGAAGAGCAGAACTCCTGTTGGAGCTACCATAACTGTAACCAGTACTGGACCTGGCCCAGGACCTGTTTGTTGTGGTAGATCTTGGTACTGATCTACTGCTCAGTACTTCTGGAAAAGATCAGTGTTTCTTTTGGGAATGCCAGATAAACTATTTTTCCATGGGGTGAGTGGGAGGTGCAAAGGGAATTGACCTCCCTGATACCTTGGGCAGCATTGCTCCCAAAAACCAGCAACTGGCTCTCGCCACTCTTGCTCTTCTTCTCCATCCTGGTGCTCTGCTCACCTCACACTTGATGGGATGAAGGTTCCTCACCCTCCCAGGTATCCAAAGGAAATTATTTCCCCAGATGTCCTTCCTCACGTGGCACGTGGCAGGCTTGCAGGAACGTGAACTGTGTGCTGTAAGGACAGGCACTGTTACAATCACTGTCTCTGGGCAAGCAGGCTCAGGCTTCCTCTTCTCTTGTTACCCTTGTTCCACCAAATGTTTGGTGCATCCACACAGTAGCTGACTTCCAGCCCACTCCTGTATCCAGTGTGCTCCAGCCTGGATGATGGATTCTCTCCAGGATGCAATTGGCCTTTACCAAGCATTCTCTTGCTGACCACAGGGCCAGCTCATCCTCCTTGCATCCAAGTTTACGAGGTACAAAGCCATGGCAGATGAAACCCATCTGCCTTAGGTGAGTGGAGTTAAGCTGTTTTACAGCTGAGGGAACAGGCAAAATCAAAATGAGGAAATTGATGGAGTTCTGGCTTTATTGCAGGAGCTGTTATTCTCTTTTTCTCACAGGCAGGAGCGTTGCTGCTCCAAGCTTGTAGTTCATTTGTACCTTCAGGCTTCAGTGCCCTTCCTGCACTCCCTGGGGTCAATGGCATCACTCAGCTCTCCTTTGAGCACAGGCCTAACTCCCAGAAACCACTGTGTTGGCAAAGGCTCATCCTGCCACTCCCCAGGGGACTTGACTCCTGCGAGTGATCCTTCAGCATATTTGCGTTTGGGTGTTCGTCATTCCAGCCTGGGCATGTACCAGCCCAGCCTGGGTTCTCTCCGCTGGCTGCTCAGCCATCAGGCCCTCTCAGGACTGACCACGGCATTTTTGTGCTTTGTAGAATTCTTTCAAGTCCCAGGGAGGTGCTGGGTGAGCAGTGGGAGTGTGTGAGGGCATCCAGAGGGATTTCACGCCTCGTGCTCATCAGAACCTCGGAGCCGTGAACAAGAGGCTGCATTTTTTCCTCAACTTCTGCCAGCCCTTGGTCCTTTCTTCCATCCTCCATATGCTGCCTTGTTGGCCTGAGCAGCCATCTCTTAATCTAAGTCTGTCTCGGGAGATCTAGTTGGTAAAACATCCTTAATTAACCTTGCTGGGTTCAGTCTAAAAGCAAACCAGACCTGCTGAGGTGCTGCCACGCTTGTGTCAGCAGCTGTTCCCATTTGTAAGAGAGAAGACTCAGGTGATGTTTGCTCCTCAGGAATTGGGATTTGATGTGCCTCCCAATGCTGTGGGTCACCCACATCCCCATCCCTTTTCTTTCCTTTGATTTGCAAGAGCCTTGCAGTGGCTCCTTCTTGCTCAGTTAAAAGCTGAACCAGCTGAAGCTGCAGCACTAGAGGCAAAATAGTTTTCCTATTCAGAAGCAAGAAGGGTGGGAATTTGGGGTCATTCCTCAAGAGCCCATTTCCCTTGAGCAGGACAAAAGACTCTACTCTTGGGTTACTTATCCCAAAGAGCTTCCCTGTGGGAAGTCTCATCCTCTTCTCTTCTTCTGGGACAGAAACAGGGATGGGAGATAGAAGGATTTGGCCACATGGATTGAGATTTGGACAAATAAATGAATACATGGGTCAGTGGGCAGATAGGTGGTTATTTTAACATCTGAGGCAAAGAGAAATGCTCCCTTCTTTTATTATTATACCTGGAGACATGGAGCAGAAGACTCTTAATTGTTAGGAGACTTTAGGGTGGGTGTTGATTGCAGCTTACATTTGGAAAAATCTGGTGGAGCCACAGAGTGGATTCGTTCACAGTAAATGAGACCTAAGACAGTGGAAGGTGGTGGGTGAATTATCCATCAGGTGGGACAGTGCTTTTGAGGGAAAATGAAGAGGCTCCTGCTATGATTCCTGAAGTCAGTGCATAATTTCTGTCTGTTTGACTCCTCTCCACTCTGCCTGGAGCGCCGTGTGTTTCATGGCCCTTCAGAAAAAGCAGCTCTGTCTTTCATGTTTTCGCGTTTCCCCCTTCCTCGTCTCACAGCTCAGCATCACTGGTATTATGACAGAACGTGTTCAGTGCACAGAACTATTAAAAATGTAGCTCATATGGTGCTGATGGGAGGCTGACATCTCCTGAATAATTTATTTTAACTGGAAAGATTTGTAACACTTAAGCGTTAGCAGGACTTTTCATTTTAACTCTTCCTGAGGCAGCTGCTTGTTGTGATTCTCTTGTTTGGGCAAGAAGTGGCTCGGCCTGTTGGAGGCCAAAGCCAAAGCCACCTCCCTCAGGGACAGTCTGGTCATAGTCCCTTGGAGGCTGGAGAACTCCAGTAAAGCTCCAAAAGGAAGCTGAAGGTGTTGGAAGAAGCAGTCACAGTTGGATTGTCCCTGCCTTGGGAATAGCGAGCTTTTTCCAGTGTGGAGGATTGAAACAGGCTGTAATTACTGGCTGCAAAATATTTACAGTAAGTAAGGAATGGCTTCTACCTTGAATTCCTGGCAGCAGCTGCCTTCCTTGGGGCAGTGACTGTAAGTACCTGCTTTGAGGAGTAGCTGCTGCCATCTCCCTTGTCCAGGGGGAAGGACCTGATGTGTAGCTGGGCCAGGGCTTTGCACAGGGTCTTTTCCAGTCTTAACAATCCTGTGATTCCATGGGTATGGATGGAAGGAAGTCAGGGCCATTGCTTTCTTGAATACATTCAGGGAAAACTTTGTGCAAACATTCTTGCACACGAGCCAACAACCTGAATTTCTAAATTTATTCCGGCAGAAATGCAATCACGAGGGAGGCTTATCAGTTGAATTCTTGGTATCAGTGTTAGAAAGGCCAAGATGGTTTCTGTGATGACCATCTAAGAAGGCTCTTCCTCTTTTTTATCATTACACATAGACAGACAAATCCTGCTCTCAGCTGCAAGGAAACAATTCCCACTCAAGTCACAGGAAGCTGCTCAGAGAGACCAGGGTTTATGCCATAGTCTGTATACAAATCTATCACTGAAATTACTGTGCCCATATCCCATGGCTGCTTCAGCCCAGAGGGGCTCAATCCTGACTCACAAACAACTCCTCCTTATTTTCTCTCACTCTTCTTCCTCTTATTGCTGGTTGTGTTCGTTTCAGGGTTGTTTCACTGCCTTTCGGTCTTCCTCCAGGTTCCTACCAAAACTGAGTTTAACACCACGGGTAAGACACATTCTGTCCTTAAGGGGTGCAAAATCCATGTTGGTGAGAGGGATTGGGAAGACAGAAATCCTGCTATTTTTGGTTTACAGGTGAGGTCCTGCAATGTAGAAGGTCAAACTCTGAAGTTCTTGAAGTCAATGCCAAAATCCATTTATGGCTCCCAGCTGGCCAGGGCAAACAGTTTGTGGCTGATCCATTCTCTTTTTGGCCACAGATTCATCCATCACTCTGAACTTTCTCCCTGCCTAATAACCTCACTCTTCTGTATCTGTTTTTCCCCTGATGAAGTTCTGAGGTGCTCACATAAAGGAGCAAGGTGTTGTTATTCTCATTTTTCAGTTGTGGAAACCAAGAAAGGCCAAGTGATGTACCCGAGGTCACACACCAGTGTCAGAAGCAAAAGTAGGTTCTCCATGTCCTCTGTTCCTTCTCAGCCTCTCTCATAAACCCAGAGAGCAACAGAATGAAACAAAGGTTCATAGCAAGAAAAATTGGGTTGGAACCTGCAGCAGCCCAAGATCAACCATGAGGAGACCCTGTGGCTCAGTAGAAACCCTGGCGTTAATGACCTCTGCAAAACTGATGTATTTTTACATAACTGAATTCCAAGAAAAAATTAAATCTGTTTTAATTATCAAGACATGAACTAGTAGGAGAAAAGAGCCAGAGTCTTTAGGTCAGATTCATCTAAACCTATCACCTAGCAAAAATTTATATTACAAATAAATACACCCTAGAAACTAGTCCAGTAAATTTTTCCTACTGAAACAAGTTGTCTTCCTGCTTTATGTATCATTTTAAAGGAAGGCAGTTGAATATAAATTTTCTCCATCTACAGAGAAATAGACATCCAAATGCATGTATGTGTCTGTGACTATCCATGTTTTGGGGATAGTGCTGACATCTATGTGGGGCATGTTGGACTGAGTCTGACTGACTTCAATAACTGTTGGAGTGGAAAGCAGCACTGATCTCCAACCTGGGGAAAATTCTCCTCAATTCCAGCTTCTTTCTGCATTAACAATTACTTTCAAATGTTTGAAACTCAATAGCGGTTGCCAAAATCTGCGTTGCCTCCCAAGGAAAAACTCTTAATTTCTTTGTGTTTAGAGGCCAAATATGTGGCTAAACTGAGCTTGATGATAGCTAAGGTTTGGTTTTGGGCAGATTGTGAGTCCATGTACAGTTAGTGCCTGGAATATGCACACAGCTGGGGCTGTGCTGGGGCTGTATCTGTGGAAATGTAAAAATATGACTCTTTAAAAGAAGTTAATCTTTCCCACATTTCCTGCTATGGTTAGAGGTGATTTTCTCATTGTTTTGTTCTCAGCTGTCTCAGTGCTTTGAGTCCTCCTGCCCAAAAGTCTCTTCTTGCAATCATTTTGCAGCCTCACGTATTATGTACATGAAAAATGGTAGGTTGAGTAAGAGGTTTCTTGGTTTCAACCAGAAAAGAAGTACATGAAGTCACTAGAAAGCGACTTTTATGAAGAAAAGCTCATATATGCTCGTATAAAATCAACCAGATATGACAAGCCTGGCTGTGAGCAGAAGTAATCTGGTAGATTTTAAGACTTCATGTTTTAATGCCTGTGTACTACAAGTGCCCATGTGCACTGCATTGGCTCTGCCAGTTTTTACAGCAGTTCCCACTGCCTGTTTTACAGCACGGGCAGGCTCAGGGCCCCATTAACATGTCAGATGCAGGAGGATGTTTCCTGCAGCCCTGCCCCTGCAGCAGCAAAGAATATTGCACTGCTTCAAAACTGTAAGGAGAGAGTTATAAAATTATCGTGCCTGTAAATTCCAGATGCAAACCATATGACTGCAAAGCCCTGCTCCCTGTCCTTGTTTAAAATTACTCTCTCCTAAGCCTCCTCAACATCTGCCTGGCCTGGAAGTGCAGTTTTCCCTGTGCTCAGTCGCATGCTCAATGAACACCTTGTGCTGGGACTAAAAGGTCTTTAAAAAAAAAAAAACAAACAAGAAAACCACTACGCAACTGATGAAGTGTTTGCTTAGGATTAGGTGCCGTGCTTAATATAAGCATTAAAAAATGTCTCTGGCCACTGTCCTGTGTCACACCGGCCTCATATTTCCTCTCCTCTGGAGACGGATGTACATCTGGTTTGAGTGGCTTTTGTCCTATTCCCTGGCCACAAAAAGAAAAAGGAATACTGGGCTTCTAAGGATGGAAAGTTATGCGGCGGTGCTAAATATATCAGCATTTCTGGGACCTGGACCTACCGAGAGAGAGGCAGTTCCAGCAGCACTTGCAGCACGAGAGGCAAGGCTGCCTGCGAGGGTTTTGTTTTGAAACAGGGAGGTGCACCCACGTGTAAGGGCGGTGGCTCCGGGAGGGCTGGAGTGCAGGGCTGCCCTTGGGAAGCTCCATCTCCAGGCAGGGCTGAGCCCCTGCGAGCCCTTGGATGGGTCTCCTCTCCCCCAGAGCGATCGGGTTACACGCCTTGAGCTTTGCCATAGTAGCAGAGGAAGGGGAGAGTACAAAGGTTGTGGAAAACAAAACATTAATTTTCGGGACCAGCTGCGTTACAAGCAAACTGCAGCTTTATTTCTACCCACAGCGTAGTGTCCATAAATCAGGGCTGCTCTCCAGCAAGGCATTTAATGAGAGCTAATAAATGATTTCATGATGTACTCATTGTTACCATGTGATAAAAACCAGCGATCCCTTTGAGGACCAGGACTTTTCAGTCGTAGCTTTTCATGGGGGAAGGAGGTGTAGGGGGAAGCTGAGCCCTCAGCAGTGTCAGATGAGTTCTGCACACATCTCTGGGCACATCGTGGCAGGAGGATCCATCGGCCAGCCTCCTCACAGATTTCAGTTAGGGACATGGACAGGATTAGGATGTGAATTAGGATGTCAACAGCCTTCAGAGTTTATGTAATTCCTTCTGTAGAGAAAATATCTGATCTGATCTCTCCTCCACGTGCCAGAGTAAATCACAGCGTTGCTGTGGGGTGGGTGCTGCCCTCCCAGGCCTGCATGAGGCTGGACCCCAGCCCGTGGTGCATGAGGAATCACAGAATGGTTTGGGTTGCAAGGGACCTTAAAGCTCATCTAATTCCTGCCCCCTGCCATGGTCAGGGACAGTTTGCACTAGCCCAGGTTGCTCAGGGCCTGCAGCAGGGAGCCAGGGAGCTCCACAGAACCATGCTCAGGCCCTGCCTGCCTCCCATCCTGTTCTTGGTGGCAGTTTGGGCCAGAGGGATCATGCCCGATGCAGTGTGGCATTCTGGAGGCTCCCTGTGACCCTGGGGCTTGTCCACACGTGGTGAGGGGGGCACAGGTCTAGCTACAGCCCTCTGGACCTTCCCCCAGATTTTCAGGCCAGAAAGGCTGGATTGGAAATGACTGCACAGAGCCCTGGGAGGCTCCTTTGTCACGAGCATACCCAAGCACTAAAATCACAGGGATGGCTAATTTATGTGAGAAGGTTTTCTGTGAATCAGTGGGGAGGACATTGTGCCCAGAGCCTTGCCCCTCTCCAAGTGCTTAATTGCTTATCAGAGGCTTGGATTCAGCAGCTCCCATTCTCTGGCACTTTCTGTCTCCATCAATAAAACTGGAGAGGCTCTTGCTTTGCCACAAAGATGTTTATCTTGCCCGAAGTTGTGGGAAGCTGTAGGAGGCTGTCCTTTCTTACTGCAGAGCTCTAATGGGGTAAACAGTTGCTGTTACTTAGTTTCCAGCCAGATTTTTCTGAATGGGGGCTGGGAGGAGGATTCCTTAATTAATCCTTTGGGAAAGTGGTCGGGACTCTGGCCTCTTGTTCTGGGTTTGTATCTAACTAGCATCTCCCAGATGCAGAGCAGTGAAACTCGGGTCCAAATGTCACCTTGCATTTCTTCATCCCTCTGATGGGTAATTTTTCTTCCTCCTTCAAGCCATCTGCCCCTTTCTCTGGGATGGAGCTAGATGATCTTTAAGGTCCCTTCCAACCCAAATCATTCCATGGTTCTATGATTTTTTTTCCCCCACAGAAGGAAGTGCCCTTTCCTGGGGAGGCAACAGCTGTGTGTGAGTGGCAGCATGGTTTAACATTGACTGGCTAATTATTAAATTCAAATATAAACAATCATAAAACCTGCAGAGTATTGCATATGTGATGAGCTGCTCGAGCAACTTGTACCAACCACATGTGGTATTCTTAAATGTTCATTGCTTTCTCAGGACATGCCCATTTGCAGGGACTTCAGACAACTCCAGGCTACCTTGCTGTTTTTTCCATCCATATGAGTGTATGAAATGAGAGTGAGGTGCATAAACAGGTCTGGAGGAAGGTTTTTCATTAGCTACAGGTAGTAATTTATGGTGGGAAAGCAACAGGGCAGTTAAACTCTTTACATTGCTGAGCATTAATGTATAGTGCTGTGAGTTAGAACATTTCCTTTAATTTTTTACTTGATGAAGATGAAGTCTCTCCCTTTATCATCTGCTAAAGCCCTTTCCATGCAAGGGCTTGGGTGGTTTGTTTCAAAAAGTTCTTTATTATATTTATATATATTATACTCACATAGCACACACCCCCCAGGCTTCATTTTAGACTGAGAAAAAACATCAGAGGATTGATCAGCCCTCCACAGATTGCTCAGTGCTGCTTTGAATGCAATTTGAAGGGGATTGGGTTATTGTTGTGTTGTTTTTAACTCCATAGACAAATATCTCCACCCTGAAATGCCTTTGGAATTTAGCAATATGTGCAGACCACAGTCTTGGCTGTCCCACCTCCAGTACAAAGCAGACCTTGAAGTATTTTGAGTACTAGATTTTCTCAAAGGTATCGAGCATGGTATGTAAATAAACTTCATCTAAGCCAGGTTGGGTTACAGAAGCACAGCTAAAACCAGTATAATGGGCTGTTCATTATGGGCTGTTCATTCTACAAAGAATCAGTCTTCACTTGAAGCTGATGCAAAGGGAGGAAACTGGTCTCAACCACAATGCTCAGATAAAAGCAAATACTGCAGATACCAAGAAGGTGAAGCAGTTACCATGCCACTGCTCTTGTTTATTTGGGGTTTTTCCTCCTCTGTTCTAAAGCTGTTAAGTCTTTTTTATTGATTTCACGGTTAAGAAATGTCCCAAGTTTAGAAGAAGAAATGGGAAAGCCTTGCCAGCTACACTGGCAGTGGAGAAGCCCCTGGGCACCCCTTTCATTGCCAGCCCACCTTGCACAGCCTGATCCTTGGCTTCTGGGTCTTGGAGCTCATGAAGAGCTGACTCAGAAACCATCTCAGCCCTAGGAGGGTGAATGTGGCAGGGTTTGAAAGCAGCAGTGGTGCCTGGTGCTGTTGTGAGTGTGCCAGCTGTGGTACAGACTCATCCTGCTGGATGATTTTGTGGTTCCAGGCTGTGGTTTGCACGTGTGATAACAGCCAGCAATAAACTGCCATGGGAAACGTCCAGTCAGTCCCACAAAAGCTAATTTAAAAAAGCTGTAGGGAGGTGGCCGTAGTATTTGTTAACCATTGTATTTATGAAAGTGGAAGGGACTGTCAGAGAAAATGATGCTGGAGGATGTGCAAGTCAGCACAGAACACAGACTGAACCTGTGCAACTCCCTGAACTGAAACCAAGCATCCCAAACCCAAGTATTCATCACTCAGCAGTTGCAAATTTGGGATTATCTCTTTGACAGCACACAGCAAAATCCCTGTTGACATGACTGGGACCTGGTATTTGACAAAACTCTTGGAAGGCTTCAGCCAGGGGTTGGCTCTGAGTCTGCTCTGAGCACACAGCAAGCGGCACACGCGAGCAGAGGAGCTGGAGATCCGAGATGGAAGGAAGCAGGTACAGATCCCATCGGGAAGGGAGCAGGTACAGATCCCAGCTGGAAGGAAGCAGGTACAAACCTGACCTGGAAGGAAGCAGGTACAGATCCCAACGGGAAGGAAGCAGGTACAGATCTCATCTGGAAGGGAGCAGGTACAGATCCCAGCTGGAAGGAAGCAGGTACAAACCTGAGCTGGAAGGGAGCGGGTACAAACCTGAGCTGAAAGGAAGCAGGAACAATCCCAGCTGGAAGGGAGCAGGTACAGACCCAAACTGAAAGGAAGCAGGTACAGATCCCAGCTGGAAGGAAGCAGGTACAAACCCTGGCCTGTTCCCTGTGTCCAAGCAGAGGGCTGGGTGCCAGGAGCGTGGGGATTTAATCCCTGCACTGACAGCGTTAGTTCAGCACGCTCTCCCTAATCCATTCCTAAGCACGAGCCTTGATGTGGTTTGACACCTTGAAAAATGTGCTCGCTGGCTTCCCTCAGCCCAGCACTCCCCCCTGCGTCCTGCTGGGGTGGAGGAGAGCCAGCAGGAGGAGGGAGAGGCCGCAGCCATCCCTGCAGTGCTCGTGTTTCCAGGGCTGCACGTTTCCTGCAGGGAGCCCGGGAGCCTTGGAGGAGCGCGGCCCGCAGCGCAGCGTGTCCTCATCCTCTGAGCAGCTTCCCACCTTTGTCAGCCTCATCTGCAGAGGACATCCTGCCTTCCCCTGGAGGGAGGCAGCCTGGCCCGAGGTCCCCATTGCCAGTTAAAAAATGAAAGGGATCCAGGGTGGGCTGGCTGTTGCTGGTCCGTGCAGAACTGTATTGTTTTCTGCTGGATTTAGGATCTTACTCCCCAGCGACCCCGTTCAGTATCCTGGAGGCTGCAGGCACATGGAGAGAGTTTCCTTCATTACCTGCTCAACAGCTCAGTAAATCTGGTTTTTTTCATCTGTGAAACAAAGGAAAAAGCAAACCTGATCAGCTCCATCACTTCATAGAACCATGGAATAGTTTGGATTGGAAGGGGCTTTAAAGCCCATCCAGTGCCACCCCCTGCCATGGGCAGGGACACCTTGCACTGTCCCACGCTGCTCCAAGCCCCATCCAAGCCTCTCGAACACTTGCAGATATTGGTAAATATAACTCCCAAGTAAGTTTCATTTCCTTGGCACTGTAGTCATGGAAGGGAAGGCAGGCAGACTTCAGGCCCTGCAAGCTTCCTAAGAGAAGATTATGAAGATCTCATTTAGAGTTGCTTAAGCAAATGAGCCATAATTTGGGATAACTCTACTAAAGTTTCTGCTCTAGAAGGGGCAGGAGTTTCTGAGGAGCAGGGCTGAGTTATTTGGGTGGCTCTGCTTGCTCAGGTGTCTCTGAGCCCTTCCAGAGGGCATAAATCATGCACTGACGCAAAGCTGAGGCAGAACTCCTGGGGTTTAGCCCAAGTATATATTTCTTTTTGTTATATCAGTTCAGCATGAGCACATTTAGAAGCAGGTGGGTTCCTGACATCCTTGAGTGAGGCTAGATGTAATATTCCTATCTGGAATCTGGTCTGGGAAGAGAAGTCAGACAGACCCCATGCCATTACCTTGTCCAGGCCGAAAAATTTTGTAGACAAAAATATAAATTGTGCCTTAATTTTCCAGTGTAGGTGCTTTTTTGGCTTCCCACATGAGAAAGGTTTTGGAGCAGGGTGGTGCTGGTTCCCAACACGTGTGTGAATTGGCTGTTCCTGCCCTTTGGAAGGAGAACTGGCTGCATGTCTGTCTGCTTGGGTTTCCTGGGAGTGGCAAAGATAGCTCATAGTTTCATTCTCATTTAAAATTAAAGCTGATTTAGTGAGCAGCATCTGGAGACAAATATTATTCTCCTTAGGGTAGCTCAAATTCTTCTTTGGTGAGAAACAGTCTTTTAAAGCTGTAACTTGGAGTGTCTTGTCTCGAGGGTTGCATTATCAGTGCCAATCTGGCCTGATACTTTTTAAGTCAAACTTCTCCACACAGCATTTGAAACCTTAAATTAGGACCTCTTTCTTTTATAATCTGCAAAGCTCCTTTCTTGCTAGAATCTGCATCTGCCAGAGTTCTGTAACTTAAATCTCCATGAGATGCTTTGCAAATGTAGAAGCCAGCATTCATTTTACACCTTTCATAGGGATTTTGTAAGTGATGTATTAAAGGAAAGCAATGAAATATTCTCTTAGGCTAAGGTCTTTAAAAGTATCTAACAGGGTGAGATGTCTGAGCACCACTGAGCTTTACATTCAACCCTTGAAATTAATCTTTCTCACTCCTGTGTAATATTAAATCTGATTAATAGCTAATGCATCAGCTCCATTTAAGATGAACATCTGTTTGTGTGTATGCACAAAGAAAATATTTATGTCCAAATTCTTTCTCAGGGGTGTTTAAAATTATTTTCTACTGAATTGAGTAAGGTCATCTGGCAAAGCTGAGCAGGTCATCAATAATTAATCCAAGCAGGCAAAGCTGAGTCTCAGGGTGCTTGCAAACACCCTGTTTGACTGGATAGTTTGGCAAAGCAGGGGCAATTCTCAGATTTTCTCAGAAAACAAGCAAATGTGCGTTTAGCTTTTGAGGGGGAGAGGGAGGCTTTGCTTTTATTGGAAACAGCTGTGCTGTGCTTGCACCACAGCACTTGGTGCATCCACATGTACAGTCAGAGCTTCTGGTCTCCCATGCACCCAGCCCAGCCAGGAGTCACTGCACTGCCACCAACGTGCCTGGCACTCAGGGCTCATCCCCACCGTGTGCTCACAGCCTGCAGGAACACAAGGGGTTGGATTGATCTCACTGAATTTTTTCTTAACTTTTTGAAAAGTTAGGTTCTGTATACCTAACTCTGGCTGTCCAAGAACTGGCTCTGGGGTATGAGCTTGCCATCTGGTTTAAATAGAGTCAGTAGGGAAGAGAATCATCTCTTCCAGAGGTTATTTCCTATCCAGACTTGTTATCTAAGAAACTGGGATGGACATGGGATGAATAAGAAGGGGGAAGAAAGCTGATGAAGGGTCTGGAGCACGAGTCCCCTGAGGAGAAGTTGAGGGAGCTGGAAGGGGGCTCAGCCTGGAGAAAAGGGGGCTCAGGGGGGACCTTGTGGCTCTGTAGAACTCCTTGACAGGAGGGGACAGCCAGGGGGGTCAGGCTCTGCTCCCAGAGAACAAGGACAGGAGGAGAGGGAATGGCTTCAGACTGAGCCAGGGGTGGCTCAGGGTGGACACCAGGAAGAATTCCTTCATGGAAAGAGCTGCCCAGGGCAGTGGTGGAGTCCCCATCCCTGGAGGGATTTAAAGGACCTGTAGAAGTGTTACTTGGGGCAGTAGTGGCCTTGGCAGTGCTAGGGGAACAGTTGGACTCAATGATCTCAGAGGCCTTTTCAACCCAAGTGATCCTGTGGTTCTGTGTGTATTTCCCCTTTGCCCTTTCCTGTCTGTCCTGAGCAGGAGGCTCCTGAGGAGGTTCAAATGCCCAGCCTGGGCAGACCACCTTGGTTTTGGACAGACAACTCTGGGTGAAATGGGTCTGGGCCAGTCTGATGGGAAGCCTCAGGTGGCTGAGGCTGAATGTTCACCTCTGCAGCAGCAGAAGCATTTTGTGCTCTCAGATGTTTGTCTGTTCCCTCTGGCTGTTCTGGTTGGCCTAACATTGAACAGATATTACCAGTGCTCTCCATCACTGTGTCAGGTGGATTGAAGTGGTGTCCATGGGGCTGAGGATGGCAGGCCCTGATGCAGTAACTCCCTTCCACCTGTGTCTTCTCAGCAGTCAAATCCATTATCCATCACCCAGCATGGAGCCAGGCTTTTGAGCCATGATGGCTTCACCTTTGGATTCAGGCTTGGATGGGACCACAGCAGCTCAGAGGTCACAAGATACCTGGATTATGGGCAGAGGAGAAGGAGCCAGAGCCCCCTGAGGCAGAAGGGACTGATTGGGTGTCCCCCCATGCTGTGCCCACCAGGTTCCAGCTCTCCCTGCCATACCAGCTGCTCCCAGGACACGTGTGCAGCTGTTTTGGGATTAGCAGGCTGGGAACCAGTCCAAAACCAGATCAGGCATGTGTGCTGCTCCCTCTCCTCCACCATAATGCTGGTATGCACACTTTTAATGCCTGGCCCCTGCTGAACTGCTCTGGCTGTGCAAGATGAGAGAGCTCTGCAGTTTTGACAGGAAAATTGCTGCCCAGATGCCGGAACACCAGTGCTCTGCTTGTTTAAATATTTGTTCAAGCCAGCTTGACTTTCCAGTGCATTTTTCCATGAGGGGTTTTGGAGGTGAGGGAAAGAAGTCAGTGCTGATAAAATCTCATGCTCTGGTGTAGTGACATGAGAGCATTTAGCCAGGAGTACCCTCTGTCCCAACAGCAGCGCCTCACATCACGTCTTCCCATCACCATCCTGCCTTCCTTCGAGCCTGTTTCTTACTCTATAGATGTGTAAATGTCCTCTCCACTGACTTTCAGGACTTTTAATCTCCAGAGCTCTTAATCTGGTGTGTTCACATGTGCTGGGTTTCCTGAGAGTGAAAATAAATAGGGATGGGTGGAGGAAAGCAGCTGCTGTCATCTGCTTCCTCAGTGCTGTGTGTTCAGAGTGGAGGGTGCACTGCATCCTGCAGAAGGGCCAGGAATTGGGATGGCTCGAGGGTTAATTTGCAATCACCACAAGTAAATGTCATGCTTGTGGAGAGAAGTATGGGAAATTCTTGTGCTTACTCTCTCCCAGGCTTTTTATGTGAAACCCATGGAATTTTGGTCCTACCAGCCTCCAGCTCCTGATCTGTTGCCTCACCTCTGGTCATTTAACTTCTTTATTTTGACGAAGTCCCACTTGCTCTCCTTGAACCTCTCTGTGGTTACAGTCCCCATTTCCAACCTGTTCCTTGCTTCCCAAAGTGATGTCCTGCACCAGATCTTGGCAGTTTAAAAAGACCTGGTGGAAAACCTGATAGAGCAGAGTGCAGCAGGGACACCAAGCACTCCTCATGCACCTTTTTTAGCCCTACCAGTGCTCTCAGCACCCTCTTCTAAGCAGTTATTTCTGGAATTGTGTATCTGAGATCTTTGGTTAGAGCATCTCCATGCAGCCAGCTGATTGATTGGGTGTCAATTCCAATTAAACGCTTCCAATTAAATTTTCAGCACATGTATATTTGAAAAGTACAAGTGTTCACCCCAAGAAGTGTATTGAAATCAGAAAAACAGGGATCTGGGGAATGGCAACCTTCCAGTGCCTAAAGGGGCTGCAGGAGACCTGGAGAAGGAATTTGGGTGGGCCATAGAGTGACAGGATAAGGGGGAATGGCTTCCCACTGCCAGAGGGTAGGGATGGATGGGGCATTGGAATGGAATTGTTCCCTGTGAGGGTGGGGAGGCTCTGGCACAGCTTCCCAGAGAAGCTGTGGCTGCTCCTGGGCTGGAAATGTCCGAGGCCAGGCTGGACAGGCTTGGAGCAACCCGGGGAGGTGGAAGGTGTCCCTGCCCATGGAACGAGATCATCTTTAAGGTCCTTTCTGACACAAACCATTCCATGATTCTGTGATTTCTAGCATTTGGCAGTTTAATTTAATTTAGTTTTCAGGTAAACTAAAGGATAGTGCAGAAGGATAACTCCCTATGCCCTCAATCTTAGTATTGTCTACATGTTGAGATATATTATCTGGAGAAGTGTTTGACTTAAGCTGGTTTATTCTGCTCAGAACTGCAGCAGTTTAACATAAATGGGAACAATTAAGTCACAAGCCCACAGACTTCCTTCAGGTGATAGCAAACAATTTGGCTGTAATTTCTACCCCGTTTGTGGATGCTTGAATTTAAATGAGTCACAATTAAACACAATTAGTGGCGTGTGAAGTTCTGAGAGGCAAGAGAAGAGCAGTAGAGGATGCTGGTTTGCTCTGACACAGGTTTTGCTTTGCAAATTCCAGTCTTTAAACCACAGAAGCCTCTCTTCCCATCCCATGGATCATTCCATGACATAAGAGGGTCCAGGTATGGGGTTTCCTGGAGTTCTGGGAGCTGCTCCAGCCTTGGGTGCTGTTACCGACTTTGGTGCAGGTTTTTCTAGGGTTTTTCTCTAATTATATGGTCAGGAAATGTGCTTTACAACCATCCCTCAGCTGTCCATCAGTGACCTGTCAGTCACTGTGATTTACCTGGGTTTTCAGTGCCGAACTGATTACATTGTATGTTTCACAAAAGAAAAAGAAAAAAAAAAAAAAAGAGTTTCACTCATGGCACCAAGTTTACAGTGTCTGTTTGCATTCCTCATAAAGAAAACCTTGTTAAACCCAGTCTTGCACGTTTTACAGCCATGGTAAGAGCCCCTGAAGAATATGCTGTCAGGAGAAATGGTCTCAGGCTTTTTTATCTCGTTTTATGGAGCAGGAGTTGGTGCTGTTTGATCAGGGAGTTGGTGGGAAGTCTGAATGGTGACAAGAGAGGCCTTGGTCAAACAGAGGGTGAGCTGTGGGATGGGTTTGCTGTGTGACAGAAGTGGTGCTGCTGGGGAGCTCAGTGGGACAGCAGAGCTGGGATCAGGTTTGCCAAATGACTGCAGCTCTGTGGCACTGGAATGTGGGGTCATTTATCTTCTTCACATTCACTTTGTGCTTTGCTTTCGCCCTGCTTGGTGTTTTTCCTACCTAGCCCGATTTCTGAAGGGCTGTGTAAGAGCTAATTTTAACCTGTGATACCGATCAGGTGTCGATCAATCCCCATCTGCTCTCCCTCTCCCAAGTCAAGTTTCAGCAGGGCTCAGATTGAGCTGGATCCTGACACTGTTTCCATCCCTGTGACCAGGACTATCCAATGTCAGCTACCTCCACTTGGCCTTTTATCTGTTCAAGCTTTTGCCTGTGCAGTAACCCAGCTGTTTCCTTTTTGTTCCCCATGTGTTTTGCTGGAGAAGAGCACAAATGAGGCTCTGAGAAGGCCATTCCAACTGGTGTGTGAAGTTTCCTAGGACAGCATGAGGGGAGGGCTGGAGCTCAGACATCCCCTCTTAGCTCCTGGTGGGACTCAGCCACATTCCATGTCCTGCAGGTCCAGTTCCCTTTCCAGCAGTGATTCCCCATGACGGTGATGCCTTAAGTTTTAGCTTTCATATTTCTCAGATTCTGTGCTGACTTGGTGTGGGACTCTGAACTTCATGTTAAGTGTTAGTAAGTTCTCTTCACAGGGTAGTCAGACAAAACAATCCTTTTCCAGGTTGAGAATCAAGGACAACCATTACAACCTTAGGCCCAAAAAGCATAAACAATGGGAACTGAAGGGAGCAGAGCAGGAGGATGAGACTTCATAACCTGAAGTTGTAATTGGACAATTGACCCCAATATGTAAATGGATCAAAACTTACAAAAATGTCAAAACTCATGACTGGGATCCATCTTGGGTGGAGCCACAGCCACGCTCTTGTACTGCCCAAGGTGGATCCCTTAAAGGCCTTTCAGTAAATATCTACTTTATTCCTTTAACTCTGTCCAGCCTCTGTTCCAGGCCAGCCTTTCACAGGCATCAGCAGTGCCACTGGAACTGGCTGACAGCACCTCTCTGCAACCCACAGAGCACACCTGGAATCCTGACTGTGGGAAACAAAGGGATTAACTCAAAGTTTGGGGTCATCTTTCTATGTATCATCTTCCCTCAGTATTGGTTCCAAAGACTCCTAGTAGTTCCTGAAAGGACCAGGCAAGCCAGCATAGATCCCTTCATCCCTCAGAGATGTCCGGCTGCATCTGGGTGAACCATCCCAGAAAATTGCACAGAAGTTGGAACAACTCAAGACCACTCCTGATAGCTGAGTCTAGGCAGGAAATCCACCGTGTCAGAACAGACTTACCCAAGTGGAAATCTGACCCACACAGTAAGTGAACCTTCTTATTCTTGCAGAAACTGATTTTTTAAATCAGCCCCTTACAATTTGGTTTTATGCTTCACCAGGAGGAAGCCATCACTTTCTGACAGGCAGTAGTTCTCGTACTGGGGTTTCCCTGATAGCTGGAGCTTCTCTTCCCAAGTGAAGAGTTAAAACTGCAGAGCCAGTTTCCTGCAGCACCCTGCTGCTTCCTGATGTCTCCAAGTGCAGCACTGATCTGAGCTAACCAGTTTAGTATGGGCTGAGGGTCTGGCTCAGAGCACCAGGGGCCACAGAGCTGCTCAGCTGCTGCAGCCCTGGCAGTGGTAAATGGGAGAGGAGGATGTTCAGGCATCTCCTGAGGAGCATTTGATGGACACAAGTCACTGGAGCCTCAAGACCACTGTCTGAGCTGCATCATGTTAAAAATAGTTCATATTGTTCATGTGCTGTGCTGCACTGGTCCTTTTGGGAGCACGTTCTCCTACCATCACGCTGTGTCCCCATAAGGAGCAGGAAGGGCCACCCTGGATGTCAGAGGGATCCTGTGCTAAGCCTCTCCTTTCCCTGACCCCTTTCCCCACCCAGCAAGGTGGCCACCAAAGGCAGTGCAGAAATGTCACATTTCACAGTGCCATGGCCAGTTTGGGCTGGGGAGCTGTGTGCACTCCAGGCCGTGGTGCTCAGCCCCTCCAAGGAGTCCTGCTTTATGGAAGAGAGTGTTTCCCAAGGCTGTAGTTGATTTTTCACAAGCGAGTTTGTGCACTGGCCAGGAGTGCTGACAGCTCAATGTTCAGCTGCAGTATATAATTTTCTGTCATTTTGATTTATGTTCTTCTCTGCAACCAGAGTCCCGTGTGAGGAAAAAAATCGGAAGGAGTCTGTCCTAAAGTTAGCTCAATGCTAACTTCTTCACTGACCTAGCAAATTAAAGATATTTTTAGAAGGGTTTTTTTAAATTTATTTCTTTCTGGAATATGAAAGAAGAAAGTATTAAAAAGTAACCTTCACTGTCAGTTCTGTGACCTGCAGCTGCCGTGGGGTTGTTGTCACTGAGAGAGAGGCTGAGCTGGACCTGTGAGACCAAGATCTGCTCTTGGCTCAAGCTTCCACCTGCACCCAGTGACCTTGTCCAGGGAGGCTGTGACACATCAAAGCACTGCCCAGGACATCAGGGCCGAGCTCCAGAGCACTGCTTCACCTCAGGGCATCTTAAAACTCCCAGTGGCTGCTGTTTCTCTTAGGAAAAAGCCCAAATTCCCCAGAGAAGAGGCTGGTGTAGAGCCATGGTCTCTGCTCCCTCTGGACAACAGAATAAGGGCTCATCCTCCAGCATCTTGGGTTTGCCTGGGGGGTTTATGGCACAGCTCTCTCTTTTGCCTCACTTCTGGCACCCAGACTTGGGCTCCTGAGTTGTTTTGCTGCATTTGGAGCTTTGTTTCTTGGCATTAGAGTTTAGGGATTATTGCTTGCAGTTCCCTTTCATTGGATGCTTCAAGAGCAGCTCTGAGCCAGAGGGGGGAACAAACCCATCCCTTGGCTGTTTTTGTGAGCCACAAAATGCCTGTGAGACAAAGGAAGGGGTCACATGAAACAGGAATTGTGGTGGCACTGACAGGGACAAAAGCTCCACGCACAGCCCTAGGAAAAGGCAAGAGAGCAGGGAAGTGTGTTTATTCCAGCTCTCTGCTTTCCTACAGAGTTCAGACAACTTTATTTATTGTGTTTTAATATTAACTGCAGTGGAGCCAGGAGTGTGCTGTGATCCTGTGGTATTCGGGCAAATGGATAAAAATACCTTATTTCATATATATATATATATTTCATATATATATATACACACACATACACACACATGCTTTTCACAGGATACATTAAGTGTATACAGGACTTTTCCTTGATGACTGGCATTTAGCAGCTGAGTTACAGATGGATTTCTGTGTAGTCAGCACAGATATTAATCACAAAGTCCTTTTAATAGATCAAAGAGTGCTGTGTAATTGAAAATTTCTTGTAGAAGCGTTCATTTCAAGCAGTCCTTAACATTTTCTCCTAATGTGTAATCTAGGAAAGGAACATTTTTCAGGGTGTAAAATGCAAAGAGAAGTTTGCTTTATTTAGTTCTCCACTCAAATTAAGGATTAGTGACAAGAAATTGATATTTTACTATATGCTCAAAGTTATTTTTGTGTTCATCAAAGCTACTTGGCTAAATCAGGAGTGAGCAATAATTACCACTGAAGGGATGGATACACACTGGATTTTTACTTGCTTTATGTGTGAAGGTTTTCCTCCATCAGCAAACTCTTTTTTCAGTTGAGAAAAATCTAGAAAACATCATAGTTATTATTCTCACTGCTCCCTAGCCCTATAACAAGATAGAATTTGGATATTTAAAGACCCATCCATCCATCCTTTAAATAAGATGCAGAGGCTGTTTCCTGGAGCCTGGTGCTGGGCATGGCTTTGCAGGTGACACAAGGAAAGGTGAATATCAGCTGAAAATATAAAAATATTTTACTTTTCCTAGTTCATAGCACAACTTTGCAGCAAGTAAAGCCTCAAGCACACAGTGTGGGCTTCCAAAAGAGGCCATGCCTTTGTGAGGAGCTCATGGGCTTGGATGTGAGGAGAAAAGAGCAGGAAGGAAACAGCCCTGGGGAGCTTCAGCACTGGGACTGAAGAAATGATTTGGTGCTTGTACAGACAAGTGCTCACCAAATCCTGCACATCATTAATAATAATAATAATAATAATAATCTCTCTGCCTCCCCTGCATCTGGTGGGAAATGCATCTTCCCCACGGAGAGGCTGTGCTAAATAAAGGTTTGCCCTTCCCAGGGAGCAGGAGAGGTGGGAGGTGGACGTTTGGGCTCCCATCTCTTTCCCAAAGGAAGGTCATTAAGCATATCAAATACATATGTTTTCCCTTCAGCAGCTGTTGGGTTTCTCAGCCCAAGAGCCATAACAGGACCACGAGGTTTGGAAAATTTCTGCCTCCCACATCTGCCCCTCCTCCCCAGCAGCAGTGCTGCTCAATCAGCAAAACAGGGTTGTGCAGCTGTGCCTCGTTAGGCCAGTGCTGCTAATTAAGTATTGGCAAAAAATGGCTTCAAGTCACTCTGCTTTGGGGTGGTGACTCGGTGGAGGGTGAGACTGAACCTTCTTCTGGTGCTGTTTCAAACCACCACTGGTGGGTTTGCAGGAGATGGTGGTCCTGAAAAATTAAACCCTGGCAGAGCCTTCCTTTTCACTGAAGGGATGTGAGGATTTTCTGGGTCTCTAGGTTCAAAGGGAATTGTTCTTTTCTCTACCTATTTCTAGATAAAAACTGTGGGAGCGTAATTATTTGTAATTTTGTAGGGTCCCAGGCTTGCAGTGAGGTGTCCTTACAGCGATCCCTGTCTGGTGCTGTTGTTGCCTGGATGAAGAAGTGCCATGAAAAATGCAGTGCATTGACTTGGATTAGTTAATTAACTAATTGGAGATTCTCTTCCAGTTGAGGCTTTGCAAAGTTTCGCTCATTTGCACGAAGGACACCAGATCCACCTGGGCACGTGGGAGAGAGAAAGGGGGAAAATTGAACAGAAAGGGGAGGAATGTGAACCCCAGGGGTGCTCCAGTGGCACTGCCTGGGCTCTGTGGGCAGCAGATGACCGGGGCCACGGGGCCTGTTTGGGATGCTGCCCTGGCTCAGCTGTGCCCCTCCACCTCCCTCCAGGCCCTCGGATGAAAACCACCCCGTGGTGAAACCCGATGCCTACGTGAACAACCTGGCCGAGGCCGTGGACATCATCCTGCAGCAGCTGTAGAGCCCAGCAGCAGCAGGGAGGAACCTCACGTGCAGCCCCTCCATGGAACCACTTCATCCTCTCCCACCTCAGCTTAACCAGCCCAGCCCAGCCTTGTCCAGGGTGGTGGGTGCCACCCTGAAATATTTCACGTGATGGTACTAAAATGGTCTACTGACCTCTCGTGCAAGGGAGCACCAAACCTGCTGTCCTCTGGCAAGTCTTGAATGTCCTGCCCTTGCTGCCTGTGAGGGGCCTCAGCCTCCTCTGGGTGATGCTGGGGGCTGTTCCCCCTTTTTGTCTTTGCTCACTCTGGGGACCCAGCCTGGAGGTGGGAAACAGGGAACCCAGGCACCCCTCCTGGATGGATTTATCTGTCTAACCCACGTGTCCTGTGCCTTCTGGGGTGCCTGAGATGGGATGGGGGATGGCCCTGGGGGTTGATGGAGGCCACCAAGCTGCAGGGTCCTGTGTGTACCTCAGGGGGCACAAAACCCCTGGGAAGGGGACAGCCCCACATGCCTTGGCAAGGCGGGAGCCGTGGTTCTGCCAGGATCAGCCCCACTGGAGCAGCCCCAAGTGAGGGCACAGGAATCCAGTAACATATTATGGAATAACTGCACCTGTATCCTGTCAGGAATAAACCCTGTCCTTTGGATCTGGCCTGTTTGTCCTTGTGTTCAGTTGTGTCAGCACTGGCAGGGAAGTTCATAGGACCTGAAATCCTTTTCCCTACCTGGAAAAGGCCGTGGGACTGATGGTCTTTGTCTTCCCTCTGCAGGGGGGGTCCTGTGAGCAGCCATGGCTGTGTGGGAGGGGGTGTGGGTTCCCTTCCTCTCCCCATTAAAATCCTGGATGTGCAGGATCCAGGGAGCTGTCAGGTCTGAGCCAGACACAGCTCCACAGAAAATGGACTTTTCACAAGGGCAGGTAGTGATAGAAGAAGGGGGAATAGCTTCAAAAGGGTAGGTTTAGATTGGATATTGGGAAGAAATTCCTCCCTGTGAGGGTGGGGAGACCCTGGCATAAGTTGCCCAGAGAGGCTGTGGCTGCTTCATCCCTGGCAGTGCCCAAGGCCAGGTTGGATGGGGCTGGGAGCAGCCTGGGACAGTGGGAGGTGTCCCTGCCCATGGCAGGGGGGGATAGGATGAGCTTTAAGGTGCCTTCCAGCCCAAACCATTCTGGGATTCTAGGATTCTGTACTCACTGAACATCCCCTGGGACTGATCATGCTCCACATGCCTGCTGAGAACCTGCTGCACCAGCTCAGCTCCAGCTCAGCCCCCTCCTGCTGCCAGGAGTGCTCAGCACATCCAGGGCCAGGACAGGCATGAGATTTGCCTTTTTTTCCTGAGCAGAATAAGGATTTCTAGGAGGACTTGCTCCCTGCCTCCAGGCATTGCAGGCCTTCCCTGGGGATTTTGGTTTCTCTCCCTGTCAGTTTTGCAGTGCAGCTGCTGCAGCCTGTGTGGTAACACCTGGCCATGCTGTACCTGGCAAGAGCATGGGAGGGGCTCAAAATGGGTCAAAAAATTAAAAGATTAGGGGTTGTTCCATCAAGTCCTCTGCCCACCCTCACTGACACGTGGTAGTGTTTGCAAGGGTCACCTTTTAGAGGCAAAAGCCCCCTTTTAATCAACATATCAGCAGCTCTGTACCCTCTTGGGCTTTGGGCAAGACTGTTTGGGCTTTAACCTTCTTTAGATCTCCAAGAGACCATGGAAATCATGTAACTATGTTTGTGTTACGTATATTTAATATATATCCATCCTCTCAGGCAGCATGTGCTGGTCTCTGTCTACATTCAGCCACTGCTCTCTGCATCTGCAAGCAGGAGGTGAAGGGTAAATTCCAGCTCTGTTTCCAGCAGTCCCCACAGCTGAAGACAACCTCACTCACTGAAGGACACCAAAAAGATGCTCCCTGATTCTTGAGTGTTGGAACACTTGTTTTTCAGAGCTACCAGCTGGCCCTGGAGCTGCACAGCACCCCTTGGGGACAGCAGGGGAAAGGGGGCTGGGAATTAAGTTCTAATAAAATAAACTACATCTGGGAAAATGACCTTCGTGCAGGGTTTTTTTTGGTCTGTTTTTGCATCTTTTGTCCTCTGGGTAGTGGTTCAGCCAAAGTGTGTGGTACTGTCAGCATCCACACACATGGAAGGATGCTGTAAACCCTGGTCAAATGTTCTGGCTGTGATGGATCACTGAGAATTCCTTTTATATCCCCTAATTCTTCCCTTTTTGTTCTATTATACTAAACCTATCACTTCAATCTGCTTAAGTTTAGGCAGATAAACATCCTGCCATCTGTCATGAAACTTTTTACACTGTTTGCTTGCTGAAGGAAGTACAGCCCTTTTCCTTTTTGGGTTACAGAGGCTGCAGGGAGATACTGCCCCATTTCCCCAAGAATTTATTTAACACCCCTATGTGCCTTTGGCCTGCTGTGGGCTCTGAGCTTAGATTTGACTTTAGATTTTATTTTCAGAGGCAGGATATTATGTCTGTCCTTAAACACAAAGAAATAGGTGCTGCTTGGCTCTTCAGTTTGCATTCTGTTGTTTATATCTTTGGCTGTGTTACAGCTAAATGACAGGCTGGGAGGGAGGCATGGGAGATGTCCCCCCGCCATGGGGAGCGTGCAGTGTGTCTGTCTGCATGTGAATATCATAAAATAAATACCATAAAAATCCAATTTCTTGGCTGGGACACTCTTCCTTCACAGACACCCCAAGGGAGGGTCCTGGTTGAGGGCGTTCCTGACCCCCACCAGGAACTGTCCTGTTTTTTGGGACATCCCTTCCCAGCATCTCTAGAGATGCCAAGGAGGTGCAGCCAGGAGAGGAGAGGAGGGAGCTCCCTCCAACTCCAACCCCAACCAACCCCAACCAGTGCCACCACCCCGAGGGTCAGCGATGTCCCCAAGCCCCCAGACCCCACAGAGAGGCGAGACACGGGCCGGGGGTTATTGAACCAGGAAGCTTTATTTACACAGTAAAAGTAACAAGCAATTTCCTGAGATTGAGCTGCTCTAGTGCAATCAAGTCATGGAGGAGGGGGCAGGAGCAGCCTCCTCGCCCGCCCGCGGAGGGGACACCTCGGGCAGCCCCTCCGGGACACGCACGGCCCGCGGCGCTTGTGCAATTGCCAGCGAGACTTGGCTACTACAGGTCATAGCTTCAGAAGGCTTTGTTTTTATTCTTCTTCCCATTTTTGTTTCTGTTTTGTATAGTTTTTTTTTAATTTGGCCATCCTCTTCTTTTTCTTTCTTGAACACCGAACCCACACACGCCGCAAAGCACTGCTACAATCCTAGAACATCCTACGTCAGTCTGCTCGCCTGGGCAGCCAGGAGCTTCAAACAATGCACTTAAAACACAACTTTATTGGCCAAACAGGCTATGCTAGCACGTGGAAAAATTACAATCTATTTTACAAACGCTTCTTTTCGTTGGTTTTCTTTTTTTTTTTTTAATGTACTCTTTCATAGGACAGGCTCAAAGAGCTACATCTGCAAAACACACAGCGAACTCCCGTGTGCCTGCTGAGATTTTCTGTGTTAAAAATCCTATTTTTTTCAGGATGAAGAACCTTTATTGCTGCTGCCACAGCTTTGGTGTCATCCCAAAATGGCTGCTGCCCAGACTGGGCCACACCTTGGACAAGCCACTGAGTCCCTTCACAATAACGAGCCTATTTTATCTACCTAGCAAGGAATAACATCCCTTGTCTGCATATTACTTTAGTATCACATTCTGGCAGCCGGCAGGGGTTTGCCAGGGGGTTTGGGGGGCTCCCAAAGCATCTGTGTAATAGGTGAAGTCCTTTACAAACCAAGAGCAAGACCCCCAGGGGATGCCCTGCTCTCCCACTGCGTAGGGGACAGATCTGACACCAGGGGAGCAACGCCACTTCTGACTTTACAATCAACAGGATGTCCCCTGAATCTGAGGCACATACTATATTATATTTAATATTTTTAATTACTTTATTTATATATATATTTATATATATATAAATCCACAAATGTTTTACCTCTACGGAGAGAGAGAGAGAGAGAGAGAAAGAGAGAGAAAAAAAAAATTTTAAAAGTAAGGCTTTCTTAAACTGAGAATAAGTACATGAAATCATACAAACCCAACAAGAAATACCCAAGAGAACACCACCGTGGCCTCAGAACTGTCGCTAACTGTAGTCTGTGCCTACGCCAACGTGCCCAGTGTAAGGCCATGACTCATTGGAGAAGCGTTTTTAGTAAGGCAAACGGGTTGTGCTGAATGTAAACTGAATGCTACGGCTACGTCCAGGACGGCTGGGCCGTGGCCCATTGGCCACCACAGCCAGGACATGGCCGTGGCCCATTGGCCACCCTCCCGCTCTGGGGGGTCAGCATGGCACCAGGAGCAGCCCTTGGAAAGAAAAGAAGCCCTTAGGAATTCCAGCCCTGGGGATGCCCACGCCAGAGCCCACCCGGAGCCCTGCGGCGGCAGCCGGACGTGGATTTGGGTGAATTTGCCCTTTTTTGCTCAGCTGAGGAGGTGCCTGTGGCCAGCAGAGCTGTGTGCCCCGAGACCAGGACGTGTCAGTGGTGGGGAGGGAGGGGGGGATGGAGCATCAGGAAGACTCAAAGCCAAGAACTGTGCTGTGAGGGTGCCACTGCAGGGGCACGGACAGAGGGGCAGCAGTCTGGGAAAACACTGGCATGGCTGGACCCTCCACAGCAGGAGGGATAAAAATTAACCCAGGATATATTTTCTTCTAAGTGATGCATCAAGCAACGCTTTAAAAGAGCTGGAGGGTTCCCCAAAATGAAAAGACCTCCCTGTCATCCCCTCCCCAAATATCTGGGGCTCGTCCTGCTTGCCTGGAGGGAGTGGACACGGCCACAGCCACCAGCAAAACCTCTGCAGTGCCAGGACAGGGGTAACAACCAATGGGTTCCACTGTGGTGGGAGATGCATCCCAAACCACTGTGGAAAAAAGTGCACTAACATAACCAGAAATAATGAATGAAACCTGTACCAGCAGCTCTCAGCCCTTCCGAGTTATGGGCCCTCAAGGCATTGCCAGCAGGGGTGCTGAACCCCATTAAAAATGTCCTGTCTTCAACTGCTCTTGGTATCAATGGTGCTTTTCCTTTCTAGCATTTGCAAAGCTCAGAAAGTGACCCCTGGGCTTGAAGGAACCAGCAGAAGGAATCCAGAAGATGCTGGAGGCCATTTGTACAGCTTTCCTAGAGCATTAAACAAACAAACAAATAAACCCCCCCCCAAAAAAAAAAACAAACCAACCCACAAAAAAAACCGAAAAAAAAGCCAGAGGAAGGGAAAAAAAAATATGTGTCCTTCTAAACCTGTTAGCAAGTGGACAGCTTATTTTTAGCAAAGAGATTTCATCTTGTACAAACATAATGGTCACCACTTTATCTGTGCTCAAAAAAGGCACAGGAAGAGGAAAAGCTTTCAGTGCTGCTACCTGGATTTTCAGCCTTTTGCCAGCTGACTTCGTCAAGTAACCCCTCCAAGATGTGCCTCAGGCAGGCAGCCTTTCACAGTAAAGCCAAAAAAAGGTGGCAACCATGCCTTGGGTAGCAAAGTGGGCACAGCTGCTGGTAAATGGGTAAACAGCCCAGCCCTGCTCAAAACAGGGTATTGGGAACCCAAATGAGGGTGGCACCGAGCCTGAGTAGGGTTTTGTTCCCAAAAGAGTTGAGAGACGTGGCTGGGAACTAAAAAAATAGGGGAGGAAGGCATTTGAGCATCCCCATGCAGCATCCAGCAAATGCTGCTGCCCCTCATGGGCCAGGGATCTGTTTAATTCCTCATCAGGAAAAGGAAAACTAAAAATAAAGGACTAAAAATCCAGCTCTTGCCATTATTAAATTTAAGCAAAACACTTCACTTGTGATTTCCTTCTCACAGCACTGCCAGGGACATGGGGAGCGAGGTGGGTGATGTGGCTGGAGAAAGGGAACTATGGCCACCCCGGCGGCCACCAGCCAGTGCTCGGTTTGCGAATCTCAATATTCTGCTTTTCCCTCCCTTTCTCCAGTCCCAGGGGTGATGGTTTCTCCTCGTGCACCCCTTTCAGAACTGGCACAGTGGGAGCACGGCCAGCTCCATCAGCTCCACCCCAACCCTGGCAAAAGCCATCTACTCGTGGGTTCCGAGTTTTTGGCGAACCCCATGCCCGGTTTCCCTGTGGGACAGGCACTTTCCTCCAACTGGCTGATCTCTGGCTACAGTAGTTACAAAGAATTTCAAGATTTACACACGCATGCACACGAATTCCTCTAAATACCTGATGAAATTTTGGCAAAGCTGCTTCGTCCCCTCCAGCTGGCAGGAGGGGAGCAGCGACGGGATCCCACAAACTCGCTGGCAACGAGGAGCCCCGCACGGCTCCGCTGGCAGCCCCCGGAGCCCCGGGCGAGAAGAGCTGCTCCCTCCTCAGTTGTTCTCGATCTGCTCGATGTCTATCTCGCCGTCCAGCTGGAAGAGGCCCTCGCTGCCCGCCCCGCCGCTCCGCCAGGCTGCCCTGTCCTCCTCCTCCTCGCAGGACAGGTCATCCCGGCTGGCCCGGCGGCCATCGGGCCTGGCCCGGGGCGGCTCCGGGACCGGGGTGCAGGCGGGGGTCCTGCCCGGCATCACCTCCGGGGCCACGGCCCAGGGCTGCGGGCCCGGGAGCCGCTGGGAGCCGTCCTCGGCCGTGCTGCTGAGGCAGGTGAGGCTGTTGAAAGTCTGGCGGTTCTGCGGGGGCAAGGGGAGAGAGGCTGCTGAGGTAGAGAGCGGGGACAATCCCGAAACTGGGATGGAAGTTACAGCAGGTGAGCTAGGAGTCTTCCCGACCCCAAACTGGAGCTCCCTCAGCCCAACAGAAAACAAGCAGAGCAGCAGGAACACTCAGCGGGTCCCCAGGAGACGGACAGAGGCTGCAACCCCACACCTCCCCATCCATGGCAGGTCCTGTGGCCCCCCTGCCCCTGCCAAAGGGAACGGCGTCAAAACCACCCCCAGCCTGCTCTGGGTCAGCCCCATCAGCCTCTCCACCCCGTGCATGGCCCAGTTCCACATGGAAGGCAGAACAGAGGTCACCAAAAATGAATGAACATTTCCAGCAACTCCCTTTATTAGCCAAGAGAAACTTCAGCCCTTTCTTTAAGCAGCTGGAACTTGTGCCCTGCTAAACCATCCTCTGTGATGGCTCATGGCTGTTGCTCTCACTAAAGACCAGGCGAGCACAGTTCTCTGTTCCCTGAGTCTCCACACCTCGTTACCTCGGCCAGAAACTTGATTCAGTTTATGTACTGTCACGTCTTCCAAACAGTTTGGAACTCTGAGAACAACAAGGAGCACGCAGGCATTCCAAACCCTGTGGAGCAGAGCACGCAGAACCTCCCAGGGATGCAGGCTGGCCACGAGCGTGCTCACCTGCCAGGGAATGCCTTTAGCCCAGGCTGGTTTTTAAAAGAGCAAACTAAACCCTCATTACTGAGTGCCAATGGAGATAATGAGGCCATCCCAGTGGCAGAGTGTGGGCTCCGAGCAGGAGGAGACCAAGGAGGAGCCTCTCATCAAACAAGCCTGTGATGGTGTGTTCACTTCTCAGATGTTTGGCCTGGACACATCCCATGGGATGGGCCTGAATGGGAATTCAATAAATACCTGGGAGGAAGGCAACCTCCTCACTAGCTAGAGATGTTCACCTGTTACTGGTGAGTTTTGGGTCCCTCATGACAAGAAAGAGGGGCTGGAGAGTGTCCAGAGAAAGGAACTGAGCTGAGGAAGGTTCTGGAGCACCAGGAGCGGCTGAGGGAGCCAGGAGAACTTCAGGAGCCAACAGAGCACTGGTGGCACAGAGTGACAGGGCTGCTGCCTGTATCTGCTCTGGCTGGCCCAATTCAGGACCAAACACACAGCCTGAGACACAACCTTGCTCCAAAACATCCCCACTGGCACTCCCAGGGAAACAGGCACGTTTGCTTGAGGGTTTTTTCATTCAAATCCAGGAAAGCTGGGAGCAACTCCACCAAAATAACTTACCCCAGGCTGTAAATGAAGGAAGATCACCCATTTACACAGCCCCTAAGGGAGATGCAAGGGCTCTGCATCACACCCCAGTGAGTTCTTAACAAATCAAAGGGCCTTGTGCTGAGCTGGACCCATGGACCATTGCTCAGAGGCTTTGGGTGCTGCACTACCCCATGCACATGGTAAAAAGAGTCATTGCAGAGAAGTTCCTGCTGCCCCAGGAGGAGCTGGCCACTGCCCAAGCTTGGGGAAGCTACATTTCACGTGGCCTTCAGTCTCTGAAACCTTCAAAAACCCACAAGCCCCAAGCCTGTGTGAAAAAAAGGGCATTTGTTCTCTAATTATGCAACTGCACCCAGTCCTCACGTCATCCTGGTCTTATTTTTTTAAATCCCAGCCATGCCTCTGTCTTCTGGGTGCTGAGCATGCAACAGCTTCAAGCAGAGAGCTGCACACTGTGGTTAATGGACAACTCATAATTACCACTGGAGAAGGCCCAAGGACATAGTAGAAATATTTTCTAAGCACTTCACAAAATTTGCAAGCATATTTCCAACAGTGATTTAGGCACTTGAAAAGCCTAGGTCTCCTGAAAGTCAACAGCCCTCTCAGAAGTGCAAATCCCTTCTACAAACAAAACTCTGGCACTTTTGGGATTGTTAATTTTCCTCCTTCTTAATCGAGCTTGTCTCCTGGACCAGGCACTGGCCAGGGTTTGGTACCCAGGTGTGGACGTGCTGGGCTGCTACAGGGGGGATAGAGCATCTAGAGAGGATGGGAGATGCTCTCCAGTGCTTCAGAGGAGATAAGTGACTCCTGTGGTGGTGAATGAAGGAGGATGCAGACTGGAGAGTAACTCAACAGCTCCACAGCACATTCTTCCCATCCCAGAGAAGAGCGTTTCCAAGCTCGGACACGTCTCGGGGAAACAGCCATGAAGTTACCTGACCTTCAGGGAAATTTTGCATTTTATGGGACTTTGGCAAGACAACCAAGCCGAAGGCCTCGTTTTCCCTGCCCAAATCCACACACACTGCCAGTCTTGAGTCATTGCAGGGAATGCAAGAGGATGGAAAACCCCTCCCGATGGTCCCGGCGCTGCGGCAGCTGCAGGTGGAGGAAGGCCGCGAGCCGAGGGTGCTGGGCAGAGACGCTCCCTCTGAGGCAGGTTGGACAACTCAGAAAGCAAGATTCCACAGGCACTGGCTGCCACAGAACCCCACAGCTCACCTTGCCAGGGGCTGGGGTCAGGAGGGTCCCCCCAGGATGGTGATCCCCAAGCCAGCTTTCCATGGGCTGCCTGGGGAGCAGCCACCACCATCAATGCAGCGCCTGTCTGCAGCCCTTCCAGAGTTCTTTGCTCATTTTTTATTAATTGGGTGAATTTAGCACGTGCTGAGGTGCTGAGCTGGCAAAACCAGGCAGTCGTCTTCTATTGATGTCAGAAAGGAGCAGGTTTGGTGGCACAATGCAGTGCTTGTTCCCCACGGCCAGGCAGCCCTGGGAGCCTCTCCATAACCTTGGCCTCCAGTGCCAGACAAAAAGGGGTATCAGGCACCTCAAATCCTCTTGGTGTCAGGGAAATTGTGGGAATCCAACACAGATGGCTTTTGGGAGATGCTTCTGGCCATCCTGACTTCACCCAGTGAGCACCTGTAACACACCTCACACCCAAACCACCTTTGTCGACCACAAGGACCCAATTTTGACCATTTGAGCTGCTGGTTTTTCTTCCCCCAACCCTTCCCAAAGCTGCCTTAATCCAGCACACTGGGTAAGCCCTCAGAGAGAAAACGAGGTGTTGCTAATGGAAGCACTTGAAAAATCATCTAAAAATAGATAAATAAGGAATTAATTCTTGGTCACTTGGAATGAGCTGCAGGGTTGTTCCAGAACAAAGAACAAAGCCCTTCTCCCATGCTGGTGACCAAGCTCAGGCTACTTCTCTTTCCCACAGGATCTCGTGATGCTCCACACTGTGCAGGGCTACAGCCAGGGAAGGCTGCAGGAACCGACTCACCCCTCACATCCATCCTTTTCCTCAGGTTTTCCCTGCCCTGAGGCACGTGTCCCCCTCAGGGACCGGGCTGGCGGCTGGAGAAATCCCTCAGCAACATTCCTCCCTCTGACTCGCCGTGGTAAAACACCCAGCTGTGAGCTCTTCCCCGAAACACATCCCTCCAAACACAGTGCCTCTACCAGAGCAAATATTAGCAGGACTGGGATCCCTGCAGTGATCACGGCTTTTGCTCAAACACCTTTTTTTTTTTTTTTTCTCTCAACCCTGCCAGGTGATTGCTGCAATTTTCCCGGGAAAGGTGTAACGCTACAAGCTGTCAGCAGCACGGGCCCTACCTCCCAAGCTGTCATCACCTCCTGTTAGCACACTGGGCTACAGTTGCTTCAGAAAGCTGAAAATAACCCGGTGCCAGAAGGGAAGGGGGAAGCGGGCAGCGAGCTCCATGCGGGAATGAGGAGCCTCTGCCAGCCCTCCCCAGCCAGCAAAGTCACCTCCACTGGGGGATTCTCTGCCTGGCTCAGGTTTAAATCACTCTCCCAGGCAAACATCTCCTGTAAAACACCTTCAGCCTGAGTTCTTATCTTTATATTGTTCTATATAATGCTTTGGTTGTTCGCATCACGGTAAATCCTGCCTGGCATTTGTGCCAGGGAAAGCACTCATCTGTGCTGCTGAGGAGGGAAAGGTGCTTGGGACTGGAAAAAGAGACTGGAAAATGGGCTTGATTTGGTTTTTAAACGCTGCAGAACTTCATTATGGCAGCTGCTGTGATTTGGGCCATGCACACACACACACACACACACATCAGTCGAAGCTCTGCACTGCCTTTAAGGCACCCACAATCTTCTCCAACTCCATCCCCAGGCCTGTTTCCTGCTGAGTGGGAATGGAAGGGACACGGGGAGGGAGCTGCAGCAAGCATGGCTTAACCCTGAGGCCCCAACAACCAATTCTCCTCTTTATAACAAAAAACATCTCAGCAGCTTTGCCAGCAGGTCCAGGCTGCAGCACTGGCACAAGCACATTCCAGGCTCAGTGATGCCCCAGTGTCACCCCTGCTGCAATTTGGCCTCCCCAAAAAGAGGGAGGCACTCCGAGGAGCCCCGAGGAGCACTGGTGACCACTGCCACACGTGGCTTCCAATATCAACACTGCCTCTGGGGAAGGTCAGGGGGCTTGCACCGACCCTGTCCTCCCAGAGAAGGAGCCTCTGAGTGATGAAGTGTTGGGAAAGAAACGCTTGAATACCTGAGGAAGGAAAACACAGGAGGCAGTGATGAGGGGTGTGAAAAGCAAAAGGAGCCCGTGTGCCTGGTGCAGAGCAGAGCTGGGTTAGACTCAGTGTTCTCATGTCAGGGAGTTCAAACCCATCTGCTACTCTGTTTTCTTTAAAAATTTTATCTATGGAGGCATTGAGTAGCTCACAGGCAGCCCCACAGCCCCCACCAGGCCAAGGTGCTACAGAACGTGCCTGCAGCAGCATCCCAGAACAGGGGGTGGCTCCCTGCCCTGCTCCCGGTGGGTACCACATTCCTGCCCTGTTTCAGGGTCTGCCTTCCCAGCTCTTCCCTTCTCACTCACCAAAGAACAACCTTCACTCAGCCCCAACCCTGACTTTGCAACAGGCACCAGTGCTTGTTTGGTGTATTCAAAGCTTTAACAGATCATTTTGCTTTTATTGTGTTTGGTGTGAAAACCAGCTTCCAAGAGCAGGCTCAGAAATATCTATTATCCTCCCAAGTCACTTCACACCACACTATTAAACAAACAAAACCAAAAAAGCAGGAAGGAGGCTTTAAGTCATTAGTACTAATGCTGCCTTTGGAGCCTGTGGAGATAATTTGGGTTTACTCACACTTCTGCTCTTGTCTTTGGAGGATGTAGCTGCCCCAGGGACAGCGAGGGTGTTCAGGAGATTCCATCAGTGCAAGAGAAAAAGCTGTTGTTGTATGACCCACCAGTGGGAATCCCTCTGGTGCTACAGAGCCCCAGGGAGATGCTGGAGAGAGGAATCCCAGGAATCATGGAGAAATTCAGCAGGCACAGTAGTGCAGGGAATCAGAGAGCAGTGAACCCCACTCCGAGGCTCCACTGTCCCACCCCAGCACAGCATCCCACAGCATCCCACACGTGGGGACTCAGTCCAAGCACAGCCTCCCAACCCATTCCTATTCATAATAATAATTGGAGGAAACCCTCATTTCCTGCCAAGAACAAATATTTTCCCTGACAGACACCGAACCCTTTGCTATGAGCTGGAAAAATCCATTTGCTCAGACAGGTCATTAGTGATCACTGTGTACTTATTTATTTACATGTTGCCCTTCCCAGCCTTTCACATCTGCCTTCTCCTCTGCATCCTCTTGGGATCCAGATGCCTGGAGCACTGCAGGCCCCTCATGCCAACACACTCAGCACTGCCAGGAGCCCAGTGGGGACAGTGGCAGGGTTGCTCTCCCAGAGATGGTTTTGCAATGCCATGGATTTCAGTGGAAAATGGTGAACCTGAACCTGACTGTCCCCAGAGCTGCCAAAACTCCAGGATTTGGAGTGGCGCATCTTTGGGGAAATACAGTGATTCTTGTCCCAAGTTAGGATCATCAATAATGATCCTAAATTAGGAAACATCACTAATGTGGAATTATTATTTTTATTCATTATTCCTTTTTTTTCATTTTATTAATTTAATTCTTTTTATTATTCATCCCTATTCCATTTTCATACTTCATAATTTTCAGCATAGAAGTAACATTTCTGTTATGCCACTGTGGTTCTCACTCCAAGGCCTAAATGATAAGGCAGGACCTTACAAAAATTAAAACCAAACTTCATATCACTGTTTCAGCAGCACTGAAAAGAGAATACCAGCAAATAAAGGGATAAAACCACACTGTGGATGACTAAAAATCCTAAGTGTGTGCCACCTGCACCCACTGCCCCCACCTACCAAGACCTCCTGCAAATCCAATGCAGACTTGAAATACATCTCACTTTTCTGTCACAGCCTCAACCTCTGGCTGGCTAACCCTGAGCATCTTTCTCTGGAAAGGAAAAATGAAAGGTCTTTATTTATTTATTTATTTGTTTATTTATTTATTAGCACCATTTCCTGAGATGCTTTGCCCTCCTGAAATGCTCTGGGAGATTTTTGCAAGGCAAGTGGTTCCAAGTAACTCTCAGTAGCTCCTATCTAACTCAGTAGGCTCCTAGAGTATTTGGGTTTTTTTGTAAACCATCACAAAAAATCCCTTTCAGCTTTTTTGAGCCAAAGTGACACTTTTGAGCATGCTGGCTCCTTCAAGGGGGAATCTCTGCTTTCTAAAAGCTGTTTTCTGGAGTCACACAGCATGCAAGCCTGGGGATGGGAGGGTTAATCAGCACGTGGTGGATCAGATGTGCATCCTCGGGATACAATTGGATTCTGTCCATGTTTGGGACACACACTGCCAAGCTTTGTTTGTGTTCCCAGCCCTGTGAGTGCAAACAACGGGTGCAACACTCAGCCCTGCATCCCTGGGCCTCGTGGTGGGATGGAGCTGGGAGTAGGGCATGGAGGGTGGAGGCAAGAGCAGAGATACAACCAGGAGCAGGGGATGGGATGGGACTGGGAGACACTTCAGAGCCCCTTCCTGTGCCTGAAGGTGCTGCACTGGAGCTGGAGAGGGACTTGAGACAAGGGAGTGACAGGATAAGGGGGGGAATGCCTTCAAACTCCCAGAGGGCAGGGTCAGATGGGATTTTGGGAAGGAATTATTCCCTGTGAGGGTGGGGAGCCCTGGCACAGGGTGCCCAGAGAGGCTGTGGCTGCCCCTGGATCCCTGGAAGTGTCCAAGGCCAGGCTGGACAGGGTTTGGAGCAGCCTGGGACAGGGGAAGGTGTCCCCTCCCACCTTCAAACCAGCCAGTTTCTTCTGATCCTCAACCAAAGGCTTTTTCCCACCAAGCCACAAACTGACCTTTGCAGACTCTCATTCCTGTTTATTTAAAAAACACTGGGGCTTGGAAGTTGGGATCTCTCTCAGAAGTTACATCAGTAGCAAACTATTTCCTGGGATACGTATGGAATTTAAAACCTCCAGTTTTTTGCCTATCACTACATTTGGAAATATTTGTCACTGGCTTAAGTGGGTGCTGACGCCAACCAAGATCACTGCCACCTCTCTTGCCCTCTCCAGCAAGCCTGAAAGGTGCCAAAATTTAAACAGAAAATCTTCTTACGTGAAAATTAGAGATTTTTACTCCTCAAGGAAAGCCTTGGGTGCTCAGAGAGGAGAGGTCCCTTCTCCCACCCCGCAGCTTGAAACTTCTTCCCACTCAGTGCCAAGACCAGCCTGAAACACTTCAAACTGGTGGGCTGTTTACTTCAGCTCTGGGGGTGTACAAACTCCCTTCTGAATGGATCCTCATGGAAAATGACATTATTCCTAAATTTGGAAGGGAAAACAAGGCAGAGGGGCCAGCCAGGCTCCAACCATCACAAGCATTACACACTGCACTGTGTCTGGAGACCCTGTGGATCTCCAGCCCAGGCTGGAGCTGATTTTAACCCTGAAAACCACAAGAACCACACATCCTCCTTTCAGGGGTTGCTCCTGTGATTCCTGGTGCAGATGACTCCATCCTCTGGAGGCACGTGCTCTTCTCAGGGCAGTGAAGCCACCCCGTGAAAGGCTCTGTCTGTCCAGGCACCCAGGGAACCACGTCAATGGTCCCCTTGTGCCCAGACCCTTCCCACAACAGGCACAAAGTCCTCTCTATCACTTACCCCCATCAGCCACACCCAGGGCTTCCCCCTCACCACCTCCTCAGCTGGTGCCAGCACGCTCTCATCCACCCAGCCCTCACAGGGAAGAAGCTGCTCATGGACTCATAGCCACAGGATGCTCTCCATAGGCCATGCAGATGCAGAGGAATATCATATTTTAATTGCTTTATTTATTCTAGAGTTGCTACTCTCTGTCTCATATACTGCAAGATATTACATAATACAGAGCTTCACAGAGGAGAAATCCTTTTGACAGCTGCCTGGGAATCCTCAGTGTTCACGGGTACAACTTTTGTAGAGAATTAAATGGATATCAGAGAAAACTCAGGAGGAAAAGACCAGGTCTACAGTATTTGTTAGGAGAGATGTAGCTCTTCAAACTGCAACTTCTCTGAAGGCTCACAGAGGGACTAAAACCTTGAAGAGCCATCATAAATGGGGCACAAGAGCCACCTCCAAGGCTTGATTTGCTGCCAATACACAGATCCTACAGCTGGGAGGAACCAGCACCTCATCACATCTGACAATTCCTGTCAGCAGTGCAACAACTTACATGCCACTGAGATATCTGTGCCTTTCTTTTCACGGAAAGTTGTATTTTCAAACTCTACAGCACCACCCTCCATTTCCAGCCAGGGCTACTCCTGTTTGGGGTTTGTGCTGCAGGGAACATGGCTGGGTTGAACAAATACGTATATACATTAAAAATTAGACAAATAGAATGGTTTGAGTTGGAAGGAACTTCAAAGTCCATCCCGTTCCAACCTCTGACTTGGGCAGGGACACTTTCCACTAGACCAGGCTGCTCCAAGCTGTATCTAACCTGGCCTTAAACATTCACATAAATTCTTACACACACACATATATATATGTATGTATGTATTCTTTTATATACATAAATAATATATATTATAAAATATATTATATTTACATTTATATACATATATAATTTTTTAAAAAAATTATCTGTTCGAAAACCACATCTGCATAAAGGATAGCTGTGTTTGAAACCATCCTGACACAAACTGAAATCTCTCAATGACCACCACATCAACATTTTAGACAGCAGGAAGCAGAATGGGGAAGAGATAGCGAGGGCTTGCGTGGCCACAGTTGGGGATTATTGCAAATTCCCACTGAGGGTGGCAGTCACTGGTGTGAGGGACGTGTCACGTGTCCCCTGCAGTGCCCAGAGCCTGTGTGAAGGAAGGCAATCTGCACACACCAACACCAGGGCTGGCCCATGGCTCAGCTTCCCGTGGGTGACTCAGCCAAGCCACCAAACCCAATGTTTGTGCTGCCACGAGACATTTCAGCACACAAACACCCGAGATCCCAGGAAATGTTCACACCAGGACGTCAGAAAGCAGCAGATGTGGAGCTGGGACATGTCAAGATCCTCTGGAGAAGAATCCACCACACCATGGGGGAGGAAAACCCAGTAGGTGTCTCTCCACCACCCAGCATCCCTGGCAGAGTGTGATTTTATTTTAGAAAATCCATCTTCTCACCTAATTCACCCAGATGCTTCTCTGAGTGACTTGCAAAGGGTAAAGCCACTCATTCCTGCCAAAATCAGCCCAGCTGGAAGGACTCCTGGGGTCTAAGCCTCCTCCTGTCACCTTTGCAACACTTCTCATCTCTCATTTATTTTAGATGCACCCACATCAGGAAAAGAAAAACCAGCTCTTTGAAAAACCCCCCAATTCATGGAACAACCTGATCCCAGCCATTTCTGATCATGGCCTGCCAGCACAGACACAGTCCCTGGGGCTGTGAGGCCAAGAGCACTGTGCCTGGGAAGGAGAGCAAGCTGAGAGGAGATTCATTAGCACTCTGTCAGAACAACTGCGGGATCAGGGAGGCGGGATGTGTCCTCCTTGGGCTTGTGCTTCACTGGAAAGAAGGAATAAAAACTGAGGTTGGAAAGCAAGCCTGAACCCTACACTGAAATGAGAGGATGCTTCATGCCCTCGTGCTGAGGAGGTCAGAGAAGCCAGGCCAGGTACCCGAACTCTCCCTACTGGGGGGAAGAAAAGAAATCAGCTTCTTCCCACCTCGCTTGACACCTCATCATCACCCACTGAGACCCCGCCCGGATCACTCCCAGTTTGAAGGCAAAGAGGCACAAAGCAAAGAGTTCATGTGCATTTAAAAGAAGCAGAAAGACTGTCCTGGTGCCTGTGGCTTTTAAAAATTGTTGCTATTTCAATGACAACCATGTGCACGGTTTGGTTTCTGCCCGAAGTTGAAGCCTGTCTGGTTTGGTGCCATATGAGTAAATAATAAAGGGAGGGATATGGGCTCACCTTCCCTCTCTGGGCTATTGCAGACAGAAGAGACACAACCAACCAGGATTCTGAGGAATGAAAGGCAATATTTTCCTAAGTATTTTCCCTCACAGCTTAACTTCAACGTTTGGATTTCAGTCTTAATTAGCCCAGTTATATAGCCATGTAATTGCTTCCAGGAGTGGCTCCCTCCCCTCCTGCCTGGCCTAAATATCCCTCCCAGTATGAAGAAAACATTTCTTTCAGGTCAAATTATTTTTATTTTGATTATAGTACCAGGTTTCAGGCCTACAAACACATGTGGTTACCAGCACAAGTGAAAAATTACCCAATCTGCTGCCAGAGCCAGAAGCTGATCCAGCACCCAGCATTTCAAAGCTCAGTTCCCACTTTGACATTAGCACCCAGGGACTCAGGGAGAGCCCCAGGTCTCAGTTTCCCCATCTGAAAAGTGAATCTTTTGTGGACAACTGGAAAGCCCAGTCTGCACACTTTGGCTGTCCTTTGCTTTGCCCCTTGCACACGAGGTGTTTCTACGCTGTATAAACCCAGACTTAGGCACACGTGCAGCCACACAGACACTTGCCATTATTTCAGCTCTTCCTCTGAAATCACCCCACTCTGCAGTCTCCCAGGCTGGAAGCATTAAAAGCAGCCTGGAGGATACCCAAATGTGCAGGGTTTTCCTGAGCACACTTATTCCCCACGAGAGGAGCTAGCTGGCTTTCCTGGCATTCCCGTCCCGGGGAGGGCTCTGACCGTGCCCCACCAAAGGCAAGAATGCTCCCCGTGACTTGCCTCATCCTGCTCGTCCCTCTGTGCCAGTCCTCCCACGCCGAGAGCCTCCTGCCAGCTCTGCTCTCCACAACCCCTCAGCTCTGAAACCCTGGCCCTTGCACGGCTCTGCTTTCCTCCCACTCTGCTCCAGCCCTGCTGCCCCACACCCAGCAGCACATCCCTGCCTTGGGGATTCACCCGCTGCCGTGGGCACCTGAGCCTGGCTCGGTTTCCTGCCTGGAAACTGAAAATATCCGTGGGACCTGCTTGGACTGGATCCCGCTGGGGAGTTCCTTAGTGATGTTGTTGTTGGTTGTGGCAACCGCCGGGCAGCGGCTCCGGCCACCCAGCCTGGACCAGAGGGACAGGAGGGGCTGGCAGAGGGGGTACCCACTGACATCAGGAGAGATGCTGCCCCAGGCAACCCCTTCCCCGCTCCTACAGGCCTTGTGCCACACACTGTGGAGCTCCTGATCCTTTCCTTGTGGTATCACTGCTCCCAGAGGGTGAACCACCCCACACACTGAGCGATGCTGAGCGTTCAGGCATTGCTTTCTCACTTTGGAAGAGGTTTTGATGTGTTGGACAGCAGCCAGAGAAAACACAACTATTCCTCAAGCTGAGGGTTTTCCAGGAACATGGACTGATCTGCTTTTGGACATCCAAGTGATTAGATTTTTTGTCATCCTTGGATCGCCCACTCATGTCAAAGTCATGGCCATCCAAATTATAAACATGTGCCTGGGCTCAGCATCCACTGGAGGGAAAAGGAAGCTCCTGATGACCTTCAGGATCTCCTTGGCCAAGCCCTTATTTTCAAACCAGCCAACAAACTTTCCCCCATGGACTGATGCAACAGAGAAACTGCCTCAGAACATCCTCAGAGGGCAACAAAGGTCTGTCCACTCTCCTCCTTCCCATCATACCAGAGAACTACAGAATGGTCTGGACTTGAAAGAGTCACTAAAGCCCATCTCATTCCACCCTCTGCCACAGACAGCAACACCTTCCACTGGACTGGGCTGTCCCAAGCCCCACCAACCAGGCCTTGAACACTTCCAGGGAAGTGAAATGATGCTTGTTTCCTTGTACAGAGAGAATATGGGGCAGTTGTGCTATTCCACCCTGTGGCTAGTAAAATATAACAATGCATGCATGAGGTTTTTTACTGTCCACCCAGCTTATTATCTAATAAAATAAGCTTGGCATAATAAATATTGTTGCTGTGATTTATGAGAAGACGAGAGCAATCCTCATGTTTTTTGCCTGATCTCACCCAAATATGTGACTCCTTCACCCTTTTTATCCTCTAAGCTCCTCTGGAGGAGGAAAAGATGATCTCTTCCTCCAATACCACTGCACTCCTTCAAACACCCTCTGCACTGCCAAGCCCAGAACACCATAAAATATCGTGTTCTTGTAAGGCAAAAATGCA